>JAPYZF010000027.1:0-460503 GCA_030523045.1 Meteorus cinctellus | reverse complement strand
TGTTCACGCTGTTTTTTACTCTCCTATGAGTATAATAATAGGTAGAGTGAATAAAAATGGAAATTTCCCGACCCAGGCATAATTGATGGCGACTGTACATGATTTCTGGGCTAAAGAAAGTACATAACCATAAGGAATTCAAAATTATGTTTATTGTAATGTTATAGAGAATAATGAATTTCATTTCTACATGATAAATTGCGATAAAAAAAAAACCAGGGCAATTGGATGTGAAAATCACACATGTGGGCAATTTTCTTTACCAATTTTGTAATGAATTTACTTGTAGAATTCATGCTCAGACTCGTCTTTCTTTATATTATTCTTATAGCCCTTTTCGAAATCCTTGGCAAGCACGATATAACGATTTTCACGCACTGCATGCATTCCAGCCTCTTGGCATATTGCATTAATATCAGCTCCTGAAATTCTGTCAGGACGCGCAACATAGTCTTCCATATCAACTTCTTCACTGAGGTTCATTTTAGCAGTGATAGTGGAGAAAATAAGACGTTTTTGACGACGATCCGGTAATGGGAATTCAATCTTACGATCCAATCTACCAGGACGTAATAATGCTGGATCCAACGTATCAGCTCTGTTAGTTGCCATGATAACTTTTACATTGGTTGTTTGATCAAAACCATCCATTTGATTGAGCAACTCAAGTAGAATACGTTGTACCTCGCGGTCAGCACCAGTTTGTGCGTCGAAACGTTTTGTTGCTATTGCATCAATTTCATCGACAAAGATAATTGCTGGTGAGTTTTCTTTTGCTAGACGGAAAACATCTCTCACCATACGGGGGCCTTCGCCAAGATATTTTTGCACAAATTCCGAACCAACCACACGTATGAAGGCAGCTGTAAACATACCATTTTGAATAGGTTCAGAGTGACATTGTTTATTAGTTTGGAATATATATACAAATCCGAATTTTTTATATGGAATACTCCGTGCATAGAGATTGAATATGAAATAACTAACCTGTAGTATGCCTCGCAACAGCTTTGGCAAGCATAGTCTTTCCACAACCAGGTGGACCATACATCAATACGCCTCTTGGTGGGTCAATACCAATCTGTTTGTACAATTCGAAATGTGTGAGTGGGAGTTCGACTGCTTCACGAATCTCTTGTTTCTGCATATCCATTCCTCCAATGTCGCTATATTGAATATCAGGTTTCTCATCTGAAACAAAAAACGATTAATAACTCTATATTCAAAATATAAATTAATCACGTTGAGCAGCCGAAGTTTACCACATACCAGCTTGAAGCATAGAGATACTAGAATCTGCTTCTGGTGGTAAAACATCGACGAGAGCATTACTGTGTTTATGAAGTGCAACACTAGCTGAGGGTTTCAATAATTCACGATCAATAGTCGATAAAATTCGAACGTAATAATTGGAACCAGTTGTTGAACCAACAATTCCAGTATTTTGATCAACAGCTTCTAAAAATTGACCAATTACAAGAGGCACACTTTGTATACGCTTTACTTCCTCTTGCGCATGTAAATATTCTTTTTTCAAATTGCGCTGTTCATCCTTAATGTATTCTTCCTGCACTTGTAAAAATTCAAGCATTCGTTGAAGTTTCTGTGGACAAAATTAGTTAATAATAATGTTTGAATATTACTCGTATGAAAAAAAATGATTGTCATGATGAATTCAATGCTCGTTTGAATAATTGAATTCATACCTTGTACTTCGTATACAGATCTTCGAGATCCAATTCATCTCCAACACCCGAATAATGCCCAATCGGTGGTACCTTGGTATCAATTTCACAGACATCCTGAAATATTATAATCATTTAGAAACACAATCGGAGCCACAGATAACAATGTCAGTACAAGCGAATATAACAATCGTTCTCTATGAGAAAGTATCAGTAAATTAGATAAGACGACAGTGGATCCATGAAAAGTTTTAGTAAAGTTGCCCAATATAGGCTAATACTCACTTTGTCAGGTAAAATAATTCCAATTTCTTCCATTTTTATAATTTTACCTAGTGAATATTTGAAACTTGGTTAGCTGGATGACTTGAGAATCTTAGATGACAGGGGAGTGCGACCAAGTGTCGCAATGAAAGAAGATTTGCCACACTAGCAGTAAAATTTGTAGTGACCAGCAGCGCCATTCGAATGGGGTTATGTTGAGTCAAATCATCGAACTCTTCATTACAGTGCTCGGAGGCGCTGTCGTGTCCCCATTCAAAAAAAGGTCAATCTCAGTTGTACGCTATCTCTTTTTTCCGAATTGATTCATCTATTTATGTTGCTTTATATTATTGGAGACAGAATTATATGCAATGAATTGTTATTGATAGAGTGATGGCTACTATCTATATTTATTATTTTTGATCAAAAGAACAGAGTTCGGGCTGCAGTGGGATATCCATGAGATCTTTTCATAGAAATGACTGTTTCATCGAAAGTATTATGACGGTCATTTGACACGTTCAGTTTGCGTTTGACATCCAATGGTCATGAGAGAACATCTTGGAACATGGCTTCGCCGATATTTCGTTCAATTTGGGCAATTTCAAAAAGTAATCGCTTAGTCAATCCGCGGCATTGTCTTTGGATGAATTCACTTTGTCAATTCAAAATTCATTTCAATAGTTATAGTCAAAATAAAAGAAGTGGCAAATCATCGAGTAACCATTTTCTAACCTATAAATTTGTTACTATTGGTGCACTGAGTCTTGGCTACTCGTTGTATCAGTTGAAAGATGAAATTTCCGATAGATTATCCAATTACACATTTGAAATTGTGCCTAAGATTTACGCTAAAAGTAAATCCCCTCCAGATATTAGTGGAAATCGGGATAAATACAATTTCATTGCTGATGTTGTTGAAATATCAGCACCATCTGTTGTATACATAGAAATCAAAGATCAAAAGAGGTAAATTCAAACTTGCAGTTGGTCATTTGATGAAATTAGAACATTAACTATGGAATTGTAATGTTAATTCGAGTATTATGTTTATTTTTATTATACCCTCTATAATTCAAGTTGATTAATATCAGGATAGGACGGATTTTTTCACAGGCAATTCTGCCACAATGAGTAATGGTTCAGGATTCATTGTTAAAGAGGATGGTCTGATACTCACTAATGCACATGTCGTCAATAAACCAAACACACTCGTCGAGGTAAATGTAAGTCCTAAAAACTCCTTTCTCAGTCCTTACGAATATTTTTCACCCTCGAATCCAAAATGCTGATCAAACATGAATTTTCTTTGAGTTTCTCATTCATCTAACTCACCGCTTTATGTTAAGTTCATATCCTTTTTTCATTAAAAAGTTTATTTTATTGTTTTCCATATCAGAATCATCCATATGATCTTTTATTAATAGGTCACACTGCAGGATGGTAGTACTTATGCGGGCAGAGTTGAAGATGTCGACTTACATAGTGATTTGGCTACAGTTCGCATTGATAAGGTTCACTTCGAAAAAATGAAATATCTTACATTTGCTTTTGGATTTTTTGCGAGAGGTTTCTTTCACACTGAGTGATATGCAAACACAAATCAAAAACATACAATTCCAATTTTTCCTTCGAATGGCACACGATTTGAAGCTTTAATTGCTACCAATCTATTTAATATTGACTGGTTACATTAGAAATATCTCCTGAGAATAATGAGGCATGAGTACGGTATCCCCCAATGTCATATTACATTCGGAGTAAACATAAATGGCCCATAGAAAGATGCTAGACAGCGGTGAAACAGTGTAATAGTTATTTATTGTTCCTGTTCATCCGATGATATTCATGTAAACATATTTTTTTCTGTCGCGGATATTATTTGGGACGGAGGTAGAATTAAGTGGGATAATGTATTCTGAATCTTCCGATAGCTGCATTAGGTCATGGGATATTTGAACATGTAACCAGATATTCGTAATTATACATTCGGATTTTGAATGATAAATATCTATTGTATTCAAATATTTTTAATCAGAATAATTTACCAGTGATGAAACTTGGAAGTTCAGCAAATCTACGACCAGGTGAATTTGTAGTTGCAATTGGTTCCCCTCTAACTCTAAGCAATACTATCACAAGCGGTGTTGTAAGCAACGTTAATAGGCAAAGCGAAGAATTGGGTTTGCATCATAAACATATGGAATATATACAAACAGATGCGGCAATTACCGTAAGTGTTTTCTCCTGAAAATGAACGTAACGAACAACAAATGCTGCTGTATATAAAAATCTAGAGCGTTAAAAATGAGAAATGGAATGGAACGAAAAAACAAAAAAATATTCATTAACAGTTTGGTTATTCTGGTGGACCGCTGGTGAACTTGAGCGGTGAGGCAATTGGTATAAATGCAATGAAAGTCACGGCTGGTATTTCATTCGCAATACCAATTGATTATGCAAAGGAATTTTTGGCAAAAGCAGAAGGAAGGCGTAAAAATAAACGTGAATACTGTCACATCGTATAGTTAATGAATAATTCAAATATTTCAAGCTAGAAAATTTATCCGTTTTTCCCATTGATTAAAATATTGATCAATTAACAGACGTGGCTGATAAGAAACATGCCGATGAACATCCAAGACGTCGATTTTTGGGTATTACAATGTTGAGTTTGACACCAAATATACTCAAAGAATTGCAAGAGCGTAGTGATCAAATTCCATCTAACGTAACTCATGGAGTGTTGGTATGGAAAGTTATTCCCGGCTCGCCTGCTCATCTGTAAGTTGTGGAACAAGCCTTTAGCCTATTATTTCGCTGTATAAACGACTAATAATAATGATAAATCCGATGTTTTTATGAATAATTCAATTTTGCAATGCAGTGGAGGCTTGAAGGCTGGTGATATCGTAACACATGTGAATGATGCGCCGGTACTTAGAGTTTCCAATATTTATGAAACATTGGAAAACCCTGGAGCAATAACTATGACGGTTCACAGGGGTGAAAAAATCCTACGAATTCGTGTTACTCCTGAAGAAATTTGAACATTGAATGGATAATAGTTGTTAATTTATGTGAATAAAATGGAAAAAAAGAGGTTTGTTTATAAGACAAGTATATTTGTTTCAATTTATCTCTATTTTACCACCATGTGTATGCACTACGTATATTTGTTCCAATGTATACAACTACATTTATATATCAAATATAAAACAGGATGCAGACTGTGGGTGGGTACTCCACGATTACAACAGTATGTGTGTGTTTGCGAATTTTATGACACGCGTGTCGCTGCCAAACGGTACACTAGATGAGGTTGATCTTCGCGAGCGCGTGGGAGTGTAATGCTATTTCACATTTTATTCATTCAACTTTTTCTATCTCTTTGCATTCGTTACTTTTATTAATATCATTTTTATTCTTTTCTAGATGCTCATAGATAACATTTTAGCAACCCGTTCACACGCATATCTTCAGTTTTTATCTCATCTGCTTAACATTTTTTTCCTTTTTTTTTTCTTATTTCTCTCTTATTCATCTCTATCCCAAGTGAAATGACATTGGTGAAGGAAAATAAAAATATAAATGGAAATAAATATAGTTGAGAAAGTGCAACATGTAAAAGTATCATACATGAGTATGTGCGCATGTGTATATCATGTGTGCGTGGTATCCTCTTGCAGATTGCAATTCGCCTACACGTGAACGTTGAATTCCTGAATTTACACCTCTAGTTATATTACATCCACTATGTTTTCTGTATACACGAAAGGTGTGAACTTACTTCTATGGCGAACCAGCAAATTCATGAAGCAATATGAGAAGAAAAAACATCGATAGGTAAAGAGTAATCCTGCATGGAATTTACATTCAATTTTGGTCCGGTAGTCCCATTGTTTTCATCATTTTCTATAGAATTTCATTTTGATAAAAAAAAAAAGAGTTATATCAGTCGGATTAAAAATGTGCGTACGTAATTGTAGTGTTAGCACAGTGTTTTCTGATGAAACGAATTTTGATTCAATTCAATCACCAATCAACAAAGAATCGAATGACTCAACGAAACTATGATCGGAGATTACCTTGACAATAAATTTGAAGACTTATTCAAATGATATAAGCCTCAGAGTCATCAGCCATGTAGGAATTATACATTTTATAATATCTAATTCATGAATTTTTTTGTCGTTTCGTTTCATCAGCATTCAAGGGACTCGAAGAACAGAAGGTATGCTATAATGGTGCGTGTGCGGCTACTACAGTTATGGTGATGCTCATGAAAGTCGAATAAAGTGCGCGTTTGCGTTGTCCTTCCGTGACACGGTGGGTGATCGAGTGGCTATTGACAGTAATTTTTTTGCAATGAATATCGCGGACGTTTCATGCCCATACGATTGTCCTGACTGGTAATCGGCAATGCCAATGTCATGGTCCATGTGGTCGGGCAATGAATAAAAGAACTTGTAAGTATATGGATATATACTTACATAAGAGTAAGGAGCATACGAGAGAAGAAGAAAAAAGTGGCAGATACAGAGGTGGAGCAAGAAGAGAAAAGTAGAAACAAAAAATTGGAATTCCTGGTTCAACTAACGTGGCAATGAACTCGCGAATGGTTATGAGATTAGATCGTTGGGTGTTATGGTGGCATGGATGGAAACTATATCCCAATAGGTATGTAAAGCTGATTCCTTCCTTCAATGCACTAGCACGCACGCACGCGCGATCTTCATAGCTCCATATAAATACTCGACGGCGAATACCTCGTATAAACGACTTTAGCCATGCACTCTTGTTCCAGCAAAACTCGTTCCTTGTCCTTTTTCTTTATTTCTCTCTTGGTTTTTTTTTTTTTTCAGCTAGGCCGAAGGAAGTTACGTGGTACTGATGCTCGTAACGTGTGGGCGTAACAGACGCCCTGAGCATAGATGGGCTGTAAAAAAACAGCGAAAAAGAATTGTAGTTTTCAACTCTTTGATTGATATTCGAAGAGTACTGTTTCTGTATTCACAAAGGTAACATGGATGTATATCGAGCGAATGATATATTGAAATATTTTTCAAGACATCGAAATAATTCGAGAGGATATAAATCAATTGAACTAATAATTCATTGACTGATGATCATTCATGATCTATGTCGGGATGTACGAAAGATCATGCCCTGAAATATATTGATTTGTGATAGAATATACGAATATTCTATTGAGTGACGAATCAATTCAATACTCGAACTGAACAAAGTAAAGCCTGAAAATATTGAGAAAAATTCCCTCTCGGTTACCAAAACCACTTGAGTAAAAGAACCTAGTTTATCAGAAAGTCTTTTTTTTCCTTCTAAAGGTCTGACACTCAAAGTATCTGAGAGAATAAACATTTCGTCATGAGAATATTTGGACGAGCGAATATTTGGGAATTTTCATTGATTTACTCACATAATGAAATGAAATGAAAGGCAAATTTAATGACTACACGAGATTGCCCGCATATATTATTTGACATATTACCCAAAATTGTGTAGAAGAGCAGTCGATGTATCTGTGCGGTTGAATAATTGCATATCCTATATACGGTATTCGAAGCGTTGTATTTGATGTAGATACGTGACGTGGAGTTTGAGATGATGCCATGGAGGTAGAGAGTTTTAGTGCCAATGTCAAATCCAACGCAGAGCACCTACGTGATCTATTGTTCATTATGAATTGCTTGACATGTGTGAGCAACGTCAATGGTATTACGTGTCTATTGGTATATAACTGATTCTGACGATGGTATTCTTGTCTGTTATTACTACATATGTATTTCCATACACATTTGGGTAATATAGTCATTGTATTGAAACAATATTGTGTTAAAACAGAATCAATTTGCATATTGTTTATTCGTAAATACATAGGTAATGCTTAAACATAATTTTTCAACTCATATAATCAGTCAATTTCCCTATTTATCATTGTAACGATGGACTTTTTATCGAGGCTGCCGTGAATTGTCACGAGGATCAATAATGAAATATTAGAGGGGTTCTCCATTCAATAATATATGAAGAAAAGTTGGAGGAAGTAAATACTTTCTCAGCCACACGATTAAAAATTCATTAGAGAACTACCAAAATAATTGGACACTCGTCTCTGAGCTTTACTCGAACTGATGTCAGAATTTATCAATCACTTTCTCCTGACAATGAAGTCATGAATGGAAGAATCCGTTTGACAAATGTTAACATTTCCGAATCATTCCATCAATCCACGTTGTCATTCTCTGCTGATAAATAGCAAACTTAAACTTCGTATAAACTTCGTCCCTTTAATTATCGTTTAATCTTACTCTTTTAACTCTTATATATACTTTTCTCTCTCACAAACTTTGGATTGTAGTTCTAATTTATTAGTGAAATAAAATAGGGATAAAGTGGAAAAAAAAGGGAAGTAAAACAAAAAAAAATGATAATAAAATAAAATTACGACGAATGGCGTGAAATGGTTATATGCAAGGGAGGAATAATAAAAATCGATTGCACGAGAAAGAGGGATGTATATCGACAGAGAGTGCAGCAGCTCGTGCTGAAAGCAATAAACCCTGATTTATCGAGGTGAAAATCGAACTCTGGGTGATTTGTGGTCACGGAGCCGCTATAAGACAGTGAATATATATCCCATAGGGCCCAGGATCGCGAGGGAGCGCGGGCGCACGCGTGTGTACAAACCATTTTTATATATATATATATATATATGCATCCACGAAAGGGTGAAGGAGGAAAGAGAGGGAGGCATGTTAAGACGCGGCGATTGGGGCCCGCGCATCCGGCCAATCCTATATAAGAGAATGTTGCAAGTTATTTCCTCGACTTATTTGCACTTCGTTGCTCGACGCGTATCAATATATTTTAGTGCGTGACTTTTATCCACAATTTAATATAAAGTGCTCGTCGATTATATCCTCACATGATTACTGTGAGTATACATCAATTTATTGAGCTCATAGTGATAATTAATAGATAAAGATCCAGATATATTAAGTGATTGGATATTTTTAGGTAGTTTTTGTATGTGTAGGAATCTTTTTCTGTGGTGGGTTTAGATGGAATAAATTTAATAAAACAAAATGGTCATGTAATCACGATTTGATGAATTATATTTTGTAAAGATTGGCTAGCAGGAAACTCTTGTCATTAATCAGATTTTCTTTAATGTTTATTGATGATGTGGAAGTCTATTATGGGAGAATAATCAGTTGGAAACCTTTGCAAGTGGTTGGATGAGAATAATAATGTGTAGAGAAGGGTTGTGAAGATGACTGACTCATTGTGGTATTCCGAAGGGTTGCAGTGTGGATGATGGTGATTTAGATCACTTCGTTCTACTGACTGACCAATAACGCCCTTGAGCTATTCAATCGTCAAGATTTAGGAAATATTTGGAATACATTTCAGAGTTGATTCTAGATAAGATGAATGGTAAAATATGATTGATGGATTAGTGTGAAGAGAAGGAATTTTTCTTTTCACCAATTTAGAAATTAATGTTTCAGGAAGAGTTTATTATAAATGTTCACTTCTACATTACCCTTTTCAACTAAATTTTCATAACAGTAACTCTCTATACAATCATCGCATTATATAAATGAAACTAAATTTTTATTGCTTCTTCATTTTCATACAGTTAATTTCCTTGCTCGGCCTTTTTGGCTCCACTGCATTATGCTCTCCAATATGGCCTGGCGTGCAATATCACAATCAGAATGGCGCAGGTTCATATCATTATGGATATCAAGGGCCTCATCATGCAAAAATGGAAACGAGATCAAATGGCATCACCCAAGGGGGTAAGCGTAAATTCTTTTTTTCTTTTCTATCACAATGCCACGTAAGATCTTTGATTATATGAATTCATTTTCCCAAACTATTCACCAGACATGAATAGTTGATCCAGAATATATCAACAATCATTGATTCATTTGAATGATAATAAATAATAATGTCACGAGTGTTATTTATATTGAAATCAATTTGTTGTTGATGCTGTCAATGTATAAATGATCGCCTCACGTAATGTAATCAAAAGCGATTACACTTTAATTACACTCATATATACTTATTGAAGAATTATAATGTGCATTAATATTTTCAGGATATTCTTATGTAGACGCTAATGGTATACTGCAAAGTGTTGCCTACACAGCTGATGCCGTGAATGGTTTTCGTGTTCGTGCAAGTAATCTACCACAACCACCAGCAAATCCATTATTGTCACTAAATGAGACACCAGAAGTGGCAAACGCACGTAATCAACATTTAACTGAATACAGGAGAATTGAAAATTCACTTAATAATGTCCAAAGAAATAATATTGACGATGGTAAATTGATTAAGAATCCATATTTGTTGTCACGTGAAGAGGCAATTGGTATTAAAATTCCAAAACCTCATTATCTTACTGCATCAGTAGCAACAGCAACATCCAAAGCTCCGTCAACGTCGCAATATTCATCAATAGGTGGCTATATACCATCTACAGCCCCAATTGTCTTCCCAGTTCCCTATAGACTTGCTCACAGCTCACTCCGGCATACTCAAGATTCTTTGGGACAATATGATTACAGTTATGCAGGTGACACAAGTGCGAAGAGCGAGTCAAGATCATTGGATGGTACAACAAGAGGTGCTTATAGTTATATTGATGCGAACGGATTGCTTCAACAAGTTCACTACATTGCTGATCACAATGGATTCCGTGTTCTTGCAACTAATTTACCAGAAGCTTGATGGAGTTAGTCCTCTTGAATTTATCATATTTACATTCTGCCGTTTTCCATTCCCATATCAATGTATCATTATTCATAACTCATCGTCGTTTAATAAGGGAGGAAGCAATTGCTTTTCAGAAGGGTTAAGAATGCACTAACTTATCAGATTTATTCTCTTGATGGAGTTAATGAACCATTAGAATAGGGGAGACAATTAGAGTGTTACATTGTTTCCCACTCTGAATTTGATACCAAATTAAAAGTTTTTCGATAGTTATTTGGTGATTATAAAATGCAAATTTGAGCCCCGGACATTGTGTAATTACAAGTTGTTATTATACACTGGGAGGCTGCAGCTGGGTCATATGAACCCTCTTGGCTTTTTATCAAGCTTGAAATTAATTATGAAGTGGTGTTATTCATTACTTTGTTGTAGTGAACGGAAAGAGAATAGAGAAGAAAGAATGGAACTCGTATAAAAAAATATTATAATCCCCTTGAACATAAACAGATGATAGAAATTGTAAAATGATCGAATGCTTCTTGAGTTGGTTCAATGAAAGGATTATACCCAACACATAGGGGAATGAACGTACACTCGACTCGCATTCACTCACCATATATTATAACCCTTTGAATAATCTAATGATAATCATATATTCATGCATACATGAATGCATCAGTGACCTAATAATGTGAATTAAATGCACTTTGATTCTGCTGATTTGTTTCGCTGCATTTTCTCTCTTTTCCATCACATTTATCCTTCAATCGCGTTGGGATAATTGGGAAAGTGCATATACATATACGAACATGTATATTATGCAAATCTATTCGGTGAGCATTTATATAGTCGTGAAATTACATCCTATTAGCGTTAACAATTTAAATGCAAGTTGTCGCATTTAATGTCATTTTATTCACATTCATTTCCTCTTGTTTACTTCCATACATTTCCAGTTTTACTGATCATAATCAAAAGTGAATATGGAAAATAATTATAAACTTATAAAATATAACATAGAAAAAATATCACAAGAAAATAATGACCGATGAAAAATAACAGGAAAAATATATCACCGGAATTATATCACTAGAAACATCAAATTCAGTTTCTCAGTCATTATATTTTCTTCCTAACAAAAATCAATTACACTACTTACCTCCATAAATAAATTTACATCGACATAAAAATTATGAATGTTTCACCATGGATATCCAAACGACAAATCCATTCATGTAAAACACGAACATTTATCCCATTCTGATCAAGATAACTGTTGGTATGTCCATTAATAAAATTCACGGTCATATTTTACCTTGTTATATTTCTTTTAATTATAATATTTTCAATTATAATATTATAATATTTTCCATGATATTTTCTTGCAGTTATATGTTTTCGCCTGTGACGTTCACAATATATTTTCGTAACCATGTGAAATGGAGGCAGAGAATTCATGTATTTCGAACATGTGTTTATATTTATTATTATTATTATTATTATTATTATTATTATTATCATTATTATTTTTTTCCATCTACATATTCTTTCATTCCTTTCTTCTTTTTTTTTACCTATTTCATTATTTTCCGATTGTTTGTTTTCTCCTCTCATACATTGTCGTATCAGTAACACACGACAATGTGCGTTATGCATAGCGTAATACTTTTTTTGTCTTTTGATAAACGCCATTATAATACATATTCATAATTATATACACAAATATACTTACAATACTCTTTTTGTTCGTCACTTTCATGAATATTTTTATGTACACATAGAGTTAAAATTTATTTTTCGCGATAGATACACAGGAGCCATTTACTATAATCATCTCTTTGTCATAATTGTATCTCAGTTCTTTTATATCAGCATCGATATTTTGATATATCTATATATTAATTAGTTTATTTATTGGCAAATAATGCGTCAACATTTCTTGTGATCACATTATATATACCATGAAACTATGTCATCATTATATTAAGACTAGAATATTTCACTCGTCTGATTTGGTTTTGTGGCATAATGCGGGAGACACAATGTCGATTATTGATTGATTAACAATTGTGTTATACAAATATATGTGTAAATGGAGACGAGGGGATTATGATTGAATTACGAGAAGGATGATTGGAATCGGAGACGTATCGCATAGACACTTTGTCGGAAGTCAGTAATGATAAGCATGAAGTTGGTGAGAAAATGTAAAATGCTTCAGTATCTTGCGATAGGAATTAAATAGGATGATGCGAATAGGATGTGAGGTGGATAGAATGAATGAATAGTGGCGTCAGGTATCATCGGCACGTATATAATTTGCTGTGACGGCGCGTGAAGCATCATGTGGTTGACGGATCGAAGACGACGCGCTGCGTGCCGCTTCGCGTGCGCTACAGTCATCTCGAGTCGCTTTGCGAGTGGGCGTTGTGATCGGAGCCTGGATCGGGATCGGAATCCTCAATTGACACACCATGCTGCGGTACACGTATCGAGTAACTCGGGCTCCTGTCATTTCTGTCAATAATATAAATCTTACATGTATAGATGGAGAGATGATTCGATTCTTTATTTAATCGTTATATTGAATTGTTTCTTTTCTGGATTTTCTTATGGATTGCATGACTGAATTTTAATGAAGAGTCGTGTGCGCTATAAAAATTTATTTTAGTTGAAATGTCTTTCCATATTTTTATTTATTTATTTGTGCTTATATAGATATGCATGAATGATTTGAAAAATTCGAAGCAGTCAAGTGTATTTCATGCACGTGGATAGATTTCGTTTGTGAATATTACTGTGAATGTTACTGTAGCCGTGGGGTAATGTGAAATATCGATGAGTGCATACAGTTATCGTTAAAACAATTATTTAGCACACCACAAATTTTAATTTGCAACACAGTCAAAACGATGAATACTTTAAATACCGTTGGATGATGTCATAAAATTGAATTGCTGGTTTTAGGGTAATTCACTCGACAAATATTATTCGGGTAAATGAAGTATAGGATATTGATTGGTTTACTGTATGAACTTGATGAGAACGAATGAAAATATTTGAATAACACTCATGCTACATTGCTACATTTGGATATTGAGCAGTTACGTTATTGATTTTAAATACAATTTTGGGATTGGAATAAGGGAAGTGTCGAATTTTTCGTGTCTGATCATGAATACATCTGACACATTTCGTTTCATTCTAACAATAACTGCAGTGATGATTTGTTGTGTTGTCAAACTTTACTATCGGTGCAATAACGACGAAAAAAAGAAGTTTATAAAATTCTGTCCAATATTCTTATATTAAAAAATATTTTACATGAATCAACACGATGTCGTAGTATTCGAAAGTGAACAACTGTCTGAAAAGTCGTTTGACACATTCCGCCAGTATTTTTTGTAAATTCAAAAGAGAAATAATTGATGCCATAAATTTCACTTGCTGACTTTTATTTATTCAGTTCTGAATTTTCCCAGGGGTTCGAAATTACTTGTTTCATATTTCCACAGTTTACACTCGGGAAAAATATTGCTTAATACTTCGTGCAATAATTTTGGACGACTCAAATTTGTAGATGAGCGCACACGACCATTATCTCCATTTAAATCACACGATAAATGCTTGCATGTTTATAATTATAAATAAAAATGTTAAACAACCTGACTGCCAATTGGCTACCGTCGCTTCCACGTCGCAATGAGTTCTTCATTCCTTTGCAGAAGCAATTGCATATTATTCTTTTGAATGCAAATCTAAAATCTTTGCTGAAGAGGGCATATATGCATGGATTTATAGCTGAATTACAGTATCCAAGCCAGAATAGAATACTGAAGACCGTTGCGTGAATGCAATTTGGACAAAATGCTCGAACCAAATACATTGTGAAAAATGGCAACCAACATAGTATAAAACCACCAACAATGATGCCCAATGTTTTTGCTGCTTTGGTCTCCATGCGAAATCTCTTTACCTGCAATTCATTTCACACTTTTTATCTCATGTTCATAATTATTTCTTTTCATTTCACTTTCGTTCTTCTCTTTCCATCATTCTCCACTATTATCTATTTTTTTTCAACCGAGCACATTAATTCGACCATGATATACCATCTTTTCGGGAGAAAAAAATATAGAGAAGAGTAAAAGCAAAAAGATAGAATAAAAAATATTCCTCGGGTTCATTTTTCAACATACAATATTCTGCACCAACGTACACAATGTACTTTCATATATATCATATACAGAGACACACATATTCATGTATATCCATGCAAATGAATATACGCATTGTAATATATACCTGAGCTTTAATGTTCCTCTTGCCCATCTTCATGACTCGTGGCTTTTCCTCACTGCCACTGGCCAATTCACGTAGTGAAACTTCATCTCCCATTACTTGACTCTCACAGCTACTTCGTCGACTGGGTCTTCGTCCACTTCCCACTCGATTAATACCACTGACCTAAAAATAAAATTATAATGCAACAAAAATAATGAAATGAAAATAAAAGAATAAATAAATGAAAGAGAATAGGTTGAATAAATAAAATGAAATAAATAGATAATGAAATATGACATGCAGACAAAAAGTACAAATGAATATGCCATAAAATCCAACATTAATAAATCAATGATGCAAATGAACGATAAATAATTTCTATTGATAATTAATAATAACACTGGTGTAGTTACACTTCCGGTAAATAGTAATTGACCAGTTTATTTGGTCACATATAGACATTGGCAATTAAAGCCGCGCAAACGGGTTGGAGCTCTTCCTCCCTTCACCTCTCTCTCACTGCGTTCGCCATTCTATCGTTCATTCTCTTCCACTCTATCTACGTTTGTGACCGGGTTTTCTCGAATGAACTATATACTCTCTCATACTACAATTGGCAAAATAAATGTCATCCGCGCGGTGACTATATACAAACTCGTGTGCTACGACTCGGTTGGTCGATGCAAAATGCCATTGGGATCACTCGACATCGGAGACTATCATACTCGACCACGATTGCGGTTTAGTGGACTCGAATCGTTAAAAAATAAGGGGGAAAAAATTGAATGAGAAAAAAAAAGAAAGGGAAGTGAGTATAAAAATGAAAGAGAAGAATAAAAGGGATGAACTTGAACGTGAGAGGAAGAGTGGGTTTGAGTTGGAATAGGACACTCCTTGAGTAATACCAAGTCTCGCAAGATTCTTCATAATCTGGTGAGAGATTGAAGAGTTGGAGATTGTGGTGATAGAAACCCTGATGATTGTATATTCTTATATTTGTATAGATATCATTTATATGAATCTATGTTAGATGTTGAATAGTAAATTTATGCACCTTGAGATGAGTATTCTTAGAGGTGGAACAAAGCTGACTTTGTGTTTGTCCATTACTGTTGTAGTGAACAGATATCTGTGAGCATTTTGATGGTGTACGTTCAAGGGTGTTGCACTTTGTATTCAGTGTCTCTGTGCTTGGATATGAAACTGATATCTTGATCTTGTCACGACGTACAGATGCATTACGGCTCGATTCGGGACTCCTTGTCCCACTGCTATTACCACCATTGTGAACACTACCACGACCACGATGTATCCTCAGTGTTAAACGTTGTTCATCAAATCTGGTGGTGGAAAACAAAAGAAATAGAAAGTTAGTTATTTAATAATTGCAGTTTTTTTTTATGTAGATTTTTACCTATACATTATTTATCCTTGTCTGGTTTTTTTTGACATCAACAAATATTTTTGCCTTTGGAACAAATATTTTCTTGATGTCTAAATTTTTTAATTGTAGGTTATTAATAATTTATTAGTCATTTGATATTAGTTCAGTAAATCATCACGTGTAAAGTGTTGAATTTAATTACATTATGAAGGCAATTTTTTTCATGGTTGGCTTTCGTTAGTTTTCTTATTCATGTGAATTTATGGACATTGCCAAGGTGCAATATGGCTCTGGTACTAACATTCTAACGTGGAAATTCTGAAATTATGTTCTGAAACCATCGATGGCGTTCATGTATGTTCACTTGTGTAACAAGTAACCCGGAAAATTGACTCCAGCAGCGATGTTATACCGCCTGCGGCATTACAATGGAGAATTCTTCAACCACAATTTACCTATTTTGAAATGTCAAATTGCAAATAAGACATCGATCGATTTTAAAATGAATTCTCTTTGACAAGTAACATCAAATTAGAAGTTTTTTTATATCAAAACACACTTTCAATGAATCATTTTGTCTAATTCAACTTCTCAATATGTCAATAATTTTTACCATAAAATATATTCGCCCAAATTCTCTGTAACGAGAAAAATCTTTCCTACATAATAAATAAATCCATATAAATATTTACACACAAAAAATTGGCATTCATTCCCTGAATGCAATAAAAAGAATTATAATCATTCAATTTTTATCCTCCATTAATTCAATAAGGATCAATTTTTCCCAAGAGCTCTCTCCCTTTTTTTGTCTTCAACCATTTTATGACTATTCACATTCGCTTCTTTCATTGCCCTATATTTTTCCTCCAACACTACCTATATCCTTTATACAATGCATTCACAGCAAATATTCAATAGTAATAACTTTTCCATATATCTCACAAGTAGAAATAAAACTCGTTCAGAATTATTTGTAGTGACTTTAGTGGGCGGTCAGTGAAGAATTGCACTTAATGCACATATATGCTTATCGGTATATACCAAGAACTTTTCAATGTTTTTTAATCGCTCTCCTCTAGCTCTCATTAGCCTCGTTTCTATCATAGGTAATAAATTCATTTGCTCTCAATAGGAATATACGTAAATGTATAATGCATAAGTGTATTTACTATCTTACAAAAAAAAAAACATAAAACGAAGAATTAGTAAAATATAACAATAATTGTCAATTGTCTTTATCTTCATCTGTACATAATGAATGATAATGAAGATTGATTGGGGTTAATTCGTAAATATGTAAGCAATTTGCTTACCTTGATCCCAACATTTTTGAGCTCTTTGTCGTACGGAAGCCCTGGTTAATTGCTTTTGTAGTTGATACAGCAGCATTATATATTCTCCAGTAAAAAAAGAGCATGACTAGCATTGGTATATAGAATGAACCGAGAGCGCTGTAAACAACGTAGCCCGCATCGTTTGTAAGCTCACATATCCACGGACATGGTGTCACTGGTACAACAATCATTGTACTGTTGTACGGCCCATTTTGTTCAATTGACAATGAGGTTTCACGTCGTGGTGGATTTGACTATTTTGAAACATAAATTGATTAATGTTGTAATTGTTTGAGGATATTTTTCTTTTGGATTGTAAATTGGTAACGGTGACCATAACTGTTGACTTCTTTTCATAGGGAATCAATTTTTAACATCTGGAGCAAAGAAATTCTTTTTCTCTTTGCTGAATTTGGAATGATTAATTTTATCATGTTCTTGTAATATTGATGAACTTTAGAGGGATTTAAAAATAATGTTATTGTTTAGTATTGGATGGATGTCAGTTTCACTTATTGGTATCGTTACTTTATTTTATATAAAATTTAAGTACTGGATAGAATGATGAATTATTTATTCTGGCTTACCATTTGATCTTTCCAGCCTACCAATGGAGGAAAGCATATGACAAAGCTCAACACCCACACCATAGCGACCAATAATTTTGCTCTCTTCGGTGACATTATCTGCAAATCACCATCTCCAGACAATGGAAAAAGGATGACGCAAGTACGCAAAACAATTCAAATGGGTTGTTGTTTTTTTTGTTTATATGATTATGATTTGAAAATATTGTTTTTAATGAAATGTTATAGTTACTTATGGGAAATATTATTAGTTTTGATATTAAATGTTTGGATATACGTGTAGTAAAGGTCATATGGCTATGATAATTTTGTTTTATGTGTGTTATATTACTATTGGTGAACAAATACGTCCCAGAGGTAACATATCCTGCACGGAAGAAATAAGAGCTCGGTAGTAGTGGATAATAACCCAAATGTTGGAGTCAACATGATATCTAATAGCGTTGTGAGGGAAACGGTATAATTGCATCAAGGTAAATTGAAATTAGGGAATATTTGTTTGCTAGACATTGAAAGATAAATTTATTCGATTTGATATTTGACTGATTTTTTTCCAAGTTATATAACGGTTATTAATTTTAACAATGTTTTTTACTGTTATAGTTGTGTTTATGATTAAAAAATTTATAGAGACTACACGAAAAAATTGAACGATAGACATTGAGGTCGTTAAATGTGAGATAACATTCGTAAAAATCAGGGATAAAATTTTGTGGCTTCAGAAAATTGATGAAAATTCGTAAAATGATTTCCCATTGGACTACTATTTTTTCACCATCTCAATATATGATGGAAATTTTATACTGTGAGCTCATTTAAAGGTTGAAGAAAGAATTCAGTGAAGAAAATTGTCTTCTATGAATCGGAATATCTCTTTAGAACACTAAAGTACATATTGAAGTAGAAGTGTTCTTTTCATTTCATTGTAGATAGAAGAAAGACATCAGGCATTGCAGCTCTATTCGTTGAAGTGGGAGCTGTGATGAAAGAGTGATGAATAATCATCAATGAAAAAGAAAAAAAAACAAAATTGACAAAACGTCGGGGAAAAGAAAGTCAGAATTTTTTATCCCACAAATTATGCAAACGAGATTTTCTTTATGACATCATTCGAATTTTTTTTTTTTTCTAAATTAATGGAAGTCTCTACCATATTTCAACCGACTTTTTCTACTGTATACAAGAATTAACTGGTATGAAATTGCATTCGTGTGTGTATTACGTGTGTCTTCATGGGAAGTTAAAAAAAAAAGCAACATTCAAATATAATGAAAAGTTAATTTGCGTTTACCTGAGGATAACTCACGGGTCTTGTAACAGCCAAGTATCTATCTAAACTTATTGCGCATAAATTTAATATTGATGCTGTACACATCCAAACGTCAACCGCCAACCAAACAGAACACCACAAGTCTCCAAATATCCAGACCTGTCCAAGAAAAAAAAAAAAATTGTATTCTCGTTGTTGCTTTTCCCTTTTAGTTTCTTTAATGAATAAATTATATATTAGTATTAATTCAATTGCAAATTATATTGTACATTCATTTTGAATTCATTACTGTGATTAAAAAAAATGACATTTCATTTTTATTCTAAATTTCACATTTATACTGCCATCATTTCGTGGGCGTTCAAAGAAAAACCGAAGGAATTTTCGAACAATAACAATTATTATTTATAATAATGTTAACAATAATACTGAATAAAATAATTCTGTATATTTTCGTAGATAATGTTCTTTTGTCGAGTATATAAATTTCATTTCAAGTAATAGGGATATTATCTGATAAAGAAAAAAATCGTTTGAAAATATAGAAAGAGTATTTGTGATACTCTTCTGCCATGTACGATTGTCATCAAATTTTTTTATTCTCTTATCCTTCCATGTCTTCTTACCAAATAAAATCTTCCATCTTCCAAACATTTTTAAAACCTTCAGCTGAATTAATTTAATTTAATTAAACAAAAGTGAGCACCTGACCGAGTATTTTCTTCTCAACATTGACATCTTAATAACTAATTAATAATCCTTGTTATTAATCGACTGTCTCCATCGGTTATCGTTTGCTTATTTAATAATCATAGAGATGATCGAGGAGCAGGAAAAAAAGGGAAAGTATTTTTATACAAAGAAGAAATTTGAGTATTGACATGAAAAATGGAAAAATGTTTCAACATTTACCTTAAACACCTCCCATGTAGCGCTAAAAGGAAGCACAGCAACGCCAACGAGCAAATCGGCAACGGCTAAACTCACGATGAACATATTTGTAACATTTCTGAGCTTGGTTGTATGGTAAACGGCGAGGATGACGAGGACATTACCAAGGATTACCATTACGTCGACAATCGCGAGGACGACGAGGGTAGTAACGATACCCACACCCGACCACTCGACGTCCTCGTACAACTCGTTGCAAGCACTGACGTTTAGATCCCGCATCGTTAACGACCACGATTATCGTCGGTCCTCGTTTCGCCCGTTCGCCTGTACGTCGACGGATGAGCACCGACGGCTCGAAGCACATTCTCTTTCCCATCTTCCTTTCATTTTACATCAATCTATGTAGATACATTCACATATATTTTGAGACTTGTATTTCACTTTGCACAACGTCACTTTTAATAATTTATAATAATACGTATTTGCACAGCTTTTCTTTGTTCTTATTTATATTTATTCATTTTCCTTTCACTATAATTTATTTCTTACTTCCTGTGATGTTTATGCGCACATAAAATTCTTTAATTGATCATTGTAAAAATGAGGTAAATTTTTTAATTACTCAGTCTTTTCATTTAACAACAAATAGTTTACAATTTTTAATTAATTTTTTAGTTCAGATTTATTTAGTAAGTGTGCGTACACATTTTGTGTAGTTTCAATTGTTTTAATTGTGTTAATTGTTTTAATTGTACATTACTATGAACAAAGGTATTATCAATAGCACGATTATATAAATGATAAAAAAAATGGCAAGAGAAAAAGGAATAAACGTTGAAAATAGTAATAATGATAGAAAAAAAATTATCGTCGATGAAGCGAAAGGGAAAAAATATAATGGGTTGAAAAAAGGGTAGGAAAAAAAATCAGAGGATCTTCCGGTACTTTCGATAACGACGGTAGTGCCTTGGTGGCATTTCAAGACTCCCATCCACTCTCGTAACTCGCTTGTCATTGCACATTCTCTCTTCTCCGATTTTTCCTTTTCTTTCCTATTTTTTTCTTGTTTTTATTCGTTTATTATTATTCCTGATTATTTTACTTCTTTATCTTCTTTTCTTGAATTTTTTACTTGCACTGTTTTCTCTTCTTCTTTTCTCTTTATTTTACTTTACGTTTACTCGTTTAAAAATTTTTCATCACATAATTTCACAGTTTTATGCGTCACTGAACGTTATGTATGTCTGAGTGTGGTTATTCTGGTGCTTTCATTATCACACCACAACTCATGATCTATCAGAATGTTAAGAGATTCTTCCGAAGTGCGTGTATTGCATTTCCTCAATATCGTGTTAACATCCACTCGCACACACTTTTTTTTTTCACAAATTTTTTTAAATTATTATTTATCTTATATTCGTTTTTATGAAATTTGCATTTAAGTATTTATGGATAATTTAATATTCTTATTCTTGTTCGTGTTGACATGCGCCACTCGAGTTAATTACTAGCTGCTTCCTTATCGACCTCTGAAATATGAATCATAAATATATTCAGTATTCAATTTTTCCAATAATAAAAATGAGAGGAAAAACATAGATGTACTGTATTGTATATTGTTGTTCAATTTTCTTCGTTTTTTAAACAGAGAATTGAAATACTGAACGTCATAAATATTTCATCATCAAATTGATTTATCTGAATGTCGATAAATTAGAAATGATATTTTACTTCACAATTTTATATTAAATTCGTAAAATTTTATTTCTTCTAATTTGAAATATCAAAATTCAATTTCCCCATTTTTTCTTTATCAGTTATGTAATATTGAAACTTATGTGATGATATATGTTCACTTATACGCACAAGTACGAAGTCAATCGTACAAAGTTGTATGTCAAATTCGTCACACAAAAGTAGAAAGGGAAAGAAGAAAAAACGAAAAAGAAGAAAGAAAAAAAACACGAAGTTGTTTACGCTGAGAAAATGGAGCAGGAATGATCAATGGAGAAGGATGCAAAAGAGAGTGATGGAATGGAGGGTAGAGGGTGAGTAAAAGAGGAGTAGGATAGATATTCGGAATGAGCCCGAGGGCGTTTTGCAACACAAGTTTGTATGAATTTTCACTAGGGGACATTTTTAAAGAGACTTTTCCTTTCTTCTTCCAACCAACTTCTTTTAGGGGCATTCAAACTTGAATTCCATAGAGAGCAACACATTCAGTGTGATGTTTTCTCCCCCTTTTTTTTATTATTGTATTCATGTACAGATTATTATTTATATACACATATTCTTCTGTGTGAAAAAGACGCAGAAATTAACAGAGAAGTTTTATTAAACGCGGATTGAAGGGAATAATAATTTTGTGGTAAGTGGTAAAATTATTTTTGTATTTTCTTCCTTGTATATTGCAAATTTGCATTGTTATTCAACATGAATCAACGTAATTATATACTTTGCTATCAGTATAGAGTGAGAAAAATCAATCAATTTGTTTACCTGTCGATTATGATGTTATAATTACAATTAGAATTCTAAAACATTTAAATTTATAATGTAAAACTTATTCAGATACAAATTAAATATTTTGAAATGTTTCTACTTTTAATTACAAACCGATAATGAATTTTATTCTAATCTGTGAAACGAAGTTTTTAGTTATAAGTTGGAACTATGTTGTACATTATAAGTTATAACTAAAACCCCTGTGAATCATCAAAATTATAATCCAAACTTCTTTTATTATTTAGTTAAAGAAAAGAGGAAAAAAACTGTTCTTAAAACTTTAATAATTCAATGATGCAAGAATAAGGTCAATTAATTGTTAACGCTGTCTTTTTACTTTAAGGAAAGAAAGTTTGCAATTATAATTTCCCAATTTTATATTCCAGTTTATAATTAATAGAATCATTGACTTATCGAGTCGTTTGCAGAGAAATAAAAAATAATATTATCATAAAGTTTCTCAATAATTTAGTGTGATCAATGCGGTAAAAATCACAGTGTGCAAATATAACCGAGTAAACAATTTGGGAAATGGACAAAATGAATAATAACTATCAGAACAGTAGAGTGACAACGTCTGTCACATTGTGCTTGGAAGGGTTGAAGTGTATTCACTAAAATTCTCATTGTAAAATTTACTGAAATAACGAAGTTACTTCAGTGAACAATTTATTCACAGCATGCACCTGTTAGTTTCACGTGAAAATTTTAAACGAGATTTTCTTGAAATAGTGCATGAAAATTGGTAATGGAAATATTTCCGGACGAAAAGAATTGATTTTATGAACTTTTTCACAGCTTTCCTCGACACCATGAATTAATACTTGTCATAGGATATATTAAATTTATCGCACTGTTTTCCTCAAAATGAAAAAGAAACAGATTCTCATAAAGTGCTAAACACTTTAATATCTAGACTTTTAAATAAAACATGAATGAAAAATGGGGATTGAAAACTTGTGAATATTTTATTTTACCCATTTGTTCTTTCATGTAATATTGAAAAATGAAAAAAATAATAATTCACTCATTACCCTCTAAACATTTGTATTAAATATAACTCAACATGAAACTTCAAAATGATTTTGCTAAAGTCAAGATTCTTCAAGTTGGCGTAGACGATATGTCAAAAAGTTATAAACGGATCAACTTCATATTTGGCACAAATATTAGTTGAACATCACGTCATCGCGTGTTCTACAAACTTTTTGATATCTATCACCCTTATTTTCCTTCCTTCATTCTCAATTTTTAATAGAATTGTCAATAAAAAAATGTTTAAAATTCTTCTTCTCACACTTCACTATATTTCTACTTTATATATTCCATGTTATTTCGTCACTTGATAAAATCATAGTCACGCTCATACTATAAAATAAAATCCCAAATATATTTCCTCTGTTTAAAATCTCTCCCGTGAATTATTTTTATCATAAAGTTAAATTTTTAAAGTGTAAAAAAATATTTAATATGCGACACTAAATTTTCTTATTTCCATTTAATTCATCACTATCAACTCGCTTCAAACATGCGCAGTATGTTCAACAATTTTTAATTTAATTACTCGATCATCTTTACCAACAAAAACTAATAAAATCTTAAAGAGAAAAAAAGTTACAAAGTACATAAATTAAAATTAATCCAGAACAATCGATCGAACTTAATATAAGAAAAAATGACTATCATCATTGGATATTTGTGCGTGTAACCTACGTATATTATCATTGGTTTTCGTTATACAAGTGCTACAGGTTGTCGATTATGGCCGGGCTTATCGCGCGTTGATGGCCGGAAAGCGACAGACACGACACTTGCTTGTTTCGTTATATTCCCTCTCTCATTTTCTCCCACACTGTGTCTCTTTTAATGGTTTCACCAACTTATAGCACGTCCTATATACCAAAGTCCTTCCATAAGAATAGTGGTTATTATACCATCGTGCGTGATGCATACTCGAAAAGCAAAAAAAAAAAAAGAGAAAAAGAAAATATAGACATATTTATTTTCATTCCCAAAGAACAAAAAGTTGGTTCCTTCTCATTGCCTATTTCTCGTGCTTGCAATGTATCTTACACTTTTTTTCCCTTCACACCATTCGCATTAATATAATAAATAAATTTATATAAGTGCTTTCTACTATGAGCTTTCTCACCTTCACAGATTGCCTGTCGTATCTGCAACTACCATATTACTGAGTCAACTTGCGAATGAAAGAAAAAGAAATAATGAAATGTAGAGAATAATTTAATTACTACAAATTTTCCACGACGACTAATGAACCAATTAACTATTTCAGTAGTTTTGCAAATATATACGTGGTTACTATTCAAATAAGAAGCGAGTGTAAGTAAGATAAGGAATTACTACCATTGATTACTTGTTCAATACAATTTCAAGAATATATATACATATACATTGTGTACATGTTTGTATTTATAAACGTGTGTATTTGAACACAGGTCTTCGGGTACATTGAAGTAAATTAGTTGTTGACGAAATTCTCTTTTCTTGTGAACAAACTTTCGTTTCGTGTTTTCACTTTGCGCTTTCTTGTGTCACTCTCTCAATCTATCTCTCACCTTCCTCCATCTCTCTACTATTTCATTTGGTTTCAACTTGACGTAAAGCTTATGGTAACTTATTAATTTGTGCCCACGTTCCTTTGGAAAAGGTCAACTGGTCCTGCGCGTGTATGCAGTAGATTTTTTTATTTTACAACGTGATGATGTTTATTTTAGTTTAACGTGCAAATACGAATCGTATGTGGGAAGGCAAAGAGATGGATGACTTCGAATCATATGTATTTCATTGAGAAGGTTGCAATGTGTTTTTCTTTTAATTTGTGTTGATAATGATTGAGGAGTTTTTGTTTGTAACAATTTTAATTGTAAGAATTTATTAATATGATTCTTTCTTGTTCACTGTTTGAATTGAGAGATCGCTTTTTTAATATTTTTTATGACATAAACGTGATATGATTATTGTTTTTTATGACATTTATGAAGATTTGAACAAGGATTTTTGCAAGATAATTTTGCTATCTTGATAAGGATTTGTATAATCGAATATAATTAATTCCAAGATATAAAGAAAACAATTCTTTGAACGAAAACCGTACAGGTACAGTAAGATCAACTGACATCATATAAGAATCATTCGAATTAATGAAATCTAATCTTACTTGTTATTAAAAATAAATGTGAATGATCGACAGATCATTAATCAATTTTATTGATCCCTTCAATTTATTTTCTCAATTCAGTTTATCTCAATTTAAACATTCGGCTGCACTGATTGATGCTCTGATTCATTTTATTTTTAGAATTTATTGATGAGTTACCAGTTGATGTGCTATTTTCGGCAACGGTGTCGATAATAGTTTAAACATGTGTTTATATATCTGTAATAAATAAATATTTGATTGTTAAGAATTTTTTTTTCGGTATCAGTTTACATCAAAATTCGACAATAATTGAAATGAAGTAGAATCATTGGGATTAGGTGAAGAAAAATTCAATTGATTAAAAATAATCTCAGGATTAATTTTAGAATGATGTTCTTATGATGAGTCAATAAATATTTTCATTCACAATTATTTATAATTACACATTCAAGATATAAATTGATTGACTTTATGAACTGTTAGTTAAAGCAATTTGTAGTTAGATATTCAATTAAAAATTTGTCCATGTTAAACCCGAAGTTGTAGACAAGATTCTAAATTAATTACATTCTGAAATTTCGATTAAAAACAGAAATAAAATTCAACTCATCATTAGAGTTGAACAAAGTCTCTAATTTATCACTTCATTTCAAATAATTTATTATATCACTTCAAGAAATTAAACTCGCAATAATTCAAACTTATGAAATTCATTTCGAACAATTCTTTCTTTACTAGAGAGAAAAAAATTTGATTTATCATCGATCAAATACGGATACACTTGAATGTATTCTACTTTCATCCTTCACTCATCACCGGTAACCTCCAGTTAATAAAACTTTTAGCCTCTTATTTTATTCTTTCACTTGATCTTTAGTTAAACTTTTCAGTCAATACTGCCCCCCCTAAAATATATCTTCACTCTCGAAAATAGCACGAAGTTTCAACAAGAAAAAACAATCGATACAGTTTCACTACAGTGAAACTTGAAATAAAACTTCAAATAAGCATTAAAGAAAAAAAAAAAAGGATAAGAACGGTTCTCATAATTACAACACCTGGTTTACCTCTTTTATTTTTCCTCCTGATTTCTCCTTCCTGAATTTTACCGCGCAAACACAAATACAAGTTTCTCAAACCTAACTGCTCATTATCTACATTGCGCTCATATTTCATATTTACAATATTTAGTTTTCATCCCTCCAAACATTTAATTTGTACAAAATTTTTTTTTCCTCTCTTCTTTTAATTATCTTTCATACAAAATTTTGTTTCTTTTCTCCTTTTACCTACCCATGTCATAGTGCCAGTTGTCCAGGACACAAAATTATCATTTAAATTCACAAGATAAAACTCAGGAAACAGAAAAAAAAAATGGTAAAACTAAATATTCAATAAATATTCACCGACAAGTATTCAAATTCATAATTAAAACAAAAGTAGAAACAAATTGATAGAAACGAGTTTGGAAAATAGTTAAATAAATTTTCACAAAGTATTATTAATATTAAATTGCCACTCTTTGTCATGCGGTGGATTAATTGAATGTTTTTGTATTGCGCGTGGAACGTTTGTCGATTGATAGATCGTTTGATGTTGACGCGTCAACGATACTGTGCGCACTGACAAAATCCGGGCGTTTGTGAGGTGCGGAACGGTGTATTCGCATGCGCATCAGACGTCCTCGACTACTTGCCGTATTGTGTGAAGTGAGAGAGGCATACAGTGAGTATATAGAGATAGGTACTAGTTTCCTATCGTCGCGTATATACAAGAAGTACAAGAGAAGAGAGAATCTAGTCTGCTCCGACCGCAAATATCACCGGTGCCCGCTGCCATCCACCTTCTTTTACTTCTCTATATACATTCTGCACTTTCCTATATACTATCTAACTCCGACCTCTACTCGTTATCTCTACGTCAGTTCCATTGACCGGCGAGGGGGCTGAACATTAAACTACATGATGCTTCCGCGCGCACGTTGCCGATACCATTGCACCCCTACGATGATAAGTGAAAGACAATTTCATAATACAAAATGGTAATTGAATTTCTCGGGTAAAATCAAACAAGTGTGAATTCTTTTCTATTCAATCATCTTTTTTTTATCCATTTAGAATCATACAGAATTGATTTATATTTTTAGTTGTGATATGAGAAGGAAGAAAAATAAAATAAAGTAATAAAGTGCGTGAAAAAGTGTATATGAAAATGTTTCTGACAGCCAGAAAATGAAATCGTCGCCCCTTCGTCTTCCGCTTTTCATGACGATTAATTTTCAGCGGAGATCGATATTTTGTACAGTGAATTATGATGGGGGAAAAATTGTTATATTAAATATGAAGAGGAAATGAAATTATGGAATTAGTTTCTTTGAAGTAAATTTTTTTTTTACTGCGATGGGTTTGATGATAAATTTGAAGTTGGTCGGAAGTCAATTTATGTTTCAAGCAACAATAAAAATAAAGAAAGAGTGAAGGGATGAAGATCAAAGGTTAGCCAAGTTATTGTAGAGAGTGGGGCGAACATTTTATTCACTTCTTTTACATTTAGTAGTGAAAAAAATTGAAAAAAAAGTACCATTTTGTTTCCATTATTAATGGCACCATCATTTTGTAATCACTTCAATAATGAACTTTATTCAGTGTGGATATTAACATAATAATATATAAATAAATTATCGACCTATGATGAGAAACAAACAGTAAATTATGATGAGTAGTTGGAGAAGAAAAAAAAAAGAAGTTTTCTAATTCTATTCTTCTGTATTTTTTTTTTATCTCTTCTCAGGTAGTTAGACAAAAAAGGTCGGTGAATATAAAAGAAGAAGTATGATGTCGAGGTAGTCATTCATCGAGGCAAAAGTAGAGCAGGGATTGAAGAAGGCCATTGAGAAGGGTCGGGTGTCCATTTTTCAGTATCTCGCGATAATAAAACCGTCGCGAAATATTTTTGTTACTAAATTTAGACAAAATGATAAAACTATGACAAAAGTTAATTCATCAAAGAATAAATGCACCTATTGCATGAAAATTGATGAAAAAAAAATCATAATTCACAAATACAAATGAAATTCTTTTCTCCACATCCAAATAATAATAAATTTTAATTTGTGAATGAAACGAAAAGAATAAGCAGTGAATACTCCTCTTTTATCTCCATTAAATTTAACAATGTGAATTTAGAGTTGATTAAATCGTAATATCTGATGTTCACTGATTTGGAAAAAATATGTACAATGATGAAATGAGAGGAAAGTAAATTCAAATATTCATTCTGATAATGCGTGGGCTCAAAAGGTTTCTGTCAATTGCACAAAAATGCAATAAATTGTCAATATTTTCCATAAAATCCCTCAATATAAATAAATATTCATTCACTGGAAGTTCACAGCATTTATTAATATAAAAAAAAACTACAAAATTTTGCAATTTCCAATCAATCAAAAACCATTTGACAAATTATCCTGCAGATACGTGGGCCGAACTGTTCGCTATCAAACAAAATAATTTTCATCAACTCCTCAAAACAAACACAAAGAAAAAAAAAAGAACTCAATAAAAAAAAATGACAAATAGTCAAATACATTATTTATATTTACAAAAGTTAATGTGTGGGTTGATAAAATAAATTACCACTTCATATAACCGTAATAAACTATTTAATATTTATTTTTATTAAATTTCAATTCACATAAAATCTCTAACGCAGATGCATCAAATTCTCTATAAAAAGAGTGAGGGAGAGAAAGAGAAAGAAAAAAGAACAAAGCGTGGAAAAAGAGAAAATGAAGAGTTGTACAATTCAGAAATAAAGGCGGAGTATTCGAATGATTGTTCTACTGATGCGTGGGTTGTGATGCACGTATTTCCTTGATCAACTACTACACAGCCAAAAGAGGGGTTGGTAGCATACGTTGTGTGCGCCTAACGTCAGCCGCAATCCCAGGGTGTACAGAACGAAAGGAGTAAAGATAGAGGTGGAGTATGACGCGCGCGCATAAGATATATACAGACATATTATACTGATGCGTTGAAAACGGGTGTTATATTGCGGTAGAGTATATCACTGAAGCATATGTATGTATCTATGAGGAATGAGAGAGGAGGGAAAGATCACGACTCACGCCAATAGGCCAAATCACTTGGGACGGTTCGCCTCAAACGATAGAGGAATATTAAATAAAACGTGAAACTCTACTGTATATATATATATATGAGTAGAAGTTGCAAACTTTTTCTTCCTTCCCTAAAATATCTCAGCAGCTGCTTTATCGTATGGATCAATGAGCGGTGACTTTTCCATTTGTCAGAAGATAAATCATGAGAAAACAAAATATTTGAGGGACTATGCAATAATATAAGATGAAATTATCAAGGTGATCGTGTGGAATTTGTTTTGTTTCATTCGATTGTAATGGGAAATCAATCGATAGATATTTATAAAAATGTTTTTATACGTTTCTTTGATATATTTTTAGTGTAACAATAATAGTGGTGATAAGTTATTTTGATTGCTGTTATTAGTTAGAGAAACTGAATGGCTTTCTGTTTGGACTGGTAATTTGTTTAGTACCACAATTTTTTTATGTGTGGAGGTGGAGATTTTTTTTTTTCCTCTTCTTTGATTGTTATATGAATGACTATTGTCAGTACTAGAATTGTCGTGATGTTTTCATAATGATTCTTTTTTTTTCTCTTTTCTATCATAAATGGACGAAGGTTAACAAAAGAATAAACAAAAGAATGGCAATAATAAGAAATGTTTTATTTTTTTGATGATAAATTCATGAAGGTAGTTGTAATAATATCTGGATATTTTGAGTAATATTCCCGTCAATTTTCGACAATTTTAATTAATCTGAACATTCATTTAAGCACCAAAAGCCCTCTCACAAAAATCTGGAGGAAGAAAAATAGAAAATTAAATTTAGGTAGAAAGAAACCAGTTATGAATCAACTCTCTATAGACATTTCGTAAGAATACAATTCCATCAATATTTTTGTATATACTGAACATAAACAAAAACAAATCGAGATAAATAAAACAAAATAATGAAACATAAATATTTTTTTGACAATTTATTATCATAAAAATTTGTCTCCTTTTATTTTTTATTTCTTCTTCCAATTTTCAATATAAAAATAATCACACGGAATTTCATTTTATATTTCTGGAATTCAGAAAACGGCACGTAATACAATTTAAAACAAACTTGTAATTTTTTTTATCTCTCGTTCAACTTTTGCATTGGAATGTCCATTCTTTTTTTTTCCCTCTTTTTCTTGTTCTTTTTTTTTTCATTTTCATTTTCATTTACATTTTACCGAACAAAAACAATGAGTAAATAATCACAAGTGTACAATCATGAAGTGCAAGTTTATGGTTTTGTTGTAGCATCGATATATATCAACAAACTGATGAATGCACGTCGTGATATGGAGAAGTTGCAGCACGTGGCGAATAACGAGAATAGTCGTAAGCACAAAGTTATAACAGTGAGGAAAACGGGTATAAGAGGTGATATCTGTCTCAATACATATATATGAACGTACACATGTATGACATAAAATCAAGGCTCTGCACAGAAGCCTCGACGTGAAGCAGCAGGGATCGTAGGAGATTATCATGCTTGGCTTTGCGGCGTGTTGTTGAAGGCGTGAAAACGAGGACGACCAGCGCGCGCATTATACCGTATGCAATACGCACATACAAACACATTCAGCCCACGTATTATTTAATATAATATTCATCTTACATTTGTGCAAACGAAAATGTATAGACGTGTCGTATACAAAGTATTAGAATAGTTATGTTGCATTGTTGTTTAGAAGATCATTCAGTGATGTTTATCATGCACAAAATAGAAAGTTTGAAGTATAGTAAATTATTGTTGAATATATAAATGGAATATTTAAATTTGTACAGTTTGTTAAAATCAAAATGGGAATATGTAAATGTTTCTTAAATCTTAGAATAGAAAAATTATTAAGTGTTTTGTTGATATTTATTTTACTTATCTGTCATGGAGATTTGCTGAATTTGAAAAATTGTAATTGTGAGTCAATGAAAAATATGATTGATGTGGTAATGGATAGCAAAATTGGATTGTTGTATTGTGCAGTGTAGGATTTCAATCAAGTGGAAACACTGGTTTGGAAAAATCAGATAAAAATTGCTGATCTTCATAAAATTATGTTTATAATGTGTTAATAATTGTAAAACTCGTATCAGCAATAAATGTAAATTATCTGAGGTGTGTGAGAGGACCTCAATTATTTAGCTCAACAATATAATTTTGTCAATTATATTTAATTGAAAATTAATAGACCTGAGTATGTACATGAAATTTTCATTGCTACTTTTTGACTAATAAAATGGTAATCAATATTGCCAAGTGCACAAAATATCAAGGTCAGCTGCAATTTATGGATGAAGTTCTCAAGATCAAAAAGTCACTTCTATTCAATAATTATATTTTGACATTTGAAGCAAAAAAAATTTTATCACCACTTTAAATGCAAATTTTGTAATTTTGTAAAAAATTAAGAAAATCCACAATTCGAGTATTTCTCAGTGAAAAAAAATTATGGAATAAAAAATATTTAATTGGATTATTAATTTTTCATAACATAGAAGATTGGAGTGTAGAAAAACGTGAGTGATGCCAGTAAAAAAAACACTGAATTAAAATTTTATGAGCAATATAAGAACAATTTAAAGAACAAAACTTCAAACATTTTCAATTCAAGTAATAATTTTTTTACTTTGTTCAATATTAACCCGGAATGTTTTTCAATTCATTTGAATAATCCGTACAGAGTTCATTTACCTAAATCACTTAAGGAAAAACACTCTCCTGCAATTTCATCAATAAATACGATTCGAGTTAAATTATATCTTTATGCAACATAAAAAAATCGAACGACAAGTGCTCTCCCAATTATAAAATAAAAAAAAAGGAATAACTATAATTTTAATATGAATTCATTGCTTATTTTCAAATTGGCATTCAACCTAAATAATAATTCAAAGTGAGGACTCTTCAATACTCGATAAGCTCAGCAATTAAATCACTACTACACGTTCTGAATATAATTCTGTTGAACACGTACATATTGGATATGAGATGAATAATAGCACAAAATACCTTCTCCATGACTTGGTCACTGGCATGGAAATGAAATTCATGTAATTGGATGGTGTAAGAGTGCCTTTCGCGTCTGTGATCTCTCAGTTCCCACAATGTATAAATACACACTGGTGTCACCCGTCATTCGCCTGTGTGTGCATCTCACTCTCTTTACCATACACATGAATTATAATATGAATTTGACTCTAGAGGCTTTGATTATTCCATTTCATATGATCAAAAGCGTCAGCCTGATTGTGCATCAATATGTGACATATTAGTTATAAAAGCCATTTCCTACTATTCTTTCTTATTTTTTCTATTCCACGTAATCATTATTATTTTATTTTCAATATCATTTCCTCATCGACTATAAATCTTCATATTTGTATTCGCAGTAATTCAGTTTAATAACAAAAAAAATATTGACGACAGCAATAAATCGCTTCGCATGCGCACAAAAAAATAATACGAATGTTTATTAAATTTAATGGTATATCGTGGCCCCAATAACTTCTCAAGATCGTTCAATTTTCCACTTCACTTTTTGTATCATTTTTTTTCGTTTCTTTCATTTTTTTTCTCTACTTATTGTCGTTACTACAATTGGAAATATATTATTTCTATTGCATTATTGTCCCTGGTAAGCTGCCATTGACCTGATAAAATTATCGATGGAGATATTGAGATTTCAGGTCATTTTTTGTCGTTTCTCTTTTTCCTAACTATGCCAAAGTGTATATTTCATACATAAAAGTATTTATAAAAGTCTAATTGAATATATTTCATTGTACATTACATAATATTTGAAGAACCAGTCAAAGGATAAAATGAAATTCTATTCAAGTTTTAATATCACATTTTTTTCTGAATTTTAATTGACTGCAATCTATATTGGTTTTGTATATGCAAGATCAAGCAGTGCATATATGCATATAGTATGTATATATATATTTGTATGAGTTGTGTGTGTGTGTGTCTTTGTGTGCATAGTGAAAAAGCCGATAAAAGCCTTTAGAGAGTCGAGATAAATATAAAAGCTCTTGAATAGCAACAGAAAAAGAGAGAGAGAGAGAGAGAGAGGAGAAGAAAAACGAGGAGTGGAAAAAAGTTATTGTAAAAAGTTGAGTTATCATAGAGTGTGTTTATGTCTTTGAAATAAATCGCACTTCGATTTTATATTCAAAGAGATGAGATTAATTACGGAGCGAGAATAATTGAGAATGGAAGTGAAGAGGGGATGGAAGGCAACGGTGTGAAGCGAAGTGACGTAAATAAAGTAGACGAAGAAGAAGAAGGAACATTAGCAATAGGAGAAAAGTGAATGAAGAGAAAAAAGTGAAGAACAAAAAATAAACTCAAACGACAGGGAAAAAAGTGTTCTTGCGGTTGGATGGACTTTGCGAATGCGACACCAACACGCTAGAGAATATAAGAAAAGGAATGGGGGGATGCATTAGTATAATTAATGCCATGGTGTGTAAAAAAAGCTGTCGTTTTATCTGCCTTGTGTGACATTTCACAAACACGAAAAACCTATGTATATTTTTATCTTTTGCACCATGTTTTCTCTTTTACTTTGTTGAGTTCAAAATCCCGCAAGCGTATTCCATCTTTTTTCGCATCTTCTTTCTTTTTTTCTTAGCATACACTGTGTTAGTCCATTATACGACGAGCGAGTATATACAATGTATATATTTGAATGGAAAAAAATACTTATATAATCAGGATTAATGTGCTGTTTGAGTGGTTGAATTTTGTATTGTTATTTTTTTTTTGTTATTATCGCTGATTCGTTGTATGGATTTAAGAAATAGTTTAGTCGAACAGTATTTTACAAATTGTCGAATCTCAATGATATTGAATTCATTGTTTTATTATTAACAATTGTAGAAAGTGTTCTTGAATTAAAAGAGAAATTTTGTGCTTGGATATTACATTTGTCAATTGAAGTTTGGAATTATGACTTCAGATAAAGATTTCTTGTGAATTGAAAAATTCAATTTTTAGTCTTTAACCCTTAGTCTTTAACCCTTCAATTTTTATGCGTTTATTTAATTTTAGATTATTTTGTATCTGGAATTATTTAAGAGCAAAATTTTCATTGGATAATCATTTCAATCTCAACTAAATTTTTAGTAGTTGAACTTTAAATTAAAAATGAAATTCTCATCATGTTCTGAGAAAAAGTCCTTTGATTAACATTTTTTTTTTGAGATGTCGCAGTAATAAATCGTTGAGAGTACGAGCAAGCGATGTAATTCACAGAGGAAAGTAGTTTGAGAATGTTTTTTTCAAGTTTTGATACTTTGTAAGTTATTTTAGATCAAAATTTGGCGATGCATTTTATCGATTAAACGAGAAGTGAATAATTTAATAATAGATAATTACATTAACTGTGACAATGTATTTTATTTCATTATGGATGGAAAACTATCATGAAACGTGAGGAGTTTATAAAGACGATAAAATTCTGAATATGTTTAGTTAAATGAACTGTTATGTACTTTATATTTTTTTTTTGCTCAATTTTTATCTCTGTTATGTTCATTTTCATGTTGACAAGTTTTGGAAATGTTTCTTCTATATGTAAAGTGTCACAAAGTGTGACAAAACTTGAACAAACGAAACAAAAGAAAAAAACTAGACATTATGAAACGACATGAGCTTTCAAAACTAGTGCGAATCATTAAAATTACATTTTACCATTATTTCAACAATTTTGCATTTAACATTGTGTTAGAAACAAAATTTTATGATTCAATTTCACACTAGTTTGACATTTCCCTGCAGTTTGAAACTTTGTCGATATAATTAGCCACAGACAATCCAAAAATTTCATAATAGTTTTAAAACAAGAAAATTTCAAAATTAAAATCATTTGTTCTCCAAAAACTCCTGCCATATTTTCTATAAAATCCCTCTCGAATTAACAAACCTAAAAAAAAAAAAAGTTAATCCTGAAAATCAATTTAATTTCAGTCCACAGAATAATAATTTTCCCACAACATTATAATTAATATTAAATAGTACAGTAACAGAATCCTATCAAGTGATTATCGCCGTCACAATTATCACCGACAAATGAAAATGAATAATTACAGAAATACCAACTATTCAATTAATAATTCAAATTAAAATCCTTCCGCATCATAACTTCATGAATAAAATAATAATTATTCTCAATTATCAGACCAGACTTTGTACATGACGTTCATTTCCATATTAACAAAATTTCTTTTCAGTTTAATTTAACGAGGCAAAAAAATTGTCTAAAAAAAAAAGAATGCAACTTTCTTTCAATTCTTTCATAAATTGTTCGAATATATATTGATAAAAAATTGGGAATGACATCTCGAGAGGAGTAAACTCATAACGGTGGGTATTTCATGTTATACTTCCATCATCAGAGACGTCAGTTACAATCTATTGTAACCGGATATCTCAACGGCATGTGGCTTTTGACATCGTCACTTTGAAAATTGGTAAAATGTTTCTCTTTTATTTTTTTTCATTTTCTCACAATTTTTCCTCTTACTGTTTTGTTTCCTCACAAAGTCACATTCCATTGATATGACGCGGGTCCAATTGTAAAGGTCATTTAACGAGGACATTCATTTGCGTATACGAGAACGCAATATATATTTATTTGCTCACGCACACAAACATTTGTATGTACATGTAGATATATATATATAAATTTGCAAATAACAGAGAATAAAAGCTGTGCAAACTGTATTAGAACGAAGAAAAACGATCACGGTTGACTAGGCATTGTCGCTGGGTATTACGAACCAAAGTCTCGACGGTGCTATTTATACGTTTCGAACGGTGACCGCTTACTTGGTGAATCGATACACTAACCGTTTACAGATATTCACCCTCAACGAATAGAAGCGCCAACGATACAACGATGAGAACAACGGCGCCTTCATTTTATTCATTACTTCCATCATCTTAAATTGTGCTAAGTAATTGCCATTGTTTGTGTTATACTGAGAGAATAGCGAAGAGAGAGAAATGAAAGAAATCGGAATTATTCAGAGAACAATATCAAACGGTTAAATAAAATTTCATATACATAATATTATTTTTTATAATTCATATAAAATATTCAGATGGTCATGATTATAATGATGGTTTTTCAAACATTATTTCAGTGCACGAAATTATATAATGGAAATTCGAAATTTTTTTATTCTATTTTATGAATTGGTGTGATTGCTTTCTATATTTTTTTTTGTGCACAATGTCAAGAACAGAAATTGTGATCCCATTCATGTAAATTGCAATGTCGATTGCTGAATTTATCTGTTGATTTTCGTATATGTCAGGATATTATTAATATTAAGCATTGAAATATAGGATTTGATATTTGAGAATGGAAGCATTAATTATTTAATTGTTTTTTTAGTTCTTCGAATTGTAAAATGGCAATAAAAAAAGATTATTTTCTGAATGATATGTTCATTGCATGTTCCAATTCCACAACTGTTATCCCAGATTACAATAAGGCAGAATCGATTTTTCGGAATGTCCTGGATATATTGAAATGGTTGACAAATAAAATTATAACTGATATGATGCTCAATAAAAATTTATCATGTTTTGTATTATTATTTTTAGATATATCGAATTAATTTCCAGTTACCTACACTTCCAGGGTTATTTTAACTATGAAATGTCCTTCATGTAAGTTTACACATCGTCCAAGAATAGAATGGTCGAACGACATTAATAAAATATCAACAGATTTTTAATTTTATGATCTTACGTTCGTTCAAAAATGAAATGTAGCAGAGAAATTTTCAATTACCTCTTGCTCACTACACTTTTGATCTTATTTGAAAATAATAAAATAAATATCTCTCAATGGCGACACTTTTCATTGAATCGTAATAATTTATTATCTGTCTTCACTTTCATCTGAATTATATTTGTTATACACATGAAAATGACAGAATTAGTTAATTTCATTTTATTTTGTGAGATTCCCTATCTATCTATCCATCCATCCATTTATTGAACACTATTGATAATTATTCACGTTATTTTATTGCTATCGTAGACCATTTTATTCATTTCCCTCTTTCAAATAAAACTCATGTATTTATTGTGTCAAAGGAAAACAATTTTTATTTCCACCCTAAACTGAACGACTGGTCCAATTTTTTTTCCCTTTTTTTTCACATACAATTGTGAATCGAATATTCAACTCAAAATACTAAAAAAATAAATATTAATGTAATTTTTATCAACAGTCAATGGAGAAACATAATAAAATTCAGTGTATTTTGTGAATTAATATTGTTTATACTGAACATCGACTGACAGATAAAAAAAACATCAGCTTTGAAACATATTTTTCAGACGTACGTGATATTGATAAAAAGAAAAAAGAAATATTTTCATATCATTCAATGTGACATTTTAGCCAATACTGATCTTTGTTTTTTCATTTTATCTTTTATATGAATACAAGAAGTTACCTGTAACCTTCATGCAACATTACTTGTTACATTATATTTTATAATCATACTAAAACATTTATGTAACCATTTTAAGTATATGACATAAGTCATTTATACAATAAAATTTTCTTTCGTCATGTAAATGTTACTCATGGCTAATTCAAAGTTCTCTAAATAAAATTCTGGTAATTTTGATGTTCAAAACCACACTGAATTGAAAAATCTTTCAGCATTAGCAGTTGAATAATTCAAATCGAAATTCGCAACGAATTTTTCTATTTTCTACCACCAGAATACTTACGATAAAACCCACTTTCAAATCCCAATTCGTGTCCTCCAATTATTCACATAAACTTCCCATACTCTCATACATCATTGAATCAATCAATCAACTGATTGACCCTTGGAAAAAAGTGACACCAAAAAATATCAACATGTCAATTATCAACACATACTCCAAACACAACCAGACGAAATAAATAAAATAAAAAAATAAAATTAATAACACCCCGACTGTTGACTATCAACACGTGTCATTGACATGTCGATGTCTTGTTGCTGAAATTTTTATTGTTTACATTTCTCTTCTATTTTTAACCTGCTTTACTTCTGTTTCCACATCGCGTTTAATAACACACTATGTCTCCACCCACGAGTGTTTACACAGACCCCTCTGCCGTTTGGGACTAAATCATTGGGGAATTGAAGTGACAGCAAATCCCACGATGATATTTTGTTAGAGGACAACTTGTCTCGATAAAACTTTCTATTATGATTTCAGTTGTTTGCAGTCAAATTTTATCATAGTAATATAAAAAGCCATCATGAACTTTCAAAGTTATATTATTAACCAAGTTAATACTTGTTATAAAAACAAATATTATTATTGTATCGTCACTTCATATGTACAAACAGAATAATAACAATAATAAGAAACTACGTAGTAGATGATGAAAAAGACAAACGAAAGTTGAACAATTCAATTTGCCCAAATGCTCACACAATCGACACCAACTTGATAGTAGTTTGAATAATAAACGAATTGTGAAAAAAGGGGTTTCTTCGGAAAGCAATTTTTTCGTATTCTCCCTTTATGTATAATGCAAAAACACACATACACACACACCCACATCTCAATATAAGTTGGCGTGTATATATATAGATATAAACACAATAATCGAGCGTTGAAGTGTAGAGAAAGAAAATGGTTGAATGAAAATTGCGATACGCAGCTGAGAGGAACGAATCTGAGCATTGAGTGGGAGGTAAAATAGGGTCGTGGAATATATACTGAGTAAAGAGGAGCAAGGGGTCGGAATGAGAGGTGAGGTATATAAGAGAATAGCTTTTGTCGTTACTAAGAATAGTGAAAACGAGAGGTGAGAGTGTAAGAAAGGAGTTGATAAGAGAACAAGAGAATGAGAGATAGAACGAGAAAGCTGCAAGGAAATTGAAATGGTCCAAGCATGGGCAGCAGGGCGGAAGTTATTGTCGGTTGGAAAAGTCCTTCGCGTCTGTGCACACAGATATATATTTCACCGCACACAAAACCTCGTGTGCCTTTGCCAGCCTCAACGAATCCGTATAATTTTACTCGACGACTTCTTGACCCTCAAGTCCTTGTGGAGCCCTCTCATGTGCAAAGTCAGTGTCCATCTAAATCCAGAAAACTTTTTCTTTGCTCCTACCTGTTCGCCACTTCTCTCCACTACCCTTATCCCTCTTTCTTAAGCTTCCTTTTTGTTATATACATACACATTGGCACTATCACACACTCACTCTATTCGTCACACTCTGAATGTCTACTCAGAGAGTCTCATTGCACTTGAATTTAAATTCTCCACTTCAATGTTGAAGCAACGACCATGAGCGCAATTAGTAAAATAGAAGCATCGAGCACATTTTAATAGACTCGAAGGGTAAACCAGTCGCTCAGAAGTTGGTAGCAAGAAGTTTATGATCATAAGGAGAGTTCGAGCGGATTTTAGTGTAATATAACAGTATAGCAACATGGGTCACTACAATCTCTATTAGTTTGATGTTCCAAAGTCAGTAGATTGAATCAATGTGTGATCAGACGTCTGAAAGCCAATTACTGCTAATTCAACTATTGGTATCTGAGATTAATATTGGCATAATCGGTCAGTAGTGTTAATTGAATAGCATCCAATGGCTTGATGAAATACATTGGCAACAGGATTGGTATGCAACGTGAATTTTCAATTAATTCTTGTTGAAAATATTTGTAAAAAGAGATTGGCTGGTGGATTAATTATTTTTTTTTCCTCTTTAAATTCACAAATACCCTCACTCAAATGTTAAAGTGAATTCATTATTCATAAATTCTTCACTTTCTCTTATCCGTTGTGCATTGGAACAATGAGATTTTGTAAATTTATTCACTTCCCACGTTCTTTGAGTATATCGATCTACTTCGGCACTTTTTCATGTCTTCATCCTTTTTTTTTTCTTGTATTTTTCATTCGCACTCTATCCATCCTAGTTACACTATGCATAGGCTATATGTATGCATAAATAGATGTGTCTGTGTGTTTTACTCGAGAATTCGCGACTGTGCAAACTTGACGTTCAGTGTGAAGGAGAAAAATAAAAATCTCTCGACGTGCGACGTGACGAATTGCTTTTTGTACCAAGCCGTCACCTTCTTCCCATGGTCGCACTCTCGATGACAGGTAAAACCTCTGCATACTACCGCACATATATCTATGTATATTTATCATCAACAACTTTACATCAGTGAACGTTAGCCGAATGAAATTCAAACTTTGAGTTCGATATTTAACAGTAGAAAAAAAAGGGAACGATAAAAACAGTAGTACGGAAAAAAAATTGAGGTAAAATCGTTGATGCTTGAGGACAATAGCAAAACGATGAAGGCAGTATCTATATAGAAGTGTCTGTGTACGGGAGGGTGTGTGTGTGTGTGGGCTACAGTGAATGATGCGATGAACATTGCATCAAGATCGCTTTTATCCTGGTCTACCCTTGCAAAAAAAATTACGGTAAAAAAAAAAGAAGAGGAATTTCATCTACTTGTCCTCAATATATACTTAATTTGCCATGTTGCCATTCTTCCCCACACTTTATACTGAGTTAAAAGCGAAAAGAATGGGACAACTTTTTTATCCGAGATTGCTATCAACGAAAAGTTGGTTCTTTAACGATTGAAGGGAATGATAAACGTTGACAAATTTCAATATGACGTAGATGTTTAATTTATTAGTTTAGTGTAAGTCTGAAGATGAACAGCGAAATTATGATATATATAAAAATTTAATTTTATAGAAGTTAATGTCAATAGAATATAAAATTCTGTTTGTTTTATTCATAAATTCAATTTTACGTATGTTCAATCAGTTCGCAATTTTCAATTTACGGTAAAATTGAAAGGTGGAATTGGGTGAAAGGAAAAGGTTTTGATTTCGCTGTTGATTTTCACGAGTGTGTCTTGGAAATTTTCATCTCTGTTTGCTCTATCAATAATTCTCATGTCGGTGAAACGAAACTGAATAACGAGAAAGGATTAAATGATATAAACTTTGCTCAACGCGCTGATGGATATTTGTACACTGTAAACTGTTTAACTAATGATAGCTGATTGAAGTGAAAATTCCATGTATTTCTGTTACAATTTTATACTCGGAATTAACTAGAAATTCCAGTATGAAAACATTCCACAATATTTCCTATGGCATCAAATTGAAATATATCACAATTAATCTTAGTGTATTCCTTCATTTTTTTTTTTTCAGTATCTTAACTTTTAATTGATAAAAAAAAATGAAGAATCATATAAATTTAAAAATTACGTGTAAAATTGTCGTCTATGTACTTATAAAAAGAAAATAGTTCAATTTACAAATTAGAAATTCGTATGAAATATTTTTTCATCTATTAGCGAGTATCTGTCAAATACAAAAACAAAAAAAAAGTAAATGACAATGAACAATATTCACCAGTTCATCCGTTAAATTAAAAAATCACACATGCGTATATTCACTGCATGAAGAAATTCAATCGAAGCAGTGAAAATGAGAGATGTAGCGATGAATTCGTCCACATTGATTGCTACGAATATGCATACAGAGTCAATATTTCCTATCAACATAGATATAAATATTGTAGATAGTACTTTTTCACTGTTTTTCAATCACTTCACGCACTTGCAAAGCCAATACATTGAAATAATATCGCCCACCTGAAATTTTTGTTTTCACATATGTAGTAACACAAACTACACACAACAAAAATTAAATAAATATTTTATAAACATTTGTTTATGCAAATAATAAGAATTATATAAACTGATTTAAAATTCAGGTAATAATTTCGATGAAGAATAAATATAAAAGAATGATAACAAAAGAATAAAGAAGGGAAGAGAGTTTTAAAGAAAAAAAATATTTCGTCATAGCCAGATGATCATTGTGAGCTTTTTATAGCAGTCCCGTGGATTTCCCCCGACGAACTTCCCCTAACCCAACGTCTCGACACTACATCACACCCAAACATCATAAACAGGGTCTATGAAGTTAAACCTGAGGGGGTTACAAAATGGCCAGGGCGATGACACATTGGGGCGTCATGTTTTTGCTAAATTTTTTTTTCTCAAGGAAGGAAAATACTGACAGGGACTTAGACGGTTGGACATGAAGTGTGTGTGGCACGTGCGACATGAAAGAACAAGCTTGGTAAGAGTTTCATCGTCTTATCTCTGATTTATAATCCGCATGAGATGTTACTTGGACGTATACTTGATATAATTAAATTATGTCAAGAGATAGCACTCCTTTAATTTAATAGTCATAAAATAGCACAATTAATGAATTAACGAGAAATCAGTTGCGCAAAGTATTCAATTTGTTAAAGACATTTTAAATTTCAGAGAACAACGGAAAGGCTTCAATAGCCACCCTCATTATCTTGAATTGCTCAAAATTAATCAAGAACAAATACTTCGATTCGTTGAATACAATAAGAAAACAACAGATTGGGATACTCTCACTTTTATACAATAATTACACCGAAAATTTAAATTATTTCTCATTATCTCGAAAATGTTTTTATTTAGCCATTCTATATATTTCCATTCACTTATTAATTTTCATATTTCTAATATGACGTTAGCAAATATTTTCGATTGTAACCAATCAAGAATAAATCGTGACAGCTGTTTATGAATTTTTCTTTTCTACAGTTCTCAGTCAAATGGAGGGTGAAGTTAATGAAAACACTTTATATTTATATAATTAACTACTGTTATCGACTATTTACATTTCATAATAATGCATTTCATATTGAAATATCTGTGTGTGATAATATAAATTATAGAAAATCATTCAATTAAAATAAATTTATTACTTTCTCTTAATAAATAAAACCTGTTCCACTTAGTGCATTCAAAAGTTTTCTTACATCTCGCGATTATTAAAGATATAAAACATTCTTTTTCTTCATCATCATATCTAAATGTTTATAAATAATTAATCGTAAAGAAAGAAAGAGAAAAAAAAATGAATAATAATCTTAACATTGGTTTTATGCGTTTTAATAATATGTATCGTGTATATTTAGTATCTGATTTCTTTCAATGTTGACAATATAATGCACCTAAGAATAGAGGGCAGCAAGTTAGTTTGATAGGGGGAAAATGGAAGAGAACTGGGGTGGCATCGCAGTGAACGTGACTTAGTAGTAGATACCATCCTGGATGGCACGAATTCCACACAACGACAAGGGAAAGATATAAATCCGAGAATCCCTGACGCTGAACTCACGGGCATATACACATTTATATGTTTAAAGCCATCTATATATGTATATATATATGCATGTATGTATATCTATAAATTTATGTATATGTGTATATATGTAGTAAATGATTCGATATCACAATCTCCAATTTCCTCTTCTTGGCAATCTGGATAAGATTTATCACTGGACGATAGAAGCAATTGGCCCCAAAAACTAGCCCAATGGGCTTGCTTCTTAAACACATAGACATGTATAAGGTTTTTTACTTCACTCAGCCATTCATTACATAGAAGAAAAAAAGAATACACCAATCAATATTTCAATCGAATATTTTCTTTTTCATTCTTTTGTTATAGAGTAAAAATAGTTATTTTCTGCTATCAGTATGATAATGAGTAGTAAATCTTCAGTAAATTTTTTTCTGTTTGTTGCTCAGTAATATTTTAGACAACTTGTTGGATGATATCGTGAGAAACTTGTATTGTGATTTCAATTGATGGATTACTTGAAATAACTACATTGTTTTGTGTTATTTACTCGAAAATATACAGAAATGAAAAAGTTGTTGAGGAAATGTTTTAAAATTGTTATAACTAATTAAATTATTTACGTTTGATTCGTTTTCAAATATTATAATGAATGATATTGTGATTGATAAGTGGCTGTATGTGTTGTCATTATCATTTTCTCATCTTATAATATTATCAAAAAAGGTTTCGTGTAAATTATCACAAGTAATTCAATGACTGTATGGGCAAAAAAAGCACGAAAGCATTAACTATATCTAAATATAATAAAATTGAACATGACACAAGGCGAACAAAAAATAACCCTAAAAAAAGATAAACAATATCCACTTTTGTAAATGAATATTACAAATTCAAAATTTCTTTTTTCCGCTTATCACATGAACTTCATTTAACCTAAATGATATTGCTGAATATTAATTTAACAATTTCACTTCTGTTTATTCCACAATAACTCTCCCTAATAATTAATATTTGTTACAAAAGACATCTCCAATTACAAATCAAATTAAAAAAAGAATTTACATATTGCTATTATACAATGTTCATTAATTATACACAAACGAAAAAAAGCATTCACTATTCATACATTCATAATATTCCTCACAATATCATATTGCATACGAAATGTGTACGTAAATTAATTTCTATACATAGCAAATTTTATGTTGCATCAGATATCGAATAACAATCCGATGTTTTTAATGATGAAAAATACAATTTCTATAGAATCTACCATTACATATCAACATTCGTATAGATTATTGAATTTAAAAATGTTTTGATGAACACATAGAGCATATTGTTAGTTGAGTTTATCAATTATAATTGATCACAGTATATATATATATATATATACATTCATTTGTTTGTTTGTGTGTGTGTGTGTGACAGTAGAATTTCGACACACTCGAACTATTATGAGAAATGTATATTTTGGAACATGAAAGCTCCAACGAATGTTCGTACAGTCACTTTAGCCATCAGCGATATTCATCAATGGCACGAGCTTGCGCGCTCAGCCGATGAGAGTGTACATATTGTCCAATGTATATACATCAATACCCAGTATGTGTATTCGTTCAACTCTCCATTTGAATACCACCACACCCCAGATTCAATTCAAACACCCGCGAACAATGTGCTTTCGCTCTGTCGCTATTCTTCTTATTTTCGGTTCTATCTACATTTTTACTCCTGCATATATATGTATATTTTTTTTTCACCATCATTGTTACTGATATTTCATTTTTTCGATTATTATTATTCATATTCATATTTTTTCTCTCGTATCCCTGTAGTTGGAAATTTGCTCTATTTTTTTTTCCTCTCCCGTCTCTTTATTTTTATTTTTCCTCCCTTTCCCCCAAGTCAACTCTCAAAGCAAATCTCATTCACTGGCTCGGTGGAATGACGAGAAAAATGAGAACGAACGCGGTATGACACGAAAGTATATAACGGTAAAAGCAGAAGAGATGGTGGAAAAGCTTCTGCTGAAGAAGTATAAGAGTAGATAGATTCTTGCAAATGTATTAAACTGGAAGATAGGCGAAGGGTGTGCGATGCATTGCTTGAAGCAATATACAATCAGGAAAATTGTTATGGGAAACTTGTGGGTTATAACTTTTTATATAATATTACATATTCTATGAAATGAGATGTGGAGTTTGTTGAAAATAGATTCTTCTATGATTTAATAATTCACATGGGACTGTAGTAATGCTAAAGTGTATACAAAATGTATTGAATTCGTTATATTTATATTTTTCACAATGATGAATAAATATAAATTTCATATTATTCTATAAAGAGAAATATGGAATATTTTATTTAAGATGTAAATTGATGAGAATCCTCAGTAAATACGAAAAACTACTGCATTTAAATAACTCGATGTGTTCAATAGGTGGAGCACAAAAAAAAGGAGTTGATATATAAAATAACTTTATTTTCTGAAATGATGGTTATATGAGAATTCAGGAAATAGTTATTCAATTTAAATTATTCTATTCATGTGAATTTTCTGCATTGATGTAACCTCTATTCAACCAAGAAAATTTCATGCCTTTCACTATTGCTACTTTTAGTATATAATTATTGTACCTTTGAAAAAATAGCATTCATATGAATTATAGTAATAAATTTTTGATTGTACGATAATCCAATCGATTTTTATTGTCCATATGATTAATATTACATTTTACCGTCCGTCAAAAAAATAATTCATCGAAAAATGATTTTCCATTGTATCGGTTTTGTGATGTGAGTGGGCGCTAGTTAGTTACCATTATGTATTATTCATACGTGTATATCTTCGCACAAATCGTAGTAATTGTATTCGTGATGTGTATGCAATGTAAATACGAATACATCAAATTGATGAATTACCCATAAATAGATTGTTGGATAAGATGAAAAGTCGATGCAAATAACTGCAATGAATTATTCTAAATTCTCTATTCAATTAAAATCAAACCTCAGGATTCTAGTTATTCATCTAAAAAATAATTGAATATACAATTAATTTCTTTAATCCCATACTCGTTAACTTTCCTGCAACCTCATTTTTGCCGCTTCATGAATAATAAAGAAATAAATTTCGCAGTATTTAACATTCTATAAATCTTAAAATTTGTGATAATATTTTAAAAGACATTAAAAATTCCTTTTATCTTAACTGCAAAACTTATTTAAAGTACTATCAACATTCGTTCAAAATACATAAATATATTCTCACAATAATATTAACTTCACTTATTTTTTTTATCATAAACTTTTTTCACGTGAATAAAATATCATTCTCACTATACACAACGAATTATTGATTCACGTTAATTTTCGTGAATGTAATCATAATCACATCTTCAAGTATACTGTCAGAGATAAAAAATTGTGACGTTAAACGAAGTGAACGTAAAAGAAAAAAAAGTAGGGGAGAATAAACTAACAAACAAACAAGAAGAAAATCCAAAATACAACTGTACTCATAACTTAACGTCAAGATTGAGATTTATCTTTCATCAAGATATGTTCATTTTTTATTTCCTATTTTTTCTCTCTTCTTTTCCAAAATTTATGTATGGCAAATACAAGCTACGTCACTTTTCATACTAATTTATATATTCATAATGGCATAAGTTATTCTTTTGCATTTCCACCACTTCACTCATTCCCTACAGTAAAACTTCAGTAAAACAAACTCAACTTTAATTCGTTCACATTTATATAAACATAGACAAGAAGTTTTGTAGCATTCTAAAAATATATTTTTCAGTATCAAACGACATTGAGTTATTGAATTGCTAAAATATTTCAAATGTATTCATAAATAATTTGTATATGGCATAAAGGGAGAGAAATAATCTCAACAAATGTAAATTGTCGATCAACAATATTGCCATATAACAGTTGAATAAAAAAGGGGGCCAATAGAAAACAGACACGAAGTCTGACGTATGCACAAGGTCGTTCAACATTGGAGGCGTAAAATTAATAGCTTATGAAATGGCCTTCCGACGTCTTGGGCTTTCTCTCTCTCCCTATTCTGTCTTGCCATTTCTCTCCACAAACTCGCGTGCTAAGCACCCTCGATTTCAAACTTGTGTATATCTTGGCATGATAGTGGCGGCAGTGGCGTGGAATCTATAGCACAATTCAACTGGCCCACTTTAATATTGTATGCTATACTGAATGTACAATGCAAAATTATCACCACGATTCCACATCAATTGCCCAATATTCAAAAATAATCGCATTGAAAGAATTAAAGTAGCAGAGAGTACAATCATTGAATATTTCCTTGAATATGTGATAATTAATTCATGAACTCCTTTTTCCCTTTTCATCAATAAATCGATAATATCATACGAGATAAAGCTCATAATTCAAGTGTCCAATTGATTTTATAATTTTATTTTACATAATCTTGACGTGTAAGCGAATTCTACGACATTGAATGAGAAAATGAAAGGTCTATCAGTAAAATTCAGAAATTAATTAATAATTAATTCAAACAAACAAAATCTAAAAATTAAATTTCACTGATGATTTCCACTATAGGAAAATTATGATTACAAAATGAAATATCATCATACATAAAACACTGTATCGAAAATATTTTATACAGTTCATTTTTCTTCCATTGCAAACACAATCATCCATAATTTAATATCGATATTTTGACATTCGATTTAGTGGTAAAAGGTGATGACATTGGTGTGATCTCCTAGGTCAAAAGTGAATTGTGTTAGCTTTTAGTACGTTACAATATAAACGAGCTTTGTCGTCACGTTTACCTTTAGTACACATGCATATGGCACGGAGAGGTCTATTTTGACGATAAATTACTTCCATCGATACACTATTGTGCCTTCGTTCTGTACATTTGTATATATATATATTTAGCTAACATCAATAATATCGTCCATGGCGATATGATAAAGAGAAAGAGAACATGAGAGTTGATGACAATACATTGTGCATTTTTTTTCGACGTTTCATCAATTAGGTTATCGATATGTGTACATGCTATAAATCAAGAGTCATATCTACTCGTGGCTAACATTCACATTCACTGAAACAAATGTCGATTCATTGATCAATTTTCGATTTTATCAAGCACCCAATATTTTTATGGTCTCAAGACTTTCCTCTACTATTTCATTATCCATAAACCTCAACATTCGTTCCAGTATTTAAACTGTTCATCAAGCAGAAAAATAAATTTACCTATTTCCAATATTAAATATCATTTGTAGCTGCATCATTTTAACTAAATAAGAATTTTTTATTTGTTCAAGCTCATTAACTGATCTTTGAATAAAACATTTACACAGTCAAGAGTGTGAAAAAATAATTCACCAAGTAATTCAACTGGGCATGACCACTCGGTTGATCCTCATCTTTCTCTAGACATTCAATAGGTTATAATTGATTTTCATATGTTATTAAATTCACGTTCCATGCAAACCAAAAACATACAGTCAAATCAATACTGAAATCATCCCGGGAGAATAAGCTTGCTAGTGATAGAACTCAAACATAAAATCTGCAAGTGATGAAAATCAATCACTACTCCGGCGACACCCATTCCCACAATTTTTTTCACGCTTTTATTTTTGTCAGTTTCTTCATTGAAATCTCACAATAGATCATCATTGATCCACTTCTATTCACATTCACAACTAAATATATCTATACCTCATCAAATTTCTTAATTCTCAAAAATCTGTTAAATACCTTTCATTAATTATGTACAAATTCTTCAATATTTGTCCCTACAATAAACATCACATTAAATATAATTCGTTGAATCTATCATCAACTGTTTGATTACACCCATCAATACCTCAGGGAAACTGTGCTGAACGGCATTCCAACAGAATCCCATGACAAATCGAATTCTACTTCTATTCAATACCTATCATTTATAGAAAGCCACACGATCAAGGGAATATTCACGAATAGAAACATTGATTGCACCTTTCTCTAAATTCATCAGAGAATGAACATCGCAAAATTCCACTATGTAACATTCAACATGAAATCCAAATGTACACTGTAGTATCCCCACATAATAATAAACCAAACCCAGATGAGCGGAAGGTCGTGCTCTCTATTATGCAAAAAATCCACCATAAAACAATAATTCAAAATAAACACATTCGCATCATTATTATTCTCAACAACAAATTCTACACTGTTCACCATTTCTTGTTATCATTTATGCTACCAAGAGGATATCTAAATCACTGGATAAACAACCACTGAACAAATAGAAAACAATCACAACAAAAAATATAAACAAGAGGTCGGAATGCTGAGAAACTGGTTGAGACCTGAGTAGAAATTTTCGAGGACATATAGAAGAGAACAAGGATGCATATAAATATGAGAACATACTTATAGTCGTCTCTGGAGTTATACACTCTTTGAATGTCAATGAAGTTAGTTAAAGCTCTCGCAGCTGCGTCTTTTCTCGTAAGTCTGTTTCGATTTTCCTCTCAGTATATACATACATACATATATATATATATATATATACATATATTTGTTCTATTTTCTATATAATTCACATTAACAACGAGCGCTTCAAAATCACTCGAACCAGCAAATTCTCATCCATGTATCCGTTATGGTATCTGTGCAGACATTCGATATTTTGTACTCATTGGTGCATTCACCCTTTAGCTATGCTCGTTCAATTGAAAATAACATAGAAATACGGGGGATAACGGGTGGAAGGGAGAAATGGGATGGAGTGAAATCAAGAGAGAAATAGTGATAGGAGGAAATTGAAAGACAAAGGAACAACGGGTGAGGAGTTAATGAAGATTGACACATTAGTGTAAGCGAAATGGAAATCATTAGTCAAACATTTCAATTGTTAAATGCCAATAATTATTAAATGAACGTGGATAAAATAACAGCATTTAAAATACACCTGTTGATGAAGTACCGAAAAACGAAGAGTGAGAAAATTAAAAGGAAGCGATAGAAAGAAAAAAAATAGAAAAGAAAACAAGTGATGAATTGATGAAACAAAACGAAAGAATGGCATTAATGAATGAATTAAACGAGATAAACAAAACAAGAATGAAATTCAATTGAAAAGCCAGAGACAAATCGAAGCAATTACTAACACACGTGCATTGAGAAAACGTAGCCGAGTACACGGTTGGTACGGATGTAGTTGGAAAAAGGGTGTGCACTGGAAAATAAAAGAAAAATGAGAATTCCCTGAGGTGCGCTGGGATTCATGTGGGCGCGGCTCCCACGGGACAAGAGAGCTAACCATGCGCTGCATGTTCATTGGTATACAGTCCATGTACACATATACATCTATATATAAAATATTTCATATATACAAGTATATAATACACAATGACTGTAAATTCAATATGGCGTATGTGTATCTACAGAGTACTTTGGCTACTTTCGTCGATGATCCCTAGTGGAAATTGTCTAGAAATTTCCGGGATCCAATCTCAATATCAGTTGCTGTGTTCAAAGTATACTTTGAACTCTCGTCATCTGTGATGATCGAAATATAATCTAAAATGAATCTGAATTTAAATGTAAATCTGATTTTCAAGAGAATTTTAATAGAAATATATTATTGCAAACAGAATTTTTATTGTTTCGGCAATGGTAAATTATTGCATTGATTATTGTCAGCTTTGTCAAGTATTATTGACGTCATCATTCTTTGGGTGCACAATTTTCTTGGAGTTTTATCTAATTGTCAATATTAAATGCCTTGATGTGGTTATTTAAAATGTCAGAGTATTAAATAACATTTATAGCTTTAGAAATTGTTCGATTATTATTGGTAAGTGAAGTATGAAATAGTTTTCTTGAGATAAATTAACTGCATGTGCCATGATGTAGAGCTTTCTTTCAAACAGAATGACTAGCATAACTCACTGGGAATAGTTGATGTACGGAACTATCACATCATGAAATATTATATTTGATCGTTTACTATTTTCATTTTTATTTATTTCAGCCCTGGATACTACTACAACAATTGAATTTAAACTCTGTACGTGAGAGGGATACACTCACAGTAATCAACTATTCAATATTTTTTGTGTTAATAAAAGCAACTTCAATCCTTTGTGGAAATTTCCTTTGTACTGTCAAATACAGATTTATATTTTATCTTGTTGCAGTGATGCATCATGAAATGTATCAAGAGAATAAAAAACTAAGCGGTTTACTTTTATTTATTCATTTATTTATTTATGGATGTATAAACTTTTTTATCAACAAAAAAAGTTATTTGTATTATTCTAATGTTGAAAGTCTAAAGGGGTAGTGAGTATTGTTTTTGATGCAAACAGTACAATGCCAAAAGAGTAAGAAGAGTGAGGATGAGTAACAGATGCTGTATGGAAGGACAAGTAATTCGAGTTTCGACTACGCTTATTTCAATCTTTCAATTGGATGGTGGTAGTCGTGTATTGTTTGTCACAATAAAACTCTCTTGGGAAATATTCATGGAAGAAAAGTTAACTCTTTGAAGCAATTTTCCCTATATCATTTTTATTCTATTTTATGGTTCTGTTTCTCTTCTTTTTTTTTGCATTCTTATTTTTTATGTACACTTCAAGCCTTGTTGCTTTTACTCCAATATCATTTTTATTTTAGTCTCGCTCTGTTATTTTTTTTTGTTTTTCTCTATTTTTTTCTGCTATCGCACTAAATAATATTCAGTATGAGTGCACGATGTCTCGCACGATTGAATAAGAAACGGATCAATGACTCGACGCAATTCATTTTTAGTATTTTTGTATGTATATCTGTATATTTTTTTATCTTTTCGTAAACCACTCACGTTTACCTTTTCTTTCTTCCATTTTATATCCCCGATATATTCATTGACAACACTTCAATGCAAATGTCAACAATACGGAAAAGATTTTTATCTCTTACATATTATTTTTCATATTTTTTTGTATTTGGATTCACCTTAAGCATTTCTTTATTTATTTGTTTGTTTTGGTTCTGTTTATTTTATTTATTTTTTTTTGATCTCTGGTTTCAGTGTACACATTCAAATATGTAATTTCGAAAATTCGTCCCAAAGGAGTATATAAATAATGATATTGCGTCTCTTGCGTGTGGGGTAGGTATAGAGTGAATGAGGGGTTTCCTTTTTTCTAAGTGATTATTGATTTTCGTTATAGGAAATGAAAGAATATCAACGAATCAAAATTTTTTCACATTCAATTTCACATTCCCTTCCGTGTGGATATGAAAATATTATCGCGATCTTATTCTTATAATTTTTCGATTACTTACAAGGGACAATAAAAATAAATATCCAACCCTAAATTATACGAATATTCGAATGCCTACGAAACTACGTCGTTCAAAATTGCCCAACTTTGAATCTTCCAAAGTCTATAAATCCGTAACAATTGACTTCGAAAATAAGAAAAAGAAAAATCCTTTTTGTTGGATTCAAGTTTTAGGATTTGAAAACACCGATAATCATAAAAAATCATTGGTCTGTTATTTGAAACAATCGACATCTATTGTCGATTCTTTGCAAAATTCTCCATTCTACAACGAATCTGTAGATTAAATTGAATGTCCTAATTTCCAAACTCCACCATGAATTCACCCTGAATCTTTTTGCTCACAAAATTCAATATAGTTGACAAAACACAATCGCAACTCATTCAAATAAAGTCTCCCCCATATCAATAACAGTATAACAGGACAAAATTGATTTATTGGAATTTGAAAAGTTGTTGGACATGAATTGAAAGCTTTGAGGTCAATTTAGCAACGGACAAACAACTAGTTTATGGACTCACTCTCTACTTGTAGAGTGGACAGTCCACTGTTCACATCCCTGCACTGTATTAACTCAATCTCGCTTCTGCTCCACATCCATACATGCATACATACATACATACATACATATATATATATACCCATGCACACATTGCAAGTTCCATCGCACTTAGATGGACTATTTAGTTGATGCACCAATGATGTTGTAAATACATAACTGCCGCTAACAACGGCCTGTACAATGCGTCCAAATCAAATTATAAAATTATAAATTATATCAACTTAATTCGAATTGTTTGTAGCGACACAAAGCCTTAGCATATAATACCTCATACATCCATAGGTATATATTGTAATGAGCTTCATGAATAATAATACTCTATTGTAACTCAAAGTCTGTGTTCTGAAATTTATCAACATAAACGTCGATTTTATATAACGCCCTTTGAAAACTACTCCTCCGCTATTTTATTTTTGATGTATTATTGTATTGTTTATACTGAAATGAAAAGGAATTTATATTCTCTCATCTGACTATTCGAATATTCTTGTTTTTATTATTTATTATTTTGTCAATTGTTAGACAAAACGTAATCGATTTATTTAGGAACTTTTCTCTAATTTTTTAATTCTCTTCAATGTTGTGATGAATGAAAATGATGAAATTTGTTTTAAAAATATCTTTCATATTTTTTTGTAGTTTATTTTCCGACACTATTTTTGTAGATTGGATGCTGTGAATCGCATAAGTGTAGAGAGACGGCAATTTATTTGGTTGTGGGATTGTGATTATTTTTATAATGATGAAAAGGTTGGTCGAAGTATAGTGATGTAGGAAAACTTTAGATTTTATCAGATGTATCATAGTAATGGAGTTTTAATTTTTCTTTACGACGCAACAGTTATGAAGCTCCATAAATGCAGCGTAACCAAATGAAAATAATTAGAAATATAAACGTACGTAATGAATAATGCAAGTGATAATAATTGATCAACTTTTAATTTCTGCATTATTATTTATTTCAACATAATTCTGGCAGGGAATTATTCGTTATTGTTGTAACAGATTTTTCTGCCGCTACTGAATCTCACACTGCAACTGTTGGTGAATATTTTCATATTCTTTTTTTTTTCTTTCCGGTCTGCTACTCCATTTTTGTGATCGTCCAGAATATTGATAAAAAAAAACCGACAGATCTACATTTGACGCATTATAAATTCCATAATTTTACATACGATTACATGAAATTCTGTGGTGAATTTTCACACATGTAAAAATGAAACTCCCATGCCCTAAATTCATTTTCGTATTTGTCATTATTTTAGTAATGTATTTCTACAAAACGTCTAATTTCTTAAATTTTTATCTTATAATGGATCTCGCCTATTAAAATTCGAAAAGCAATCTGTGCTTTATGATCAATGTGAATAATATTCGCATCATAACATGACTTATAAATATAAATAAAACAATTACTGATATAAAAACTCACCAAATGCTTAACTCTCACGATTTCAATCCTCTTCATCTTATTTTAGGTTTCTTAGTTACACTCAGACATCTTCTAACGCGATGGCTTTAACAAAAAAATATTGTTTATTTATTTTTAATTGCTTAATATCAACATAAAGAATTTAATCACACGTGTGACGTGAAATTATTGTTTACATGCATCAATGAAAAATGATATGGCGTTAATATATAATAAATCATGCAACACCTTCGCACCTGAATTGCTTTTGCAGGGCATAAAGCAATATTGTATAATAATTAATCACACTATTCATGAAGTCATGCTTTGATGACACGTGAACTATTAGCGAGTCGTTAGTCGCTTGACTTTGAACGCAGATGATCAAGTAAAATTAATAGACATAAGGAAGAAATTAAGACAAAATTATGAGAAGAAAATGAAAATTAAAAATAAAAAAGGCCATATTATATATAGATGAGAAAAAAAAGTTTCAATATGAAATAATGAACATGAATGAAGTGCGTTAATTTGCATGTAAAAGTATATGAGAAAATTAGTGAATATTTTGCAATTGCGCATTCATATTTTTTGTGAATAAATTTTTTTCCCATAAATTGAGAATAGAGAAAAAAGCAGACGGAAGATCTACCCGCAACGAACTCCACCGTTAAACTGTCGCAAGCTATACGGAGAAGCGTGATTGTGGGTGGATCTATATATGGTTGTATGTGTATTTGTCGACATGGAGCAAGACGACGGGCGATGACGGCAACAAAATCTTCCGTGCTGTTTTTATTTTCACATCGAGATCAAACAAATTAAATCCACCGATTACAATAATGGTATGGTGAATTGGATAAGAATGCCCTTGACTTTCTAATTCTCCTTTTCGCTCTCACTCTGTGTCTATGTCTCTTTCAGCCGTTCTCATCGTTAATGTTAATTATTCTAACACAAACCCGTCCGCTTCAGACCTACACCAACATTCTACACACGAAATATCGAGCTCTGTAACATTGGGCGCAACCCTATCGGCATTTGTTACGTGCAGGTGCATCGCGTGACATGCAAGTGAGATGCCAAAATTGGCGCGCCAACCAACACATAAATGCAAAGCTATTTTTTTTTATTTCAATTTTCGCCTGTTTTTCTTCTTGGAAATAGAATTTATGTACAGCGCATACATACATGCACAATCTCAATTTGGTAGAAGGAAAAAAAAACTTTAATTTATGTTTTTTTTTGTTTGTTTTATTACTTAAAAATTGTTAATAATTATGGCTTATAATATACATTTTTTTTGTTTGAATATTAATATTGGGGAATGTCAGACTCTTTATTTACGTGTGGATACGTGCGTGTATGTATGTATGTATGTATGAATGTATTTCTATATCATCAGATAGAAAAAGATTGTGGACGATGATAACGTTTGGATGTTAAGAATCGCACAATGGTGTGAAACATATAATCCAAAATTTATACGTTTGAATATTATAAGAATAATTAATAATTTATATAATATTTCATAATATCTAGTTATCTATATATATTTTCCAATCATCAAATAAGAAAATGAGAAAATAAACAAAAAGTAATTAACTGCTCACTTCCCACAGGTGCGATTCCGCACCGACTCTTTATTCACAATTTTAAAACTAATTCCATCCCATTGTGCTGTCACCTGTTCGTAAACGAACACAACAACAACAATTGTGAAAAAAAAACTATTGATCACCGTTCTCCTGTCAGACTTCAATCCTATTGTAAGGGTGAATAAGACTATTACGTGTAAATACATCAAATCTGAATTATACATTTTTTTTCCATATCTGAAGTTTCCACGATTCCTGAATAATTCGGAATATTTAATCTTTCATCCCGTATACGATGAATTTTATAATCTGGAAAATCAAACTCAAAACAGCAACCATTTAATAAAACATTTTATGAATGGAAGTGATCAATATCCCATTTTCCATTCATTCAATGTTACTTGAAATAAGAACTTAAACTTTGTCAATTGCGACTTTTCCCTATAGAATATTGTGAGGAAGACAAGAAATTGATTCTATGATTGAGCAATAAAAATGTTGAGTCGAAATTGAAATTGAAATTTACATGAAAACAATTTTTTGGCTGCATATTAAGAGAAAGTCGATGAATTCCTTCATATAATTTACCGCATGCTTCACCGGAGCCAGTAACAATTGTTATTTATTTGAAAAAAAAAACAATGTTAAAATGATTAAACAAAGATTCTTGCCTGTTTCTTAATAGTTTGTTCAGTCATATAAATACGGAAAACAAACGAAGATATAGACTGATATTTTTAAATATTTATGAAGAAAATTAATCCTTCTTCTTTGGCTTTTTAGGATTACGTGAACGTGATTTTGCCTTGCATAATGGACAAATTGGCGCATTTCGATGAATTTGTTGATGACAAGAAAGACATGATTTCATCGGTGGTGGCTGTTGCCTGTGTGCCAAATACCAAACAAAAAGAAAATTCAATTAGTAGCCAGTTGATCATCTGCGGAGAGGGCATTATTATTACTTATACATAATAAACAAACAAAAAAAAAGAAAAACCAGAAGAGTTGAATCAAAAATACGATAATATTGCCCTCAATCCGCAGTTTGATACATTGTGAAAAGATTAATATGAAAATTTGAGTTATACCAGTGGTACCTGAATGTTGGAGCAGGCGGACCTGTAGCTGGTGGCAACGGTCTCGGCTCAGGTTTACTTGGTCCTTGAAGTGGCTGTGGTGCTAAAAATGGTGTCGAACCACCAGGATGTCCCGGATGACCATGTAAACCTAATGTCGGCATAAGATCCTCACCACGTACTTCCACTCGCCATTCAGCTTTCTGCATTGGGCGATCAAAGTAACTGAAAATGAATACACAACCAACTGAACCTCACAATTTCACAGAAAAATTTCTTTCACATTTCCTTTTCATCATGTCAACTACTTACTCGGGGGCAATTAAATCAGTCTCAGTCTCATATAATTCTGGCAGTCTCTCTAAGCCCAAGTATTCACGACGCATTCTATCAATGTCATGTTTCAACGGCTGATACTCATTATTGTGAATTAATTTAGCGTGTTCTCGTGCACGATTTCTCGCTTCCTCGGCTTGCTTTATCACTGACTCCATCTACAACAATGAAATCGGATAAGAAACTAAGACGATTATATTTGACATATCACATCACGCGAAAAAGACGATAAAAAATTAACTTCACCTACCGCATTAATATCTGCATGTATTTGACGCAATTCCTCTACGTGTGCCATTTTCTCTTGCATTAGTAAGTCCATCTCTTGTTTATATTCCATTAAACATTTGTCCTCCTGCTCTGTCTGCTCAACTTCTTGAATAATTCTCAGTTTCATTTTCTCCAATTGTACCGTTTTTGATCTGCAATAATATTAAATAAAGAGAATAAGGAGAAAAAAAAAACTCAGTTTAAATTAATACAAGAAAAGTCAATTGATTAAACGAAAACTCAATCCATTAAATTTCCTTTCCCTTATCTATTCAATCTCTGCATTTATAGATATTATCACTATAAACTATATTGATTTTCACGTTGCAGAATTAAATCAAATCAACACAGTGAAATGTAAAATATTTTCACTGTAGATGGATCTGCTTTCCTAGTAAATGAAGAGCTAGGGCGTGTGTAGATATGCTTGTATATGTAAGAACTCTGAGGATATAAAAAGTACATTGAACCTACGCATATTTTTAGAAAAAATGAACATTCTATAGGAAAATAATTGAGCGCGCAAATATATCTATACATGCATGTACATATATATATATCTATGTATATACCTTATGTCCTTGAGAGCTTCCAGCTTTGCAAAAATTACAGTCGTTTCAGCCGCCGACATTGTCACAAAGATCAGAACTTAATTGTCAAACTGAATCGGAATAAAATTTCTCAAAGAATATCAGTGGTAAAACGATAAAACTTTGATAACTAAATATAAATCTGATATTCCTTTTATGGTACGAAATACAAATGTAATTACTAGTTACATTTGTTATAAAATCTCACAATTTTAATAGCATTTGAGATTTAAATGGAATATATCAGCTTTGTATTGAATTGAAATTCCATTCGCATTTCACTTAATTAAAATCAAATTAAATTATCATCATTACTAATTCTATTATTGCTAATACGATTCAATACATTGCGTTGAATTACAAAATATAGAATTGTTTATCACATATAAACACACTGTTGTCGATTTTGGTTTGTTAAACTTGTTTGCTTTGTGCAGCATCAGCGATGATGGACCCGACGCAACCATATCAAGACCAAAATCCTTTTCACCCCTCTCTATATATTTTCTGACTTTCAGTGGTGTGTTAACCATCGACTACACATAACAAACAAGTATATAAACTCCCAATGTAATTCTGTGTAGCGTCTCTTCGCACACCTATATATATTGCGGTATATTATGTGTATGTATACTTTTCTCAGTAAGGAATAGTTAGGAGCTGAGCTTTGACTGACATCTGGTGAGCAAACTGATCATTCGTATGCAGATGATATCGTTCGAAAATACTAATAATCAAGATTTGACAATGCCTTGATTTTAGGTGGAATTATGAACAAATGAGAGATATCAAAAATTACAATCTTTGCACACAATTCATTCTTTTTGTCTATGGGAAATTAAAAATTTAAAAACTTAACAACTCGGATGTATGAAAATTTATGGAGCTCTGAAGGTTTTTAATTTAACTTCACTTTCAATGAGAATTGAATCGATGGATGGCCCCGAGATTTTTTCATTTACTTCAAGAGAAATGATAAGGCCTGGAACATTAACTATCTGCTGGATATTTTAGTTAGATATTATGGATTTATTGAAATGATAAGTTGCACTTTAAATAGGTTTCTATTGGTAAATGTATTGGTATTTAGGAATATACACATGTAGACGATAATGTATTCTGTCTATTTTCCTAAAAAAGCTTTGTGTGTAAATATCTCTTTGTTTATGATATTTTATTCCACGTATTTATAACATGATATTTTGAATTATGTCTATAAATGTAATCTGTAAGCATGAAGAGAGGTCACAGCATGTTTAAATAATGACATAAAATGACACGATATTTTCTCTTTAATCTTAGACAGGAAAAAAAATTAGTGTGCTGCATTATTACGTCTTCCACGGCGTTTCCTTCCACCACCAGCAGGGCGTCCACCAGTGACTGCCCATTGTTCATAGAAACGTTCTGCCTCGAGCCAATCTTGATACTTATACCACCATTCCTCCCATTTGACATAATCATCAAGAGTTAAATCTCGCAGGTAACCGCGTGCTTTATAATAATCATATCGTACACGAACATCATCCCAACAGTCAAGTCCACGAGGACCCTGTGCCATTAGAGTTTCAGGATAATGACCAGGTGGTGGTGAATCATAACCCAATCGTGCGACTCTCTCTTCACCTTCAATCACAACTTTCATAGCATTTTCACCATCTTTAGTAATACGCATATTTTCCATATCGCGTCTGTCAACGCTCCATTGTGCCATTTTACCAAATCTGGAAATAAAAATGTGAATTAAATTGTTATTTGTATTTGAATAGTTCAACATTTGTTGAATCCGACACCGCTGTGCTACTTTCGTGATGATAAGTTTGTATATATTGGTCTGAGAAATCTCCAGAGATGTAAAAAACTATAATGAATACATTCAGTAACTTCTGAAGTTGTTCATTCCGGTTTTACCTCTCTGACAGTGTCATACGCGGTGGTCCTACATGTGACGCATTAGATGAACTATCACTGTCTTCACTAGCTGATGATTCTGCTGCTGGTTGATGAATGACTGCCGTAGGTGGTGGATGATTGGTAGAATGAGTTTTCTCAACTTTGACCGGTTTCCGCATCTGCGGATGGACAATTTTTCGTTACGCAGAAGCATAAAAATTGGAAACTGTTTCCACTAAACTAAATTAATTGTTACTTTCTATGCTATGGAATATATAAGAAATGGACATCAACTTGGTGTTGGAACCAAGTGATGATTACCAAAGGTATTGGATCAGGTACTCTTGGATCCTCTGGTACCCTTGCACTATGATGTTTTTCTTTACGTCGTGCTTTTACTGCCTCCTTCTCCTTCAATGCCTTATACTCTTTCTGATGACGTGACGACGGCGGCTGGGGTGCAGGTGGTGGTGTACGCGGTCGCTGCATCGGTGGCGGCGATCTCGGACGTGCACGTGGCATAATCGTACGCGAACTCGACGCGACAATTTCCTTCGGATGTTGTGCTCGTTGTCGTACCGGCGACATCGATCTCGAGCGTGATCGCGACTGTGGTACCACCCGACGACGGTGATCCCTCGGTGAACAAACTGAACAAGATTTGTCGGAACATGTACTACCACTGCTTGGACTACGTGCTGGTCTTGTTGTACGTGTATGATTGCGTTCGCGTGGTGGACTTCGTGCGCGTGGACTGTGCGGACTGCGTGGACGTGGGCTTCTTGGGCTTCTCGGATGATTTCTACTTGTCTCACCACTGTTAGTGCCACCAACATACAATTCTTTGTAACCGCTGTGGCGCCAACGATTTGGATCACGTTCCTCTACTTCAAGCAACTTTTTATTCCAATAACTTGACTGCGATTCGCGGGCTTTGCGCACCATATTATCAAGTTCTTTGCGCTTTCCAGACGATGATGATGAAGACTCGCCATGGGCACGTGATTGAGATATACTTGCGTCCATTCGCATTTTACTCGATCCACTGGCGCTTGTGCCACCACGTCTTCGGCTGTCATACTCTCGTGACATTGTTCTATACAAGATTAACCAGTCAAATCAATTTCATTATTTCACTTTCGCCATGCATTATGTCAACAATGAGAATTAAGTAGTTACCAGGTTGTGCGGATGATTGTCAAAGCTTTTGACCACGGTGCGATGAATAATCAGCCTTTCCAAACGCCTGCGAGATTAGTGAAGAGACGTGTTAGTTCTCATTACACGATTGACCATCCAAAACGATAATTTTGTTGATTTAATTCCGGCAAACCATCCAAGAAAATAACCAATATCTCTCATCCCTGAGTTTATTGGATTGTTTTCAATACATATATGAACCCGATACGCGACACGAATATTCGGCGTAATTTTTGTTTTTATTCTCATTAATCTTAATACTTTTTTTTCAGTGCTTTGCTTGTTGGCCAGCATCACATCCCATGCTCCCACGCGAGCAACACGAATTTGCTTTTCATCACGACGGTAGCATTCTATACCGTAGAACGCCATAAATTCAACGAGGGACAATTGAGAAAACGCACGTCCTTTTTTTTTTCAATCATCCCTTCAACTTATTAATGGATCGATACGTCATTTTCGCTTCCGTCTCTTATTTAATCTTTCAACCGATACATTTGTCCTAACATTTACTCGTGTAAATGCATCGCGATCATTCCGATATTTACACCTCATCATTTTCATGATGCGAAAATAGACTACCGAATCAAATCGACGAGAGATTTTCATTCTGTCCACTCCTCTGCCGTGTCGTGAGGGTGGAGCACCAACCGAAATTTCATCAACGCACCCGAAAATGGCTCCAAGGTCGCGATCAAGTCCCAACAGCGTGATGAGTATCATACGAAAACGTGACACAATAATTAACCCATGGCCATTGAAAGACAATGTAAACGGTTTGTCATTTTACATATTGATGATTTGTTGGGCCGATCCGTGTGATATTGTCGAACGCGAAATACAATGTCATCCATTTTCCTCAGCCTCCTGCTCCTTTGTAGAGGACAACAGTCGGAGAGAGAGAAAGACAGACAGACAAATTTATTAAATATGAAAGAAATACGAAAGAGTGAGATAACAATAAACGCCATAATGTCGATGTAAGATAGAGAGACTCATATACATATTACACAAACAATGTTCGCGTATGGCCTTTGTTACACCAAAAACAGTTGTCTTTCTATCGAACAATAATCCAAAAAACAATTACGTATATTTGATACGTCAATAACTTGCATGCATATTGTAATTACTTAATGCGTTAAACGTATGTCCGTAGTATACAGACGCAAACAGCCGTCCTCCGCTAATTGGCCCGTTGAGAAACAAATTATAAATATTTATAACGACATAACATCTCGAATGATATCATGGTAAAATTAAATACGATCACCGGGCCAATGTTAATTTTCTTTATTAACGGACACTCACGTTTTTCTATTTTTTTATTATGTTTTCTGTCCTTTTTTTTTCGTTTCACTCCGGCAATGATCTCACTGGCATTTTTCTCTGGCACTCATTTCTTTCCGCGTACTTAAATATACTTATTTATGTATCTGTGTATCTATGTATATATTTTCACGTACAGTATTCGCGATGGATTATCAGCAATGTGTGCTCGTCAATATTCGTGTCCCAATGTACGATGGCAATTTCGTTCTTGAAGATGGGAAAATAACACTACTCGATGTACACCTTGAAAATCTGTAGTACCAATAGCACTGAATCATTTATAATTCGTTCTTATGAACACCAGATGGTGTAAGAACAATCGTCAGAACTGAATTCAAATAATTATACCACTCATAACTAATCTATAATCAATCAGAATTCATTTGTAATACTGTTTAGTTTTGAGATTATTTTAAGTATTTTTATTTCGTCGAATAATTACGTGCCATGCGAGATTTTATATTTTTCTAGGTTATGTTTGTGATCTGTTCATGCAGACGAGTACTGTGATAGACCGATAGTGGCGCTAGTGGCAATTTCTGAGAATATTTCAGCGCATGTAGTCACTCTTGAACTTTGGATTTTAGAATCATAACACTGATACATGCGACATTGTTTACAAAGTTAGAGTATCACGCGTATGCCTGTATTATTGTCAATTATTAGCTCGAAACCATAGAATGTATTAACCGTAAACTGTTAACATTCTAAAATTGATAAATTATCAAAATGGTAATTGCAATTGGGTTTGAAGGGAGTGCGAACAAACTGGGTATAGGTATAATTCGTGATAACGATGTATTATCAAATGTTCGACGTACATACGTTACTCCACCGGGTGAAGGTAAGGCTTGAAGTTAATGAAACACTCTAAATGTCTTTCCGATAATAATGGAAATTTCTTAGCTAATCTATTTGATTCCATGATAGGTTTTTTGCCACGAGAAACCGCAGCACATCATCGAGCAAATGTACTTGAAGTATTGAAACAAGCATTGAATGATGCAAAGCTATCAATGAAAGATGTTGATGTCATTTGTTACACAAAAGGACCGGGAATGGGTGCACCATTAACTGGGGTAGCTCTTGTTGCACGAACCGTAGCGCAATTATATAATAAACCAATGGTTGCTGTTAATCATTGTGTTGGACACATTGAAATGGGAAGATTAATAACTGGCAGTGATAATCCAACAATATTATATGTTTCTGGTGGCAATACACAAGTAATTGCGTATTCAAGGCAAAGATATCGGATATTTGGTGAAACTATTGATATCGCCGTTGGTAATTGTCTGGATAGATTCGCGAGGTTGCTAAAACTTTCCAATGATCCTAGTCCTGGTTATAATATAGAGCAAATGGCGAAAAAGTAATTGTTATAATTTCTATTCCTATATTTATGGAAGAAAATGGAATCGTTGTTATGAGGTGTAATTGATAAGTTATTTTAATTGTAATTTTTTCCAGAGGTACGAAATTGGCGCACTTACCATACACAGTAAAAGGAATGGACGTTTCGTTTTCTGGAATTTTATCGCATATTGAAGAACGATTGGAAGATTGGCTTGCGTCAGGAAAATACACGAAAGAAGATTTATGTTTTTCATTGCAAGAAGTAACATTTGCGATGCTTATTGAAATAACAGGTAATTTGATATCAACAGATCTTGCTCTCTCTCCAAATCACCCTTGATTTTCCTACTCAACTAGATTGTGCACCAAATAGAAAAAATGTCGCAAACCAGACATAGTTATGCGGGCCTCGCTAAATTAATAGAGTTTGAATGAATATATCTAAATTATTTCAGAGAGAGCAATGGCACATGTAGGTTCGGAAGAAGTATTAATCGTTGGTGGTGTTGGCTGTAATGAAAGACTCCAACAAATGATGGATATAATGTGTAAAGAACGTAATGCAAAATTATACGCCACTGATGAACGATTTTGTATCGATAATGGTGTAATGATTGCCGTTGCTGGATTATTACAGTACAAAACAAGTGGACCAACCCCATGGATTGAAACAACGTGTGTGCAAAGATACCGCACCGATGATGTTTTTGTAGCGTGGAGAAAATAAAACTATCATACTCCATCACTAATTAGCTTATCATGCTTATTAGTATTATCGATTTTGATTTGGCATTAAATTGGATGACATGCGCAAATTTTGCGTGTGATTGGGTTAAAATGTTGTTCGATAACAAAAAGATATATAGGGTAGTTGGCTTTATCGGCCAGGCAGGCGCATTACTGGCTCGTGTCCAAGTGTAGCGGCCTCGCGTCACAACCGTGAGACGAGAGCAGTAGAAGCAGCTGAGCGGCTCAGTCGTGGAGTACCGTTCACAAGGGATTATCAAACTCAGAACTTCTCAGACGGAAAAATTCAGGGGGGTCGAAACGAAGCGAAAAATATGATGGATTTGAGGTGTTCGTTTGTTCATTTGTTAGTTATGGTGTTTATCTCATAAATTTATCATACACTTGTCTTTGTGCATTTATAAAAGTAAAATAAAAATACGTCGTGTTACAGTAGCATAAACGGAAAAAGTAAATAAAGGTGTGGAATTAGAGACAGAGGAAGAACGCGAAGAGGGCAACGAGAAAGCGCGCGGCCCGGCCCGTTTCAAGGGGCACACATGGCAATCGATAGTGGAACGTATCGTCATTGCTCGCAGCGCCCATGAAACAAGTGGTAAAGCACGTTTCGCAAGCTCCCGACTAAAGCGCGTTGATAGTTTGACCTGGTGTGACGAAAGATGTTGAGCTTACGAGTGCATCGTGACGTGTTGAGAACGATTGAGAAAAAGATGTACATGAGTCTACCTTAGAAAGGTGAGATCAAACAAAAATTTCTATACTTTCATCAATACTGAAGTAGAATAAAAAAAAAAGCCATTAAAAAGAAGAGAACCAAGAGGAGAAGAAATGAATAAAAAGAGAATATCTTAATATATAACACAGATGGTTATTTTTATGTTTTTCGATTTTGTTTTGAATACATCACCACTCATGTGATCAAAAAGCGAGAATGAATGTCACGCAGCTATTTTTAATTTTCGTCTATTGTGTATATATATTTATTACGAGTTTAATGGCAAAACAATTACGCAGCTCTCTAAATGCAAATCACAATCGGTATTGAAGAAACATACTAACAAGGAAAAAGAAGAGTGTTGAGTAAAAATTGATTTCTATGTATATGTCCAAGTGAATAACGATCGATAGCTATCGACAGCCACCCGCTGACCAACACTAATTTCCTTGGAAATCAAAATGTAATCTCGTTTTAACTCGTTTACTCCAATCACCGATGCAGTCGTATTGTGATATTGACCATATCCTCTCGTAAATGAAGAGCCAACAAACAAAATAATGTTAACAATCCATTGATTATCAGAGTCAATGGAATCATCTCACGGTATCAGGTCTGTACAAACAAATCGTAGACGTCCTTGTGACATTTATTTCCCAATTTCAAAACGTTTTTTTTTTTTTGGAAAAATTAGTATACAATACGCGTACGATTTCAGTACAACAATGTTCCCATCATAATTCTGAATGTAAGAAAATACTTCACCCTCAGAAAAGGCTTTGGAATTATTGTATACTTCATTTGGGGCAGGATAAATGGTAGGACATGAGAGTGAGAGACCGCCCATATCGCTCGTCGGCCTTGCGGGGTCGAATCGTTGAACCCACCACCTATTTAGGGCAGTAGAACACCACCCCCGTAACCAACGCTATCGACTATATGACGTTTATACTTCAATATGCCTGTGTGGTTAGATATATATTTTTGTCTGTTGTATGCGTGCCTTAACATATATACAAAAGTGGGTGGGTAGATGAGTGGGCGAAGAAATCCCCTGGTGAGAAGTAAAAGGCCACAAATACCAGAGGCCGATCATTTTGATTTCATTATAATAACGATCGTACTTTTGCGCTATTCATCTTTATGATATTCCGAATGAAAAATATTCTCATGCCGGGAGCTTGAATTCAAGAATTTCGCATGGTAATGGTATCTCTAACTTCTTCTTTCTCCCCTTTTGTTATGCTCTTGTTGAGATTTTGTGTATTCATAGAGAATTTTACGGTGGTGTTGCGTCCGTACCTAATGATAAAATTATCTTTTGTCTCAATTCACGTTCTTGACAATGCAGCCTTGAGAGGGGCCATCGTACGCGTACACACATTTGTCATTAAATAGTTTTGAATTTAGCTTTCGTGTGACCCTTTCAAAATACATTTCCGTTGTTCCAATTGTCATCGTGCATTGCAGAGATCGTCTTTATGTGTGAGTCTATACTTATATGAGCTGTCGTATATTTTTTACTGATTCGTGTACGTGAAGACTTACACGTTTCATGTATGTGGAATGTCGAGCTGTGAAATTTATGACCCGAAAACGAACGAACTGGCATTTGATACTACGCCAACATTATGCGCTATAAGAAAAAAAAGAAGATAGGGAAAATGAAAAATAAAATTTTTAAAAAGTGAAGATGAGAGTAGAACGGATGGCGAATAGTTTATAAGGAGGAAGAAAAAACTAGCATATTTATACAAGTCTCACAATATTTTACTTGTCTTTTTTTTTTTTTACATGGAAGTTAATTTGTCTTTCATGAACTTCCTTTTCTTTTTAATCCTTGTAGCTCACTTCTCCCCCGTTCGTGACCGACCAGTTATAAAATACGATATCTGATCTTGGCGTAATGTTTAAACAGCGCCAAGGTCATTTGCTAAGTGGTCACCCTAGTTATATGAATTCTATCAAGATATGTTTGTAATTAATAAATCCACATGGCGAAAAGAAAAAAATATAGAAAAATGAAGTAGGAAGGAAAGAAAAAATGATAATGATGAAGTTGTGTTCCGGGTTTTTTATAAACACGATGGGCTTTAATATTAGAAATGCTCTTGCTTCCTCCTTATATAAATGTCACGAACGCAAGTGAGAGAGAAAATGAGAGAATGATGTCCGAGGAACGAGAGTAGTTCAAGGACACGATCTTGTACGTCGATCTAGAAAATCCCTCTGGCAGAGCAAAGCGTGGTCGTGTTCAAAAATGATTATGGTGAAATATTGTATGCAGTGTGAGAAATTTATATAGTCACGATTAATTCCGGCATCACGCTATTATTTTATACTTACGTGAGTAAAGAAAAAACGAAATTATATATGAAATTGACGATAAAGAGTGAATGAGTCAATGAATATGCATCAAAATTTCTTGACATATATGTTAGGATTGATTGATTAGAAATATAATTGAAGGTTGTAAATATTTTTATGGAATATGAATGTGAGTGAGTCGATCGATGTGAAATGCTATTGAATCGATTGTAACTAAATTTAGCCAGCTAGTTAACACACAGTATCATTTTGGACAATCTACTATTCAAGTTGTTGGAGAATTTATGTAGTAGTTGATATTCTATTCGTAATGTTATAATTCGTAGATCGAAGTTTGTGATTTTGTGTCTTATTTTGAGATTTAACATTCATTCAAATGTTCTGCTGTTGCAATACATTGAGTTACCGTGTATTCTTGGTACTAACAATTATATTAGAAGATACATTTATTCTAGAATGATTTACGTGTTTCAATGAGAAACTTTAGAGTTTGTGACAGTAACATATGTCAATAGTGTGTTGTAATAATTTGTACAGAATTTTAATAGATATTTAAAACTTAGAAAAATATTTTATATATATTCTAAAAATAATTCTTTGTCATCTCTAGTACATACGATAATTTTTCATATTGGAACGCAACTCTTCGAATGATATGAAACATCGAATGTTGTATGATGCTAGAGCGACGATGAAGATATTATTTTTCCTGGTGGGAAAACATTTTATTATTAAGATATCCCACGAGTGGTATTGAACTGTTTGAGGGGTGATCAACGTCTCAATTAGATGTTTTAGTATTGTCATTCATGAATACGTCTTTCATTCACAAATATTCGAATTTGTTGTGATTTTTTGAGATATTATTAAAACAAAGATCTGATTATATTCAATTGAGTCCATCAAAGTAGATTGGATTATGATTTTCTGAGGCTTTTTCAACTGGAATCCAACCACCCTCACAGAATTGTGTATTTCATTAGGTCTAATAGCATCCAATCACATCAACTAGGATTTTCATCATTGTTTTTTTATGATCGGGATTATTCTAACTCATGAACAATTCCTACAAAATGAAACCACCCGGCGCAGTCAGTAATTTCGTTGTCTGCCACAATAGCTGGTAAAAGCTCCATATAAATCTCGGAAATGATTGATAAATGTCGTCAGGAAATTTTTTTAGTTCATTCGTGACAGTGTTTTTTGTTACTAATTCTTATTATTTCGTGACTTCAATTAATCCATCTTCTTTCACTGTATTCTTGAGCAACAACATTTGATTTATTACTGTGTAAAATTGTTTCCGTTGCTTTACTTGAAAAAAAATGGGCTGCGTATTCATGATATATTGATTGAATAATTACCCAAGTTCTGATCTTATGTACATCTCTAACATTAGGCATGTTCTCCAACAAGTCTATAAGTTTTATTTTATCGAATTCATTTACCAGGCAATCAAAAATGATTGATTCAACTCGGATGAAGGGGCGCTATATTTAACTTGAAATAGTACAAGGTTTTAATGACATGCTGATATTATAATTGCCAAACAACCTTTTATACCCCCAATCAAATAGTAGGAAATTGCGTGCATTCAGAAAATTAATACCTCTGCATATGTTTGATAAAAAAGTAACACTGATATAATTATGATTCATGACTTAATTCTAGTTTATTGTTATGACATCAATTATGTTACTTCCTTGTTATAATTCACAAGAGAGCAAGTTTGTGATGAATATCACACCGACGATCTTATTAATTCATCATCAATATTGACAAATTTTGTTTATTCATTAATTATTCAATAAAATTGTGCTCTGGTAAAATAACTGTAAATATCCGGAATTCACATTCATAGCAATGATCCGCGCCTAGAAAAAAATTGTGGAGTCCGCGTCAATATTACCTGCACCCATCTGAGAATCAACATTGTTAATTCGTTCTATTTTTTTTTTATAGATTATGAGGCGACTCAGAGCCACATTGATGACGGTGGCGGAGAGGTGCTGTGCCGACGGATGAAAAGCCAAATATTGTCAGGCTGACCACAATAGTTGATCCTTAGTGGTTATCCTGAAGCAAAATAAAGAAAAAAAAAAACAGAATTAACAAATAAGAAGGAAAAACTAATTGAGGTGGAGAAGAAAAATTGAAACACAAACAAACGTTCATCTGATGCTGAACGACAGAAGATACGAGGACGAAGCGGGAGCGGATCAGGACGGCAATGGAAATGGATTCGTACCAGCCACGTCAGGCCCTTATCACGTTTCAGCTGGTGGTGAAGTTTTTGGTTTCGACAGTAGTAGCATTGCTACAACAACAGCAGCAGCAACATCAATTGGTGGTGGATGTGGTACAGGTTGGAGTAAAGAAGTTCGTTATGCTCCATTTGCGAGCATTAATTCCACGATGCCATCGCCATTACCACCGCCCCCGCCGCCGCCGCCACTACCACTTCCTCTTCCTCTTCAGATGCAGCAACGTACTTACTCCCGATCCATGACCTCACTGCCACCAGAGCCATTTATGATCATGAGATCGAAGGCACTGAATAGACGAGTTTCAATAAATGTTGGTGGTGTCAAACATGAAGTATTATGGCGTACATTAGAAAGATTGCCACATACGCGTCTTGGTCGCTTACGTGACTGTAATACACACGAGGCAATAACAGAATTATGTGATGATTATTCATTGATTGATAATGAATATTTTTTTGATCGCCATCCAAAATCATTTAGTTCAATATTAAATTTTTATCGCACTGGTAAACTTCATCTTGTTGATGAAATGTGTGTATTAGCATTCAGCGATGATTTAGAATATTGGGGCGTTGATGAATTATATTTAGAAAGTTGTTGTCAACACAAATATCATCAGAGAAAAGAGCACGTACACGAGGAGATGCGGAAGGAGGCTGAGTCGTTGCGGCAAAGGGAGGAGGAGGAATTCGGAGACGGTAAATGTGCGCAATACCAAAAGTGGCTTTGGGACTTGCTCGAAAAACCGACCACGTCCATCGCTGCCAGGGTGAGTTGACATCTACTTTTTTACCTTTTTTTTTTCCCTACATCCATTTTTTTAATTGTTGTCATTGATAAATTCCACGTCTATTGGGGTACGTATACATTGTGTGTAGTATGTCGACATGTAATCACTCAGATGTGATGACACAAACAACATTGCACCATCTCATTTATAACAAAATGAACAAAGAACAGAAAAGCAGAAATTCATAGAGTGGAAAGAAAATAATTGTTGTGAAATATGATACACTCATTGATAATATGAGGAAGAAAATATTCTTTGACAATTTTTAATTGAGGTGACAGTGACACAGATAAAGTAACAGTGGTATGAACAAATTGTACAATTAATATTTCAAGTTTTAAAATAAAACTTCAACATTAAAATGACTCACCTGACTGTGTATAATAGCATAAAAAACAGGTGTGCTCGAAGAAAAAAAATTCTAGGGTGTTATTTTCTCACGTCATCTATTCTTTTTCTCTTTCGTCAGATAATTTTTGCTAGCAAATCCTTTTGTTACTCTTTCCGTATCTGTTTTAACATTTGTTCTTACTCTTGTTCTTTCCAATTTCTCATCGGCCAAAGCTTTGTCACAATTATTTTGTTTCCAAAGGCTACACAAGCGATAAATCAAAAGTACGCTCTGGCAGAAAACTATTGCTGAATACTGTACTGTGCACAACATCATGCAATATACAAATACTGCAACACTATTACACTTCAATGTTGTGATATTTTTTATTTTTTATTTTTGATAGATATATTTATGCTTGATGAGTAGAATAGAAACATCGAAGAATGCTTTTTCTTTATATGAAATGGTTGATTTCATTATATTTTGTGTGAATTGTAATGTGTACTTTATTTCTAGGTGCTGTCAAATACATCACAAATGTATTATTGTATACGTGTATAATCAACAGCTTTTCTCCCCTTTCAAGCCAATGCTATATATATTTTTGAAAAAAAAAAAACCCAAAGGAAATTAATACAACGTTGCAATTGATGTTGATTAATACATCGAGTGATTGATTGAATAGAGTCATAATGATGATGATGGGAAAGGGTTTTATCGCGATTACCAGGCATCATGTGTATCCCTTCTCGATATCGCTCCCTGACAATAAAAGATGGAGGGACAATCTCAAGTAATTGCACGTGTTACTCATAATACAGTTAAAAATTGACTCATCATTTTCACTTCAATAATATGATAAATGTAAATGAAATAATGTCAAGATATGCAATTAAGTAAACGTGCGATTGCTAAAATATTCAAGGAACGGTCTCCTGAAGGGAATTTAGCTGTGTGTTTGCGAAGTGGGCTCGTTAATTTGGTAATTGAATATAATTGGAAAGGAAAATGATGAAGAAGACTGATGAAACGTGTGTATATATTTTTCTTCTTTTTTGTTTTTTCAATTGATCCGAAACTTTTTTTTTATCAAAATTCTTGTAAACTTGTTATACGAGCCCGAAGCATGACTGCTACATCCAACGTGTGTTGTGTATGTTTGTTATGTGTGCGTCTGTGTGTGGGTGTTTTTTATGTTGTGTATGTGTTGGGTGTGTGTCTGTGATGAACGATTTATTTACACCCGCGACTATTAAAACGAGGCAACAGCCTCACTGGAATATTCGCGTGATAAATTTAGAGTTTTGTGAGAGAAAAAAAAAGAATACAAGAAAAATATTATGATAATGTAATGAATACGCAATGGGAATGACATAAAACACACCATTGGATGTATTGCGAATGTGGATGATTGTTAAGTGTGTGATTGGTATTTTGAATGAATTTGAAAAGTAATTCAATGTAAATTGGACTTCGGCAAGAGTCGTTTCGTTGCATCACTCCAAGATTATTCATTATTATGAAAAGACAAAGTAATATTGGATAAGAACAAAATATTATTAAGGGGTCTGGCTATCCTGCACGTTTATAAATTTAGTTAATAATAAAAATTCTGTTTAAAATCATAAGTAAACATGAAGATATTTTCGTTTAGAATTCTCCAGAATTAGATGACTTTAATAAATTTTTCTTTCATAAAGAAAAAATAATTCGGGACTCGGCACTGTTCAGCTTTTATCAGTATTTCAATGTATTATTTAGAAATATTTGGCTGGAGGAAAGATTAAGTTTTGTTGAAATATCTAGACCGTCAACTAGGGAAATGTAAACGAAGAAAAGAATAAACGGGATATGGTCGTGTATTGCTTTAACAACTATCGTTAAATTACAATGGTCGTGTAACTTTTATTGCAACATTTCTGTGAAATTCCGGGTTATGTCAGTTTTATATTATCTGTTGGCTTCGAGTTAATACAGCTATCATGATCAGACATCTCCATTTGAAAATATATCGTGAATTAAACTCTAACGGATGAACAATTCTCTTTCCACAATTTTTATCACTCTCAATCTTTGTTATATCTCACAGATTTTTATGATATTTACGTAAGAGATCGCGAATTGTTTCTGTATATTCATATTTTTATTTAATATTCTCATATCAATGGTGATCTTTTTTTTTTGCTAGTTTTACTAAATCGAAATTCGATAAACTGTCACATTTGGTAAATTTACATGGTGGATGTCACTTGTGTTTTTTTACTGTGAAAAATTTCATCTGCATAACATGATTAAATTGTCACCTTTATCACCTGGCTCTTTTCACGATGACTAAACAAATCGATAATCCATATTGTTTCATGGTAGCAGTGAATTTTATGATAAAACTCGCTCGTAAATTTGCTCTATGTTGTCCCGACGTAAATGGCATCGCGTCAGCACGATCGATAATCATTAAACAATATTCACTCTTTATAAAATATATTGGTCGCCGTCCCCACGAATAAAGAACAAAGAGGAGTTAAATATTTATTCAAACATGTTCGTGATGATAATTTTTCTAATATTTATTAGAATTCCATGTGAAATATACGTCGACGTTTCTTTATAAATAGTAAGAATGGAATCGGATGGATAAAAAAATAGAATATAGAGTTGTCTTCAGGGTAACCAGACACCTTAAATTATTCAGCTTGTTGATTTCGTTTGTGATTTTCTTGTTATATTCTCACAATTGATGTCATCAAATGATTATTCAATCATTATGTGCTTGAATATCCACGCAATGTCGTATACGAGGCTTATTTATTTATTGTTTATTCAATTTAACTGTCATGTCAATAACCGGACCACTTGGTCATACTTTTTTGATTTGATATTATGTCGAAGAAAGAGAAAGAATAGAGTTGGAAGAAATGAATGATCTGTCTCTGACCGTGTTCGTCGTCTACCCAAATTCAATTTCACTTCGTTTCTATTCTTATTCACTTCATAAAAAATTCAGTTTAATTACTTTCAAGTTTATCGTTCTTCTCATCCAATAATCCAATTACTCAAGCATTTATTTAATTTATACAATGAAAACAAAAATCCATTTTAATTTATATCAACAAAATAAAAGAAACAAATTTGTTAGATTACAATTTTTTTATTATTAATTTATAGTTAAATAATAGTCGACAGTATCAGAAAAAATAATTCACAACCATTGAGAATTATTACGCAATCATCTATATATAGTATTCATTGATACAACTCTAGTTTTATCCCAGCATTCCAGAAATGATATTGGCGTATGTGAGTTCACCAATTATTGAATCATCCTGACACTTCCGGTTATTGACATTAATCACTGGAAAAAAAGTATGCAAGACTGAAAGACTATTCCTAAATATGAAGTTAGATGGCATTTCAATTTCTAAATCTAACGAGCATTTTTGTTTTTAATTTCATTATCTGAATTATTTAGTTCTCTATTTATAACTAAAAATGGTCTCATGTTTGCTAAATTCACACCCATGTGCGATATTATATTCACGAATTTAATCCACCTAGATTCGAGTCTTTTTCTGAATTAATCAATGATTCATAGAATATCCAATGGAATTATCGATTGTCTGTTATTAAGGGCAACGAACTCGCAGGATATCATTATAAAGGAAAGGATAGTCATAAATAATAAGTCAATGTGATATTCTATTAATATCCGCTGAATATTTAATTGTTGAATTAAAAATATTACTATGATTGGAGCACAAATTTGCCTTCCCACATGAAGAGAATCGTTTCAGTCTCGTTTATTATTTTTTCAGTGAATGGTTAAATAATATCTGTATATAATTTTTGAAGGAATCAAGCCATTGAATGTTGAACGATGCATATATAAATGTATATTGAATATATATAAATATATGCTTGTATTTTTTTTTTTATGATTATTCGGTTCGAAATAATTATGATTTATCCAATGAAAAATTATGAATAATTTTGGGTCGGCTGTGTATTGCTTATAACGCTTTCATGGCAGTTCTTATTTCACGTATATAAACATACATATCTGAATATTTATTTGAAAATTGAAGGAAAAAGAAAAAAAAAACTTGAATTTCCTTTCATTTACTGAGACTGAAAAACGAAACAAAAATAATTAATTGTAACAGCCCACGAGGCGTTAAGGTAATATGCAGTAACGTAAACGCTCTTCGAAGCTGAATAAAAATATGAATTTCAAACTATTCATTGTGAAGAAAGAGGAGAGGTGGTCGTAGAAAAAATACTACGTCCTGACAAATGAAAAAAAAAAAAAATGAATGACCAAAAAAGAAAAAAAGAAAAAAAAGATAAGAAAAAGTCCATGAAATACACAAAACTTATAAATTCGTACCTAGGAGCACAACTTCACGAAGAATATCAGTCCGCGAAGTTATGCTAGGCTAGGAGATAAGTCCAGACCGAAGGAGCAACCAAAAAAGCCTACATCAATGTTGAAAAATGAATATAATAAATAGTAATTGAAGAGATGGTGCATTTGATCGAAATGAAAAAAAGAATTTAATGGCAAATAAAAAAATTGATGGAATTTGATATTGAATAATTGGGTTATTGATTATTGAATGAAAGAAAAGAAATGCAAAAGAAAAAGAAAAAAAAAGAGAAAGGAAACAAGGAATAAAGAAAAAAATTACCCGTAACATTGCAGGTGATAGCTGTGATATCGATACTGTTTATTGTGCTATCCACAATTGCACTTACACTCAACACCATTCCTAGTATGCAAGTGAACGATGAGAAGGGAAATTTTCAAGATAATCCACAACTGGCGATGGTTGAAGCCGTTTGCATCACATGGTTTACACTTGAATACGTATTAAGATTCAGTGCATCACCAGACAAATGGAAATTCTTCAAGGGCGGTTTAAATGTCATTGATTTATTAGCAATATTGCCATATTTTGTGTCATTATGTCTCGTTGAGACAAATAAAAATACAACCGATCAATTTCAAGATGTGCGTCGTGTTGTACAAATATTTCGTATAATGCGTATATTGAGAATATTAAAACTCGCGCGTCATTCAACTGGTTTACAAAGTCTTGGATTTACATTGCGTAATTCGTATAAAGAACTCGGGCTACTGATGCTCTTTCTGGCCATGGGGGTACTCATATTCTCGAGCCTTACATACTTCGCGGAGAAAGAAGAGCCCGGGACCAAATTTATAAGCATTCCTGAGACGTTTTGGTGGGCAGGCATCACCATGACGACCGTAGGTTACGGAGACATTTATCCTACGACTCCTCTTGGCAAAGTGATTGGCAGTGTATGTTGTATATGTGGTGTCCTGGTAATTGCGTTACCTATTCCCATTATCGTCAATAATTTTGCCGAGTTCTACAAAAACCAGATGAGACGCGAAAAAGCTCTCAAACGTCGAGAAGCTCTTGAGAGAGCTAAACGCGAGGGCAGCATTGTTTCATTCCACCATATCAATCTAAGGGACGCATTCGCTAAGAGTATGGATCTCATAGACGTCATCGTTGACACTGGTAAGATCTTCCCATTTCATTATTTTTTTCCATTTTCATTTTTTCTCATCGCATTTGTTCTCTTGTTCTTTCATAACAATTTCTTCCTGCTCCTATGGCAAAAATATTTATTTATCATATTTATATTTTTCAACTCTTTCAGCTTCACTTCCTGTAAAAAACACTGAATATTCCCAAACCCAAAATTGGAGTGTAACAATTCTCCAGAATATTCAAGTACTTAACTCACCCTGCTACATCATCATCAATATGAATGATATAGATTGGTCTATAAGATCCATTATTTTTCTGATTTATTCAAGAGAATATGTGACCGCATCGGAGTTTCACAATACTTGGAATAAATATTTTAGACAATGACATAATCAGATACTCTACATTGTTTTATTCCTAATCCATTTGATACTTATGACGACTGCTTGAAGAATTCAATACTTGACTACTATGTCCATGTCTTCATGAATACATAAATATGTCATTGATTAATCTGAATCAATTCGAGTCCTTTCCAAGTGCACTCTTCATCGTTTCATACGTTCACAAGATGTCGAGGAGAATTATATGAACAATTTTTCAGTTTCATATTTTATTGATTCCTATTCGATATTGGAAATTGATAAACTCAGACTCGGGAACAGCTAGCTTTTCTCAAGCAGCAACAACTCACTTCGTTTATTTATTTATTTATTTTCGAAAGGTTTATATAACTGTCTGTTACAGGCCACAATATGTCTGGAGTGGATGGCAACAGTACTGAGGGTGAATCAGCATGTGAACGTGGACCAGCACAAACTGGACCCGGTTGCTATCGCAACTATGATCATTATGGTCTGTCGCGACATCGTAGAAGTGCATCAGGTTCTTGTTATCCACAATTACCAAATGATTTACCAACTACACCCGACAGTCCCAATCGTCGTTTGCTTGATTTTGCTCAGAATATACCAGGCAGTCAGAATGATGATTATTATCAAGATGAATTACCAGCACAACATTCAAATCAAGGCAATACCACGCCTAGCGTAAGTTTTCTTCTCTATTTATTCCTTTCACATTTATCTGTTTACTCATTAATTTTCATTGATCCAATTACTTTATTCACCTTTGCATCTGTTAATTTAAATCAGATTTTGTTCTTTTATGCCGATTGCCATGTGTCGTATTGCACTTTGAGTTCCCAAAATTTTTCTTTCATGAAATTTGTGTGATTAAAATCATCACAAGTGTGTAATTAAAAATGGAAACAAAAGGGCGTATTTCAATATTTATTTTTACGTATCGGTAGATGAGACTTTTAGAAGGTCAAAATGATAAACAGTTTGTAAGATAACAATCGAAAGGGTAAATACATTCTCACTACTTACTGCACCAATTTTAATATTCATGAAATGAGCTGAAACTTGGTGAACAAAATAGTTCGAATAGGATATTGGCAACACTAGCGAATGGAAATGTGGGAATATTCGCGTATGTTCACTGTGTGTAGTTGCATTAATATTTTAATTGGTTTGAAGTAATTATTAGTTACATAGTAGGACATTTATATAATTCTCCCCACGCGTATCCTTGGCTCTATGATATTTCCTGGACAATATATACACTTTGTATACAGAAGCGGACAAAAATAATAAACTTTTTCATTACATACGCCCCTTCGTTTCATTAATTTGAGATTGGTTTCCAGCCACCCAATTAAAATAGAATCGTTTCATTGAGATAAAGTACCAAATTGATCATCAATTGTAGATTTCATGTTGTTATTTTTGATACGACTTCACAGGCAATGCACTTTTAATTGTTTCGAGTGTATTTATATCAAATTTCAACTAAATTACAGTTGAAATATTTTTTTTCTGTTTTATTTTTATTAATTTAGCTTATCTGATACTTTCCCATTCCTCTGCTTACTCATTTACACAATTTCTTTACATATATATTCACGTAACATCGGTAGAACAATATTTAAACAAAGATATGATAATGTTTGATGATTTGTTGATGCTTTCATTAATTGTTGGTATATACATTTATGCATATATGTTAAATGGAAAGTTCATATGTAAAACGTATGTGGCTCTGTTGAATTTTTAATATTTAATATTTATCGTGGCTATCGATCTTATGAGAATAAGTAGATATTAATATGTGGATTATTTTTATTTTCCTTCATTAATTGCGATCATCGGTATGATGCAAATAATCGTTCTAATTGATACATAAAAACATGAATATTCATGGAGTGTGTAGTGAAATTATGAGATTACCCGTAATTGATTGGATGCTGAGATTATTTAGTACAAAAAATTTTGTATTTGCATCACGATTCATTTATTGTTGTTGAATTTTAATGAGCAATTAGTAATTAATAATAAACTCTCATTAATTTCTCGTATATATATCGAATGGAAAAGCTTTGCTAATTCTCAGTGATTTCTATTACTGCGTGAAGTAGAAATCTTTCAACTGTTATAATCTCGGTAATTAAACATTGTGCAGGGAATCTTGTAATTTGAATCCACTACTTGTCCAGTGTATTTTATTGAATGTTCACATTGGACTTGGGTTATGTCATCAAGAGTTTTTTATTTACATTCAATTGAATTGGATGTAGGAGGAGAGAAAGAAATATTCCATAGAGAGTAAACGAGAACAATCAAGCAATTTTTTCTGGAGTAAATTCCAGTAATTTGATTGTCATCTGTGCATTTGTTTTACTGTCAGGAAAAAATTGAATTATCAGTTGAGAAAATATCGTCCAGTTGTTTTATTCCCATGGAATGAAAAATGATAACAAAACAAAATGACTTGACTGATTGAAATGAATCTAATGTGGACATTTGATGAAATACGATTCATGTAAATAAATTATTAATATCTGTATTGTAGATGTTATGATATCGTTTAGATATGTTTATGTATATTTGTTTATGTCAGGGTAATTATCTGGATTGAGTTATAATCTCGCTCGCTGACGTTAGCTCTATATCAATTTTTTTTCAGGTTCAAGTGTAATTGTAGAGCTGCTGATAATGTATATATATAGTGTATACTGAAGGAGCGTGTAATAATGGACTGATAAATACAATATAATTGCACATCACACCGTCCATTTATCGTTTAGTGAAAACTGCTGAAACAATTAGTGAATAATAATAGAATAGAATGAAAAGCATCAATTTAAAAATAATTGTTATTTATCGTAGATTTTATTAACAATTCGGATAATATGTAAATGATGCTTCAAGACAGAGAAGAAAATGGATTTCCTTCTTTCCATTGTTTTAAAACATTTTTAGAATAAATAATAACGATATTGAGAATCGAATAAAAAACAAAAAGATATTTAAATGAACTTGAAATAAATATTTTATATCATTCTCTTATATCTTGATAAATACAATCACAGATAAAACTCTGAAAAGTCTAAAAATAAAATAACGTGAAATAGGTGAATGGCCGAAAATTATTTTAGAAGGGAAGAAAAAAATTCTAATATAATGACGGTTGTAAAAAAGAACAACAGAATTCAACAAATTACAAAAATTGGAATTTGTATGCCAATCATTTTGACACACGGAGTGCAACTTTGAAGATTGGATAGGAAAATATTTCGGGCACCAGTGCAGTTTATCTGAAATAAAAACACAAAAGAAACGAAAAAAAAAATGATTAAAAAAAAATACGAAAACATAAATGAACAAGATAAAATGGTAATTAGTTAATTAATTTCTTTTAACTAAAAGACGAGTTGATATTACGCCTCTATTATTGCATGAACCGTTCCTGGGTGAATAGAATAATTAATTAAACATAATTCCAATGATAACAACCTGAGAAAGAAAAACAGAGCCACACCCGGTAACGTTTCACCTATAGAAACGTTGAATAAATGTGAACAAATTAATGAAAATAAGGAATGGCTTCATTGAAAACAAAAAACATAATTCAATTCATTGCAATTTAATATGAATAAATGTATCTGATTTCTGAAATAGTTTTCATAAAAGCTTTCAACGTTTCAAACGTTATCATGTCATTAATTGAGCACTTAAAAGAAAGTAAAAACATAATTATAGAAGAGCTTTAAGTGTATTGAGAATGCCTTTTTTTTTTGTAGTGCCTGCAACTAATTCATTAGTTCAATGTACTAAAGGAGCCCGACAGACACAAATGCTTTAAAACAAATTCACACATGAATATATAGATATACGATAAGCAACAACAATAACATTTATTTTTCTTAATAAAATGTAAGTAACAATTCATATTAACTTTAAATGCATTCACACGGATTAGATGGTAAATTATATAAAAGGTCGAAATGATAATTGACCTCGATATACAAATGAAGAACGTATGGTATATAGTTCTGAAAACAAGCAGCTGTCATGTGATTTAATATTAGAAAATCATCGATCTTTCGTCTTCACCTTTATGATAAAAGTCTCTTGAATATCATTACTTGAGAAAGAAAAATTGATTATCAACTCAACAAGATGATTAAATTATGTAACGTCGAGTAACGATAGTTAAAAAAAATACCGAATGTTTTACATTCAGTATTTTGTCTTTTCAATTATTTCATTCACATTTTCTTGTAATAATTTATAAACTCAACAATGTGCCACTTTGCAACGAAGTTGCTTGCTTTTAATGTTCTTTCTTGTTTCCAATGAAAAGTGATTACTCAATAAGTATTGAAACAAATGTTTCACTAGAATTTCAAACTTATATTCAAATTTTACGAAGTTGTCAAGGATAAAGTCAACGACATCATAAATATAGATCCGCTTGATATAGTTACACTGAGACAATATTACCTACGTCATAAAAACTTTTTTTTTATTAATAGCTGTCATGTAGAGTTGTACATAAACAGAAATACGATGTTGTATCATCTAGAAAGTATACAAATAATTTTTATTCGATCGTTATTTCACAGTAAAACAAAAGGCAGTTGATAGTGCCAGTAAAGTTATTTTTAAAAAACTAATCAGTGCTTCACATTCCTACTGCGTTGCTGGTGATAGAAATCATCTGTTATCCGAGAGGATTTCATAAAATCTGTCAAAAATAAATCATTTCCATGGTGTTGTTTTGTTTCCATTCAATCACTATCTGACAGAAAAAAAAAACATTTCAATCATTACTTGTATCAATTCTAGAATAAAATATCAACAATTTATGAATACTTGGAAATAACTTTGGTTGAATGTGATTGGAATAAAAGTTCTTGAGATATTAAATTCGCCGATTGCAATATCTGATTTAATTTTTGTCGGGTTGCTGTGCAACAATTTGCGCTGAATTCTTTCATATATCCACTGTAGTAAAGTCATTAAAATAATTAAACATGAGATCAATTCATTTCATTAGAGCAGTGAGAATATTCCTTCAATTAATATGACAATTTTCCTGGTTGAAATAATTCCAAACACGCTCTTTATTATCTTCCGCTTTTTTTCCTTTATTAAAATTCTTGTATATTTCTCATCAATGATTCACAAAGTTAGGTGGAACTTTGTATAATAAAAGATTCAAATAGCTCGTGACAAATATTATCATACTCATGTGGATATGTCAGAGGGGAATGAATTCTATATTTTCGATGTTAACAAAGTGTGACAAAAGCAAGGTATCGAATAATCGATAACTATTCTTTGAAAATAATGTGGTGAGATAACTGTGTAAAGAATTCCTTCAAATATAATTAGAGACAATCGATCAGTGTTCGTCTATCTAGATAAACAAATGTCACATGAAAATATTATTACGTTGAATAGGAATAATAATTCGAAGAGAAAAACTCGTAAATAATTTATACAAAGTTACAATAAAAAATAGTTATGTGAATATAATAAACATTTTGTGTTTGCATCGTTGTAAACATTTTAGATAAATTAAGATACAAAAGAGGATTATATTGTATATCAATAGTGTTTGTCGGTATTTTTCAGACAATGGCGCCTCATTTACGCAATGTACAAATGTGAAATGGAACGTGGGATATTGGAGCAACATTCCACAATGAAAACGGAACACTGATATTAGAAAAAGAGAGAATATGAGAGATTGTGGGACAGAAAGTGAGCGAGAGAGAGAAAGAGAAATAAAAATATAGAAAGAAAGAGAGAGTGGGAAAGTGTAGTGACAGCGAATATTTATAGTATGCACATAGAGATCATTCACATTTTTTTAAATAAGGAGTTGAATCATAAACACCATATTCATTAGTAATGATATGTTGCATGATGGGTGAGCGACGAATTTGTAAAACTACCATTCAATAAATCATTTTTTTTCCATTGACATTGTTTGTTTATTTTTTTATTATCAATTTTCACGCTCAACTCTTCATATTTTTGTTTATATCTTTCCTTCTTTTTTTTTCTCTTCTCCTTTCTTTAATTGTATTTATTTATTTAATCTTTTTTATTCTCTACTCGTTGCAAGTGACCTTAGTCTACCATTTTTCACGAAATCATTAAACATTAAATCATAGAGAAAAAGAAATTAGATATTAAGATGGATAAAAAAAATTAATAGTTCAATGTTTCGGGTTGGTAATTTCGTGATACAAAGTGGCACTTATGTATTTTTTGTTTTGTTTTTATTTTTTTTAATGAAACCTGAATTAATGTATGGAAATTTTAGAATTATAGAATTTTGATAAACATTTCACAATTGATGTGAGTGAAGAAAAATAAAGGGAATTGTTCTTTTTCATTATTTCATAACTGCTAAAGAAAGATGTCTCTCAGGCTCCGCAAACAGAGAAAATAGACAAGGAACCCACTTTGCTTTATATATATATATACAGCGATGCTTTCGGAAAATATTATTTTTTCTTTGCACACAACTCATTGAAAACACTTGAACCATCTCTCAAAATACAGTCATTGTGTCTACCCAGTTGTTTTCCCACTAATATTTACATGTCTAATTGTACATATAAATGTTGTATGGTAATATAATACTTCGTAAATGGAGAGCACAAAAGCAAGATAAAAGGTTCAATCGTTTCCGATGGTGGTATTAAGACAAACGAAAAAAAAAACAGAAAGAATTAAAGATCAAAATGATTCACAACTATCATGATATACATTTTCATATGTGTGATATTATAGGATGAAGATAAAAAAGACGCCAGAAAATTCGACAAACTCGATGAATTTCCTAGTGAATTCGAATGTTGCTTTTGTACTACGAAGGTATTTACATCAACTAACAATTCCTTACATAGAAAAAAAAAATTAATAATAATAACAGTTGTATATAATTATTAGCAGAGAAGAATAATTTAGTTATCTTCAATCTGGCAAGCAAAATTTTCGCCTATCAAGGGGGTATTTCAGCTCTGGAATATTATTTTTAACGTGATTTTTGGAATTCTTTTTTTAGGGAACTGAACGAGTATCTTTCACAGATGTTTTACTGTATGTTAATATATATTTGGAACATTACAAAAATAGTGTTGAAACAGAAAGCTGATGGATCTTTTTAGTTATAGAAGTCATCACAGTTTTTCGAGTTTAATTTTTTTCGGGGATTCGTCTCACAATTACTGACACTCTCATTCATTAAAAACTGTTCAATTTCCTCTTGAGATTGATAAAATTATGAATATATTTCTGTTCTTCTGTTTAAACTGTACGAAATCGTGTGAGGAATAAAAGCACAAAAATTCCAAGAATCACCAGACTGAAGTGTCCCTTTGACAATCACGCATAGCATCAACCAATATTAAAAATAATAAATATTTCATCATTTCTTTCTTTCCCCATCATCTCAACAACTCCAATCCTATTTTCTCACTTCCACTATTCCATTTTCTCAATAACTCCTACTTTCACTGTTCCTCTTTTCGATTATATTTTCTAGGAATACAAAGACCATACAGACGCTGAGAATATAATGCCATTAGCAACAAGTGACTTTCGTAATGCAGTGTGTCAAGAAATGAGATCATTACGTGAAAGCAGTATTGAAACAAGTGCATATGGTGATGTTTTTTCATCACCAATACGTTTATCATCAATTCCGGCTGTGATGACTGTGCCACAAAGAATTCAAACAGCACCAATATCAATATCATCATCAACAGCAGCAGCAGCAACAGTTATGACACCACCACCACCAAATGAAACAGTGAATCGTGCAGTGTCATATTCTACTGCCACAACTGTCGCCAAATCATACAATGAACGTGCGAGTGTTGATAGTTCAGATACGTATGCCAGTTGTCAAACACACCCATTCAATTCACAAGAGATATTGGGGGACGGTAGTGATCAACCTGATGACGAAGCAGACAGCAATCTTTATATAAATCCATTGGAGAGTGCTGAAAATAACAAATGTCGATCCATTGACATTGACACATCACCAGTCGATCAAACAATATATCCATCACCAAATGCTGAGTACTCGAAGGGTGTTCAGGTTCAACATCCCGACACTATTTCATCAAGATCAAGTGTCACGGCAAGTGATCAACAGCAGACACTACCAAAGCACAAAAAAACACGGGTCGCAAAGGTACGGAAATGAATGAAAGAAAAGGGAATTGAATATTTCTTTATTACTTCTTTCGATATTTTGTTCTGGTTTCTTTAATAAGTGTTGATTTGTTTTTTGATTTTGATCAGATAAAATTGTCATCATAAATCTTCGTCTGCTCAACACAACTATTGCATTTAATTTGATTTCTACTCTGCATTAAATATTGTTTTATTTCAGAGTGCATCAGGACGTCGATCCACGTTAATCAGTGGCGAACAACAAGAGAGTGGACAAAGTAATACAATACGAGATGAAATTGAGGGTATTGAGGACAACAATAATTTATATAGTGGACTTCGTGGTGGTCGGCCTACGTCAAATGCATCGAATACATCACTTAGCAGTCTTGCATCAGCTACGCGTCTCCTTAATCAACATCTCGTTGGAAATCTTAGCGGTTCTAAACAATATACCGGTAAATGAACATTGAAAACATACGCATACACACTGATTCATGAACATAGATGAATAGAATAAAATATATCACACATAGACACATGTGCTCGACGATATTATCAGCAATCACTTTTATATGATGTTCATTATTAGAATCGCTCAGTAATTTTTATTCAGTATCGCTAAAGTTCAATCATCTATTGTACATATTCATTGTAAGATAAAAAATCAGAATTTAAAATTGACATATCATTCCCTGCTTTGCGTCGTAGGTGAACAATAGTTTCATATTTATTTTCTTTGTTAATCTTCCTGTTGGATATCAAATGCTTAATTTATATTTGACTTTGACATCAGGTGGTTGTAATTTTTTTTTTCGTTGTTGTTTGATTGCTGTTGTTATTTATGTGAAGAAGAAATGATACCCATTTTTTCTCTTTGGTTGTTAGATTATTGTATTGTTGTTGTTGTTGTTGGCGTTGGGATAGAGCAATAAATTTTTAATTATTTTGATATAGTGACATTGTGTTTGGTGAATGGCCGAGTAGATTAAAAATTTGGAAAGAAATGAAATCGTTCGATATTAAATAAGCTTCGTGGATAAATTATCGTAGAATTATTTCGATTGATAAAAAATATTTGCAAATACTACTCTAACACAAATCTTTTTGTTTCTATCGATCCATAGTCTTAAAATCATAATTGAAATGTCCGAAAATAAATTTCAAACAAAATTTTCAATAATTTTCAATACAAAAAGAAACGAATTTCCAGTCTACGATAATTTTAATAAAATTCTTCATTTCCCGAACACAATTCCACATTGACAGTTTTATCGTGTAGACAAAAAAAAATTGACAATGTGATTATACAATAGAATAAAATACAAAATCTCTTCACATAAAATACAATAGAAAATCAATGGGAGAAAGAGAAACATCCTGACTACAGTCTATTATAAATTCACCATAAAATATCCTACAAATCATTTATATGAATAATAGTTGAATGATAGAAATGAGATTTATAGATTATTATTGACAAAATGCGCGAATAAATATAACATGTTAATGAGTGAGATGAAAGCAAAAGTATTCTAGAAATTTTTAATAGTATCTAATGAAATGTATACAACGCACGCACTGTTCACGCAATCCAATCACGGAAAAAAACAAAGAACAAAAACAAAGCAACAAATAATTTTATATGCATCAAATAATTGCATTAATTGCGGCTCTATTAGGCACTATTTAATTCTTAAACAGATAAAAATAGATAGTTGTGTATGAATTTAGCACGTTGGCATTTAGGCCGTGCTTTATTAGTATATTATCACATAGAAAATTGGACTATGAGTCACAAACACATGCAAAAAAAGAAGAAAATGTAAATATGTATAAATTCAGAACGTTGTTATACTCATTGCCACACTTCTCATGAAAAAAAATATGAAGAAAAAGAAAGATAAGAACGAAAAAAAAAAAGATGGATGAAGTGGAACGAACGTCTAAATGCTCTCTCATCTAATGTAGATATAGAAATTAGTTCTGCACGCGAGATTGTAGCTTTAATAAATTATAGAAACAAAAACGAAATTGATACAAAACAGATATATTAATATGTGCAATATTCATCCACTTGGTATTTGTTATCATTACTTTTATTATTTTGTGCTCAAAGATTGACTTTTTGCTCATTATTCAAATCAGACGATGCATACAAATGTTTTATGGGGTGTGTATGGTGGGATGAGAAGGTGTGATAAAGATGAAGAGCAAAAGTAGAGACAGATAATAGAATTTAGTCTGAACAGAAAGAGGAAATGTGTAAGAATCAAGAAAAACGAAGTGAAATATTAGTAATGAATTAATTAACTTGAAAATTATGTTTGGCTAGTTTCGAATTATTTTCGCAACAAGTCATTCGCTATTGTAAATAAATTTATTTTTTTAAAATCACGATAAGTCAAATATACTTATCTGAAACTGATATTTAGCTACGGATTTAATTTAGTATCGTAAGTTTTTATTATTATAAGAAAAAATCGGAACGATTGTACGACTGAGTTTGCTATAAATTTATTTATTTAATTATATTATTTTGTCTGTTCGTTCGTTTCTCATTTTTTTTCTTCTGCCTTCGGATTCAATTCATCTGCTTATTTGATCTGTATATAAATTTTCCACCCTCATCATTAAATATATTAATTATTTACAAACACAAATAGCAACGAAAAGAGTGGAAGAGGAAAAAATAATAAAATATGAATGAAAAAAAAAATCATTTTCACTTGGCGTAGTGCACTTTGCAATAGTTCATTTACCTACACCTTTATCACTCAAAATAAATGAATTTGTATTCGTTTCTCTGTTTCTTCCTTTTGTATTTCATTATTTAATTGAACGTTTTCCATTATTTCTCCATTAATATATATTTCAGGCACTACAGGGGCAAACAAACTATCGCTGTCGGTCGACTCTATTGACAGTGAAACAATGATGTCTTATATTGCTGATCGTCATTATCGTGTAAAAGCCAAATCAATATTAAAAAAAGGTGAAAGCAATCGAGGTACATATTTCAATGGTAGTGAATTTGATGGTGATACAGAACAGTTGATAATTGACAATGCAAGTCCAAATATGAACGAAAATCGTTTAAGACAAACTGCTCCATTCTTTTCAAACCAAATAATTGGTGCATTATTACGTACAAACAATAATGTCGAATCAATAAATCCAACTGAACAACAGACTGATCCAAAATACACAGCGCAATCAATTATTAATTACCGTAATAACGACAAAACAGTTGATGTGAATGAAGCAAATACAACAAGTGATCGTACAGCACAAACAGCAAATAAGGAAACTCAATCGTCATCAGCGCACGTTAAATCAACTAAAACACGAAAACAATCACGACGTGCTGAAAGGAAAAAATCATCGAGCACAAGTGGTGATAGTCCAACCGATTCTGCATCTAATCGTCTACTTCAAGAGTCGCATCGACATTTATCATAAAGGAAATTTTTTTCCTACCCCACAGACATCATGATGATTTTGTCTTTATTACAAAAAATATATTGATAGCGTATTCGATATATTTTCTATTGCAAAATTGTGTTAGTTATTTTATTGGTATGGAATAGCAAAAAACAATTCAATAAGTTTATATTAGAATTGTTAGGTTTTCATTTGTTAACCTGATGGATAATTTGCAAATCATGACAAACCTAAACACATGAAATATTTGCATCCAGGATGTGCCTTGTATGTTGCGTATGCAAGCAATAGAGCGATTACACTAGCAAATGTGTTATTGTTAAATGCTTGGTAGTGGAAGAAAAAAAAAGAAGAAGAAATTAAATAAAAAGATATGGGAAGTATTGAAAGAAGAAAAGTGAAGTGTTACATAATAGCAAAGAATTTGAGATGAAAAACAATATGTAGAGTTTCTGTGATATATAATTGCGTCTTATTAACACAAATAGAAAAAAAAGGAACAGAATAGTAAAACAGTTAAAATTTAAGGCGATAAATATTGGGGTGGTATGAGAGGATATTTTTTTTTCTTTCTTGTCTTGACGATTATTTATGAATTGTGAAAAATGGGACATAAAAGTCTAGTTGGATTTCAGTATAATTCAGCAATATTAAAGGATGGTGCATTGAGTGTTGATATTGTTAATTTTTATTTTATTCTCTCGATACACTTTGTATTTTCATATTATTTATGTGTTCGATAACAATTGCATATTTATGGTGAATATATAGATATCCAAATGTTTGTGAATGAAAAATTTGCACAATGATTTTTTAATTTTTGGAATAGTTGCAGCAAGACTGATATTATTCTCGATTTATATAAATCGAAGGAAGTATCTTTATCAGTGCTCAAAAACAGTATTATGAGTAGCATTTAAAAATTATTTGAAAATGAGTTATTTATAAAATTCTTCGGTTCAACAAAAATTAGTACTTGATTGCAGTTGTCGCTAATAAGTTGAGAGCTGTCAGAAAGAAGAATGAAAAATAACATCTGTGAAACAATCGACTGATCATTTGTATTGTAACAGAAGAATATTTAAAGAATTCTTTTTAAAAATTAAAATTTATCAAAATGTTTTTGAATATCATTTTACAAAAGATTATTTTTAATAGTTAGAGAAGAACATTCCATTGACTATTCATCAATTCGTTTTGAACAAAAGCATTTCAAAGATAATAAGGAATAATCGAGTGTGATATAATCGGACATTGAATCTTCTCAATTAAATATCGACTCGTTGTCAATTTATATAGTCATTGTATGAATGGGTTCACTGTTTTCTATATTCAGAAACAATTCAATGCTCCAATGCAAAGGAAAAAAAATTTCAATATCTATTCATTCAAATTATCATTTTTTCAATTCCTAAAAAAAATTTCAAGTCAATTATTCGAAACAATAAAAAAATCCCAATGTACCATCCATCATTACCATCTGATCTAGTTTGAAGTCAACACAAAATCATTTCCAAAGAAAATATTTAATCCCAAAGAATTATTCAAGTTATTCTTCAACCACCCTAATATATCAAATATGTGTACTAATAAACATATACTCACAACTATCCATTGGCTTTCCGCGTTTGAATATCATTTGCATTTTTTCTAATCATTATTTTTTATTCTATGTACAATGAATCAAGTCCATGCAAAGACACTGTTATATCAACTAGTTGAATGACACTGAAATATTAATCGAATTATAATATCAGTATCTGTAATAGGAACAGAAAAAAAAATGAAGTAACTAAATATCTGTGTTTAGATTAGTAATAAATAAAAAAAATTGTCAATGACATTGAAAATTAAAGAAAGAAGAATTTTAAGGTGTATCAAGTTGTAGATTTTTTGTTCCTCTCTGCACAATCCTTTCATTGAAACGAATAAAAAAAAATCTCTCCTATTTATAACGATATTTAACTGATATTTTATTATAATTTATAATACATTGAATCGGGCGGCCATACAATTCACTTGATTATAAAAATGAAGTAAAATTTTTCATTTTCAACAATTTAACCATTGAGTGATTATTTTTTCTTTCAATATTCGATAATTTAATTTTAATTAATGATGTTGGAATGTCCGTATATCTTCTCATGTATTGTAGAAACCAATACGACATAATTCTGCAATATAATTAATATTATTGTTATTGATTTTATTCTTTTGTTTAATGTGATATATGAGAGTTACATAAACGTTAAACTATAAATTATCTACAAAGAAAATTGTACTGACCTCTTTGTAGGATAAGTTGCAGACACAAATGTAACAGATTGCGGACGGCCATATTTAGTATTTATTCCCGATACAAAAGGATCCTTTCTCTTACCAAAACCCGGTGCTGTTGATAATGAATCAGGTCTGAAGTCATTTTTCGAACGTATTTCTTTCCGTTGTTTATTAATAAAATAAAATGGTGAATCAATGTAATTTTCTTTGTCATTTGCTGTAGCGACCTCCAATTGTAATACCACCATCACCATCACCAATATCATTCTCATTATTTTCTGAAAATTATTCGAATATAATTCAAAATTATTCACTCCAACAGGTGAATATAATCCAATAAATAAACTTCAACTAAGTCATTCCACAGGGAAAATATGATATAATGATTTTGTTTTGGTTCCGACATCAAACATTTATACGAATAGATAAATTTATTTTACTAGAGATTATTGATGAGTGTGCGTGACGGAAAAATTAATTTTCTTAGTATTTTAATTATTTAAATATGATATGCATCACATGCAAACAAACTTATACACACAAACTAACGCAGCGTCAATTTGTCACACCTTCAAGTAATTTTTCCTGTTAAGTTAAAAGGTAACAACAGTTGAATCAGTATTAATATCCAATACAAATTTTACACTCATAATTTCCAAAGTGAAATGAATAAGATATTTTAATAATTAAATTGAAAATAATTAAAAATTCTGATGAACCTTTTTTCGCGTCTTCATTGTAACAACAACACGTGCAATATAATTTAAAATATCAATTGGTAATTGATGTGTAATTGTAGAATGTCATCATGGTTTTTCGTCACACAATTTGCAACTGGGTATCCGATTCGATTGTCAGCTCCCTTTTGTACGTTGAAGCCGCTACCGGCGTTGCCGCAGTTGCCGCCGATTGACGCCGTGAAGCCGCCTACCGCCTACAATTTGCCCCTGTTGCACATAAACATTTGCCACCGATGTGTATGACGACTAGGATGTCATCGTTCACAGATATATTTCCATTTCATTTAGTTTAAACTTTGTCCAGTGGTAGTGATCGTTTTCAATCATTTCTTCCTACTGTACGATATCTATTTTTATTTATTTCATTTTTCTTCCCTACATTCCTTCGATTACTCAGATCATTCCATTTCTTCATGGAAATCCAATAGATTCTAATGGAATAGAAATTGAGATCTTATCGGTTTTAATAGGAATTTAAGTAAATTAAGTTGGATTTCATCAGCTATTTCTTTCTGGGTAGTTGTGAATGGCGACGATATTTTTGCAGAGGTATGTTGAAGGTTCAGGGGACCCTGATTTCTAAACCTCGACATTATTAACTCAAACTTTTGTAAAAGACTTTTTGCAAATTAATAAATCTGTTACTTCGTGATTGTAACAATTAAAACAGTCCCATTGAATTTGTTCACGTAATGTTTGAATAGAAATTGTGAATATAAAAATATTTTTATTGGATCCAGTTTTGTTGTTTTTCGTTAAATAAAATGCAGCATCTCTGAAATAAGGATGACGACATTTATATAAATCCTTGTTTCAACGAATAAATGTTTTACTCAATATATTCATGAATTGATTTGCTTGCGAGATATTCTTGGAGGAAATGAAATTGAGTTGTAAAAGAAATTCTATGTAAAATCGCGTCTCGTGAATATAAAAATCCATCCCACGTAGATTTTAATGGAATTAATTTTTGTCTACTCAATTATTATTCGCAAACATATGGTATTATGTGTTGAAAATATTTTGTGGGAATCTATTGTGTATTAATCAGTTTCAATATTGAAATTCAGCACCATCCACAGATTTTCATGTTATATAATTGTCGCGGCCTATTGTAAAATCGAGACTTTCCGCTTGACAAATTCTTCTTCAGGACATAATCCCAAAATGTCTCAACAGAATATTCTCCTCTCCATCAATATAATATCATATCACTCGAGTCATTCATTTCTATAAAATAATTTATAAGTCAATGCTTCCTTCGTAATAAAATCAGTATCTTCCTCCTTCCCTCCGTTTTCTGTTCTTGATGACCATTCCAATAAAAACCAAGTAAACATTACGATTAAATAATGTCGTTTATCACTGGTATCCAAAAAAGTTCCTTTCAAAATAGAGAGGGAATTTTAATTCAAATAAAAGTAAAATGAAGAGGACGGTCTGCGTTTGTGTCGCTCAGTAATGCACATTTAAAAATGGCGCTCCAAAATAGCTATATATACATGTAATATCGACATTTACCCAATCATCTGCGAATTGCCATGCGATTGAGCGTCACTGTGATAATTCTCATTGCTGCCTCGGTGTCGTAGTGTCAGCAGTATTTTATTTAGCATCGAAACTAACTATAAGAAAATTGGTGGTTTATTATGACTCCACAAAATTTGTATTACAATTTTCTTATGAAGAATCTTTTCGAATTGTGATATTTATGATAATTTTCTAACTATATTATTGAATGTTATTTTTCTAATTGAAACATAAATGAAATTTAATAACATTTCCACTAATAACAGAACATAACCTCAATTTTGAGCTTCTTTTTTGTGATAATCGTATTTAACAATAAAGACAGAACAAAAGTTACAATTAGTCAAACAGTAAAATAAACAAAATGTCGAATTTATTTAAAATTTTATGTAGCAGTATTTCATTTTGGATTTATTTTGAAACGTGTTGTCATATTTTAATTAGTATTTTGTATTACTTTTCAATTCCATGGATTATTTGGGGCTCTCTTTTTGTATTTATATCAATGAGATTTATTAAGAATCCATCACCTGATCCGAAAATAGTTGATCAAGTATTGGGTGTGGATCCTATTAAATTAAATACGAATGAATTAACTGGTGAGATCCAGACTGATGGAAAACAATTTTGCATGAGAGTAATTGCCCATAGAGGTGGAGGATATGACTACCCAGAAAACAGCCTTTCAGCTTTCAGCAATGTAAATTAATTTTTATATCATGAAATTTCATAGTGATGTATGTTGGTCAAGTGGGTATTCTCATATTTGCAGTTTGGAGAAATTATTTGTCTTTGTCCTTCGTTATTTCATTTTTCTTTAGTAAGAATCTAAACATTAATGGATGATTTCTTGGATTCTTACATTTTTTTTGATGATAACAAATGAGTACGTAACAATTGAGTGATTCGAACAGTTTCAAATGAGATTACCCACTCAAAACAAAAAAAACTAACCAATCCTCGATGATTGATTACTGATATTACGTTTGAAACATCATTAATATTGTTTCAGACCAAGAAAAAAGGTTGCAATGTCGTCGAATTTGATCTCTCACTTACAAAAGATAAAATTCCAATCATATTCCATGATGATACGGTTGAAAGACTCACTGGAAAGACAGGAATTGTTAAAGACATGACATGGGACGAGTTGAAGCAATTAGATATTAGTTATAATCATCCTCTGAAGTAAGACTCCCAAATTAAATTCCTAATGAATCTAATAAACACAAAATGTGTTCAAATGTTCATGACGATTTTCTTCCAGGGAAAAATTCGAGGGAACTGAAACAATAGCATTGTTCGATGATACAATAGAATTTTGTTTGAAAAATGATTTACATTTGTTTATCGACATCAAAGATCCAGATTTAGAAATTGTCCAAGTGATTCTTGATGCTTATAAAAAGTATCCGAAATTGTATGATCAAGCGGCAGTCACAAGTTTTTATCCAATAACTATTTACATGGTATATAGAATAAGAATTCGCTATACTATATTGTTGCTCTATCCATTCATCATCAAATAGCTATAACTATTATAAAATGTCTCCTCTTCACAGATAAGACGTCGCAATCGTCGTATCGTCACCTGCTTATCATACAGACCAAAATATTTCTCAACTTCATCATATAACGGAATAATTGGATTTGGGCCACGTCGATCAAATAATTTCTTGAACCACATCATAGCATCATTCATGGATATAATCCATGACTGGGCACTGCCACGAATTACCTATCATCTGCTCGAAATTTCTGCTGTTCTACTGCACAAAGATATAATCAGCCCGTAAGTATACATGATGAAATAGAATAAGTACAATCAATTCAACATTTCAAAGTGGATATTCATAAAAGCCACAATTTCAGAAAAACTATTAATGAATGGAACAATAAAGGAATCCGTGTGATGGCATGGTCTGTCAATTTACCATCGGAAAAAATGCACTTTACGAAAGTGTTAAAGATCACATATTTGACTGATACGCTTTTAACAGAAAAAATTACATAATTATAATATTATGTAAATATTGCTTATCCAGTTGACTCTATACGCATATATGTGACTATACACATGTATTATAAATATCGTTCAATATGTATATTGAAAAAGAGCTGAATTCACGCAACAAAATCGCACATTCTATATTAGCAGTATTAAAAGTACCTTTAGTTAATATATTTTTCTTTATAATATATATCTAGTCTAAGAGAACATACTGACAAAATGATCAACGACATGGGATATATTTATTTTAATCATAATTCATGATTGATACTTTCATATGTGTTGCATACATTTATATTTATATTTTATTTGCATTTTTGAAGACATAATACACACGTATTAAATTTTCACATGGTAAAAAGATGTATACAATTTGTACTTGCATTTATTGGAGTCATCAAATCTGTATTCATGTCATGACTCATGATATGCTAATTTGATGAGTATTGAATGACTGATATCGAATTTTCAGAGCTTTATTAGGTTTAATATTGAATAGGAATCAGTATTGAATTCCTGTCACACTTTGTATACAAAATGCAAACACAGAATTCTGATATTCATCATTTATTCTCTTTCGTATCAACAAGCCAATTTTATTTCAGCTGACCAGCATCCCACTGAAAATAACATTAATAATATAAGAATGAACTTAAAATATACGAATTCTTGAACGTTGTACCGACACACAAACACTATCAAAACTGTGTCAAATCGGAGTAACCATCAGTTGTCAAATTCATTGGTATATCAGAAAATAGTTAGGTAAAGAATTATAAAATTGAAAGTTTCTTACAGTTTTGATAGAAATCATGCAAAGGAAATATTTATTTTTAGTTAACATTTTTTTCTTATGCAGTCATCACTCACTTTTGTTCTCGTGTCATTTTTATCTCCAACTCATAACAGGAAAGACAATCCAAAAAACGAGAACAAGTATTTTTACATCCATTTTATAATCTCAATTTAATTTAAGTGAACTTTTCATGGCTTGAGGGTATGTGTCCTACTTTAAAAGGTCATTTTCAAGATCATTCTTGAAATCCATCCAAGAAATCAAATAAACCCACATAAATATTCCAACACATATTTTTTTATATCTCTAATAGCATAAAATAAAAAGGCGTAGTTAATTTTGTATGATTTTTATTAATCATTATAGAATTCCCCCAATGTTTCGTAGTATCTGGTGGGGATTCTGCGTCATTTAAGTGTGAAAAATATCAAATCTAAACCGAAAATTCTCATTTTCAACTCTGAATCATTTTAGACTTTAACATTTATTTTTACATATACAAACATTTATGTAGAAAAATTATATCATCTCAACTGTGATCATATTACAAATCCCACCCACACAGATTCTCATCGCTGTCGAGACGCTCGTTGAGAAATATATTTGCAAAGTTAAAGAACACATGGTCTATATGTGACGACGCAGCTTGTTCAGTGTTGTACCGTCTTGCGAGAGGTTACGTGCGTTTCACATGCAGTTTTACGTGCTTCTCTCTTCACTCCAATTCCCATTTTTATTCAGTGCATATTTTCGTATGTATGTACTGTACAAATTCTCTACAGTTTAACGTTCATTACCCATATAAATACTTATCTACAATCACTCGAAGTACAGTAAAAGTAAGTGAGATAATAATCAATCGAAATATATCATTAGTCCAAAATACTTCCTACATGTCATCATTAATTTTTAATATTATTTCAATAGTTACTAAAAAAGTTCTTGGTACATACAGCAGAATTCTCAATGAATGCGAATTCAAAGTGGACAAACATGTCTCGCTGCTTTCACAAATTGTAAAGGAAAATGGAAAAGAAAAAATATGGACAGAAATAAAACCACAGTTTAAAATAAGTGCGTCTGGAGAATGACAAATATAACAGATAAATTCTATCTCAAGGTCAAATTTCAACACACTGAAGTGCATGGAAAATACAATTAAAATATATTTTCATGTCGAAAAAAGAAAGGATAAATAAATACAATAACTATTATTATTTTAATAGTTATAATAACAACAAAATAAATAATATTCGTTTCACAGTAAGGTAAAATTTTCTTGTTTAAATATTTATTTACTGTCACATATTGCAGTCAAGGTTGTCTCTGTGGCTTTTGTATTTATTCGAATTGATATTCATTATTCAATAAATATTGAGGAAATTATTTGTTATCTCTACTATTTCAGATTGCTTTTAATACAGTGATTGGAACGTAAACATTATAAGTACCAATGGAAAAGTGGAGATGTAGAGGGAAAAATACGAATAAGGAAGAAGTAAATCATGGCTCTTTTATTCATCAACAATTATCATCATCATCATCACCGTCATCATCTTTATTTTCGTCCGAGAAAAAAGGAAAACGATGGTCATTTGGTGGTTTACTGAAACGGATTTCAAAGAATGAAACGCCAATAACAAGTATCGATACGTTATCTTCTTCCAATAACACAAAGAATTTGGATTCTAAAAATAATCAAACACATGACGTATGTCAATCATGGTCAAATTCATTAACTAAAACACACAATCAGCCAATCAAAATAAATTATCATGAAAAAGTAATTAAAAGTATTCCCGTGAGCGAGCATGAATCACAAGATTCATATATAAATTGTTACAATCCGTCGATGCACTCGCGTAATAGCGAGAGTTCATCAGAGACATTCAAAGTCAATGGTGGAAATAATAGTCGTCGTAATTTAATTAAAGCACGTATAAAAGCTAAACGTGAACGTTATTGTGAAAACAACAGCAGCACAGACGACGAACACAATTCAAATTCTTCACTCGCATTAATTCAAAGTGAAGATAATTTACAAAATATATATAAAAGTGATAATCATCGACGTACTCGTGGTGCACGTACTGAGAGATATATGAAACGTTTGCATCGTGACGATTCAAATGGTAGTAATGATAATCAAGAGATTATAAAAAATAGCGTGTCCAATACGGTGCATCCACCATCAATAAAATCTAAAAAAAAATATTCATCTGATATGTTATCACCATATTTATGGACAACGAATGACAATTCACCACTGCAATCTCACAGAAAAATGCCAGCATATTTTTACCAATCATTCAACAACGAACATAATAACATGGCGAATGTTATGTCGAATAGAAATACTAAGTGTTCTATTGATTCACACGACAACGAAAGTGTCTACAGTGATAAATGCACACGGCCACTAAATCGTGAATGTACAATTATGCCAATTACTGACAACAGTAATAAATCTACAGGGGCGCACATTTATACACGTACAGTAGCACACAAAGTTCAACCGCCTCCACCACCACCACCAAGATCATCTAAATCACGCTTATACACAACACCATTACATCATTCAACGCAAAATTCTGATGTCGAAAATGGTTATTTAAATGGGAGTGCAGCTAGATGTAAACTCGATCCCCATTACAACAATGTCAATTGCAATTCGCTCGATCGAATTTACTTGAAGCCACAGAATAATTTTAATTACCAATCGTCTCATCCAAACAAAGCATCTATGAGACATTCATTCAATGGCGAATTAACATTCTCGTTGAAAAATAACACAAATGATTACGGCAGAATAAAGAAAAAAGAATCGTACGAGGATTGTATTGAAGCGCCGATAGTTCCTAACATACGGAAAACAAGAATTCCACCGCCGCCGCCGGCATCAATTACCCCAGATAATAAATTAACCACTATCAAGCACAATGAAGAAGAGCTCAAGCGTAAACGGCATTCAAAGAATTTGGAAGAGGCTCTGGAGGAATTAGAGACAATATACAATAGTTTACATTTAAATAATGACGAGGATTTACTGGATCGTGCTGAAAAACGAAGTATGGATGAATACAGAGATAAAATAGCTACAACGGGGTTCGAAGGATCAATAAAAAGTTCATCGGACACATCATCGTCGTATGAAATGTCGCGTGAATTGGCTTGGCGTAATACAACTTTCGATCAATGTCACAGAAATGACACGAGACTAAAAGACGATATGGCATACCGACGTATACATCAAAATGAACGGTCATCATCCGTTGATCCAAATCAAATGTCACTATCGCAATATAGTTATTTAGCAGCTTCACCAATATTATCTAGAACTCATGACAGGCATTTCAATGATATTCCTATTTTTGATCAACCAAAGAGTCGACGTGGTACACCAGATTTGATGCGTGACGATGTAGTTTACCGTACGATAAATCATGCTAATAATACATTGAAAATTATTGAACCACAACCACCATTTGGTATACCAATTGGACCAGTGACAACGGCAACGGAAAGTGATTATTTACATATCGATCCAACGAGGATTTCACCACGATCATCATACGTACCACAATCCGAACCTGATGTTGTTACAGATGATTTGGCATTTCGCAATTTGCGCAAAGACACGACAAAAGATCGTGTCAGTTCATTAAACACAAATTTCATTCCGAAAATTAGATATTCACCGGAAATGAAGAAAAAACGAGCAGTGAGATCACTCTCAGCTGATTTATATGGAATAATAAACAAAAGTGATGATAGACGACACGCTTGGTATAAAGAATTTGTAAAGCTGAATCGACCCAATAGATTGTCTGATGGTGATTTATCAGGCAATGAATTGAATACAAATTCATGGACGAGTAATAGAGAATATTTTGACTTAGATATCAATGGTAATCGTCCAAAGAGTACATATCAAGGAAGAATTCAAGTGTGTATACCACAGGAAGAAGAAAATTTTGTAGAGAATAAATCAAGCAAATTGAATGAGACGGCTGTTAGTGAAGATGAAGATAAATATACAACGTCGTCATCGCCAAAAATTGTTGAAGAAATCCCATGTGTGAAAAGAACAATTGCACCATTGACTGAGAATAATGAACTGACAGAGTACAAAGAATTGTGTCATAATTTAGAGTGTTTGATAAACAAAATATCAGAGAAGGCAAAAAGTGTAGACACAAAAAGTAATGAAGGCGAGTCGAGAAAAAATTCTCTTGAAAATTTTGTTGAGTGGGAAGATTTTTTTCTTAAAGATGACGCAGAATCAACGAACAAGGAGTCAGATGAGCCATTGAAATCGTGTATTGAAAATGAAATAGGTGTGAAGCAAATGGTGAGTGAGGAAAAGATAGCTGAGATGAAAAAGAATGATAAAGTTCTATGCAAATTTTCTGACATTCATAAAGAGCTGTGCGACTCGCCCAAAAATTCGTTGCCATTGATCACCGTAAAGAGCGAGGAAGAATTAAAGAATGAAGGCAACAACGTTGTCATCGATAAAAATACATATAGAGAATTGAATTCGACAAACAATGTGCCTTGTAAGTTAAGTGATATAACTGGGATGACGAATAATATGAAAATTATGAAAAAAAATAATTCAGTAGAAAATATCGAAGATAATAGCGATTTATCATCATTGACTGATATCAATGAACAAATAATTGCTATTGATTCTGATAAAACAAAAGATTCAATGGTATTTAAATCTGTTTCAACGTCATCACTGACAAACTCAACAAATAATGATGAAGAAAAAGTACATGATGAATGTATCCATGAATCTTCAATTAGCGAAGGTGAGGAATTTGGAAATGAATGTATTGCCTCGTCCTCATTGTGCCAAACCTCTTATAAACAAATCGTGAATGTTTGCTTATTAAACACTAACAGCTTGTCATCATATTACGTTGCCTTATGGTCTGTATGTCTAACACTGCTAATAGCAATTATAGTTGCACGGTGATAATAAATAGTAAACAAACGAAAAAGAAAGAAAAGAAATAATAAATAAATAAGTGAACTATCGTTGTATTTATTAATTCACGTGTGAATTACCGTATAATGCACTTTGCAATGTGCACTTGTGAAACTCATAATAATCGTTTTGATAATTTTGTGTTATGTCACTTTTCATCACGTGCAATGAGATAAGAATTGGAATTATTTGTAATCAGAACATATTGAGACATATCTTCGCATTATTTATGAGACCGAATCTGAAAAAAAAGAAATAATGAAAATGAATATCTATATGACATTAATATAAAATAAAATGATCAAATATAAATCTCGCGTGTTTAAAAAGTTTCATAGCTGACGGGCTGTCTTTATTCAGTATAAACCGGGCAAATTTGCTGATCAAGCTAAAAAACTTAGAGTTTAATTCAAAATAATGATGAATTGCTGAACGTCATTGGAATTTGATTCGCAGATTTATTGAAAATGATATGTGGATATTTTTTTGTTATCAATAGTTTGTATTAAATGTATTGAATAACGTGATGAAAAGTGCAGGGCAAGTTTACTACTTGTTGAGATAGATTTTTTTCGTTTTTCAACTCATACTGAATTGAATCGTATACATAAATAAAAAATATAATGTCGCAGGTCGAGAATCTCGTCTATGATGGTACGTCGTAGAGCGACGCGTGACGCCAGATATTGTTTTATTTCAAAATATTTACAAAGGACTGTTGGAATTAATTATTGTATTAGCATAATTAGTATTAGTTGTATAATGTTGATTGAATATTTTGCTTTTAATAAATAAAAAATATATATTATTCTTACCTTGTGTTCGTTTTAATTCTTCACATGGCTTTTCCATATTCATAAGAGACTTAAAATAATTATTCACCATCCATTATCGTGAAAGAGAAAAGTGAAGGGTACAAAAAAAAAGATAATCATATTATTATCAAAACACCTTAAAAGTTAATATTTCCTAATGACAATTTTTGAAACAATCAGTTAATTTGTTTTACACATATAAGTATGTATATATGTAAAAGAAGTTCATTAAATTTAAATTTATTCATCGCGATTCTTAAAAGCGAACCATATTATTATTACTATACACTCTTCATTTCTCCATTCACAATTAAATTGAAATTATGGAGAATCACCCATGTACGGATTAAATGTGCGCGCAATTGGCGCATACAAATATAATCGACGCGCCATCAATTTTAAACTCGGTGAATTTCCAAGTACTAATACCACGCAATTATTAATAAGAGATAAAAACATTTGGAAAAAAAAAAAGATAAGGAAAAATGAGCTTACAGCAATTTTTTCTATCCATCATTGTATACAATCATTATATATCTATTTGTGTACATATTAATTTTCCCCTTGAACGATATTCGACTAATGAACAAAAAAGAAAAAAAATCACAATGAAAAATTAAATGTCCTACAAAAATTTCAAGTGAAAAAAGTTATTGAATCAAAGGAAATTACATAATATTAAATTGAAACAAATTTGCCATGACAACGAGGGATGTTTTTTTTTGTTTCATTTACATGATGTTCGTCTTTTAAGTAATTAAAACCACTCTGGCCCTGTTTTTTTTTCTTTATGTACAGCAATATATCGTTTCGATCTACATATATATTATATACATACAATATTAACAATCGATGTCAGAGAAGTTGACAAAAGTCATTATTAGTCATATATATTTAATTTATTCTTTCATCATTTGCGCGAAATAAATTCGAGTAATATTTTATACAAACACTATTGAACAAATATTATAAGCCGAACATTATATCTATTGACAGATACATATGTGTATATATATATATATATAATTAACGACTTGACATCGATTGTTTTATTTGTGTCGAGCCCCCGTTGTAATCACGGTATGTCACACATATTCAGGCAGGAAATTGTATTCCATATTGTGAAGAATCAAATAAATCATCTCTTTGAAATATTGAAAATTACCCCCGGCCGATACGTACAAATATCACTTGCCTACTTTATTATTTATCCCAATAATTTTTTTTCCCTTATGTATATTATTATTATTAATATTATCATTAGTTATCATTATCAACTATAATTCTATTTAAATTACATTTATATCTATTATATTTTCTATATATACCTTTTTGTTGTTGTCCAATTGAATTGTTCTTTTTTTTCATTTTCTCATTTTTAATTTTTTTTCCTTTTTTTGATTCAAATACTTAGATTAGTAATAATAATTAGAGAATGATGATGTTATGTATAATGGAAATTCGATGAATCGTAACGTTTATTGCGCTTACCAATATTGCCATTGTTTATGGACAAATAAACGACAATAATCGTCAATTATCTCTTTCTCTCACTTTTTTTTTCCTCCCCTTTTCTTAATCATCTTTCTCCTATTTTTTTTCTCACATTTCTTTCATTAAAACATTGATAAGATATTTCAATGAATGGTATAAAAAATTTACGTATTCATATTCAATTACAAACATATAATATTATTACTTGGAATAAACTATTCATTTATTTATATTTATATATATATATATATAGATATATATATACATATCAATATATATATTTAAATGTGAAGGTTCTTCGTCTTTTATATATAATTCTGCCAATCAATTTGAAATCTTGCAATCGTCATACTTGTATCTGTTTAATTATTTATTTTTTCTTGCTGCTCATTTGGTTTTCTGTTCAATCGGAGTTAAAAATTCTATATGGAAATACTTATTATTTATAAGTATACCGTATAATCCAGTTCTATCGCAAGGTGAAAGTGGATCAGTTGAAAAAATAATAAATTGTTAACATCTGCTATGTTTTGAGGTTGTGAGTTGGAAGGACATTGTTTATTGTTTATTGTACGTTTAGATATACTGCTTGTTTATCGGTGTAAAAATATAAAACATTTTTCGATTACAGACTTCATTTTCTTCTTATTTTTTTTTTCTTTTGTTTTTTATTCCGTCTTTATATAACTGTTGCTGTTTGCATTCTATGGATATTACGGTAACTTTGATCACTTTATTTGTTTCATTTATTTTGTTTTTTGTTTTATTCTTTTATTACTTCTATTTTTTTATTCATTCTCATTTTTGTTATGTTTGTTCGTATTCTGCGATTTTTTTCTCTTTGTATCTTTTAGATCATTTTATTTTTCATGGATAATATTTTTCCACCGCTGTGTCATAATGACGCGCTTCGAGATTGCCCAGTGAAATTCAAATGTGGACATGGAATTAAGAATGAACAATAAAAAGGAAATGAAAAAATCGACACAACGGATAATGGAAATAATATTAATTAGATATAATTGAGACGATTAAATTAAGTGAGAAAAAAGTTTTTTTTTGTTCCTCTTGTTTCGGAAATGGACGATAATTTTGTTTTTATGTCAGTTTCAATTTGAAACAGATTTCGTTCTTTCTTTTCTCACACACTCGTCGTTTTTTTCTTGCCTTCGCATTTTTATTTTTATTTTGTTTTTTGTTCTTTTCTTTTGCTTTTTTTTTGGGTAACAAACTTTCCCGAAATAGTATGGCTTCGATTCCCCAATTCGGGATCACACAAAAAGGTATAGAGAGATACACAAAACGCCAGACGAGAGTCTAGACGAGATCGAATTTGGATATCAAGGTCGTTTACTTGATGATTCATCCGCTTTGAATTTTACGACGCGATCTCCTCGTCCATATAATACGTCATATCAACACTCGCCGCTTGGACAAAAGAATAAAAACAGCAAACCATCTGTGTGACGGCATTAAACTATAATAATATGACCATACATTATAGTTGACTACGTATAAAAGGAAAAAAAAAAGAAGGAAAAGAAAAAGAAAAAATTATGATAATATTAATAATATTTAACAATTCTTCAATAACAATATTTTTCCTCAATTAATATTTGATAAAAAATATTTGAAAACAATAAACAAATGTAATAAAGTGAAAATTCTTGAGATAATATATATATATTCTCTATATCCTATAAATTCGCAAAATATTTTTCTTTTTCTCTTTCTCTTTCTCACCCTCACGATCTTTCGCACTCATCATCTCTTTTACTCTCACACTCGCACTCTCGCCACGATATTTTTTTCTTTCCTATCCAATTCTTCTCGCGCGCGTTTCTTCGCCAACTCTTGAGCGCTCTACACTCACACAAGAGTTAGCGAACCGAAAGAGCAACGAGAGACGCAAAAACGGTCAGACGCCGATTCGAAGGTCGTCGAGCAACATTGGCGTAGATTGAACGCGTCTGCTGTCCTCTCATGATGATGCACACTACTAAAAAAATCATATTCTGTTCCTCAATAATAAAGTAAAAAATGTTTAGTCAATATGATTTATGATAGACTGTGAAGAATTACATTCAACCAAGTACTTTAATAATTAATGAGTTAATGAATGAGTGAAAGAAAATCAGCAGAACTGTAATTGAAAATATCACAAATCGATAGAAACATCAATGAAAAAATTATACTTTTGATTGTTATCAGTTGGAAGTGAATTATTCTGATTATTCTCATTGCTGCCATTGTCTCAATCATAATTTCTTCTTTATATTCCTTCAATTGTAGATTCTCTTTTGATAAAAAGTCTGTGTCTACTGTCAATGGTCCCTTCGATAGATGTTAACAATCCTCAGATAATCTTGAATTGCAAAAAGAAGAGTCGATTATTTTGTTGAGACATGAATCACAGTATTTTTTCACAGATAATTTGATTATTTGGATTGAATATTTATCTCTCTAAAACCACAGTTGTCTATTCAAAATATTAAAAATATTTGTATTAGACATTCGAATAATCAATTCATATAATTAATAGTCATTCACGATTATTTCCAATTCAAATATTAAAATTATCCACAAAAAAACAGGGCAATTAATCTCCAACAAAATAATCAACTTGTCAAATTCTTTCATATTAGAATACGTAACAGTGATGAATTTTATCGAGGCGATATCGGAGCAGACGAACATCTCGTGATAGACAATGATACTCTTCCAAGTTAAAATTTTTATCCCAATCCATTAAAAAAAAAAGATAAAAAAAAACCAGATATGAAATCGTGTGTTAATATAAATAAGTTTGTACCAAACTATTAACTCTAAAGATTGAAAGCAAAACATGATCAGTCGGTCGGAGAGACATAATGTGGATAACGTGTCTGAACGACTTTGAACTCGTCTAACGAAAGAGTGAACGCGCGCGCTTCTTCACTCCTCTTTTCTCCCTCTCGCAGTCTTACAATGTATCTGGACAAGGAAGATACAAGAAAGAAAAACAAAGTTCCAAGCAGGAAGTACCTGGGTACCTAAAAAGAAAAGCCCTCCCTCGCCCGCCTTGAACCCGGAGTGGAGTAGTAGGCCAAGTGGAAGGAACTTCCGCAGAATCTTTTATTTCGTTCGAGCGCCACGACCAAAACTCTCTCTTTCTTTTTATGTCTCACAACATTCTCCCCTCTCTGTCTTTATTTCTCTCATTCCCTCAGTCTCTTACACACTTTTACTCACTCCTCAGACATTTTGCACTCGCATCAAATAAAATGTAAAAGAGGGAATCTGTTGCGGCTGCAATGTCACAGTGTGTGTGTGTGTGTCTGTAACGCAAGTCCGAAGGGTTTTGCTTATCCTTGTTATACACTCACTCTCTCATTTTTTACTCATCCTTTTTTTTCTCTTCATTTTGTTCTTCTTTTATTTTATTTTCCATCTCGCCTCTGAACCACGTAGACATTCTGCTGGTCGGCATCGCACGCTCCCTGGTTCTCAAACGTCAATGGACTGACAATTCTTTTCTTTTTATTCCACTATTCATTTATTATTAAATATGTTGCTCAAAATGAGCGATAACTATCGTCATGATATTTTTGTTATCCAATAATTCGAAGGTGTTATTTGAAATTTACTCGAAATTATTTTATCCGTATGAGGTGAAAAAGTAAATAAACAAAAAGGAAAGGACCAACTGGGAAAAAGAAAAAAGAATAGAAGAAAACGAAAGAACAACAATGTCGGACGAAAACAAGTTTGGCTGCGAGCATGTGTTTGCATGTGTGCTGTGTAGAGAATTGAGAAACGCTGGTGTATAAAGGACCGAGACATGGTGGCTCAAGGCCACATGACGGGCCCACTCCCCCGCCGACCGCGGGCCTGAATCAAGGGCGTTCTCCCTACTCACATCAGTGAGTCCTGTCTCGATACCCCCACTTGATATAGGAATACGTTGGCGGGGCCCAAACAGCTTTGGGACTTCTCTTGTGCACGCGAGACTCCAACATTAATTTCACATGTATTTGTATTTATGTGTATACATCCTGAAGCCGGAATGATTCTGAGTCATTGAAAAAACTCAACTTTTTTCGACTATAAATGCGACAATAATTTCTACTGTTAAAGGGAAAGTCTCATGTAACCGGCTGAAAATAAAGCAATCTCTTGTATTGTTTATATTTGGGGGAACAATTAAGCGGATCTGTTTGAGACTTTGAAATTTAATTTTCGATTATTCAGAGCTGAAAATTTTTTGTTCATATTGAGATAATGTTTAATTGAAGAATTATGAAAATGATTTATCGTAGTGGTCATAGTTGTTCGAAATGAAAAATTGTCCATTCAATTGATGCAATAAAAATGAAAAAGACTTTGCATTGCTTTTTGTATGATGAGCTTAATCCATAATATAAACTGACGATAAAAAAGAAAATCTGCTCAACTTTTGTTTCAAGCGAGAACAACAAGCTCTATATATATTGCATACCAATAGACAACTTTGCTACAGCAAATTACCTTTATAGTATCACAAATAGACGTTGTTTCATAACAAAAATATTTTTCTCCACACTTCTTCAAATGTTCAATAAAATATTCGCAAAAGTTTTGGGAAACATTCATTGGATGACTTCTCCAAAGAAAATAAAGCCTTAAAAACTCCGAATTTTTTTTCTCCTCTACTGAGTTGCGGCGTGCTCCCCCCTTAATTATAGCAAGAAAAATAAAATAAAAAATTAATCATTTTTCCATTGAATTTTTTCAAACCACCAACTGCAATAGGTGCATAATTACTTCCATTTTTTTTCATTATCCCAATTTCATTCAATTTTCCATTCGTCTATATGATACAGTAGCAATTTTTAATTAAGTGCATGATAAAATATGGACAACTAAACTATAAATAATAATTTGAGCAGATGTCAGAGAATTCTAAAAAAATTAAACTTCATCAATTGAACAATTCTCCATCCTCCAATAACAGAACACTGAAAAACTATCGCATGCTACTGTAAACACCTAAAGAAAAACGAAATAATAAATAAGAAGAAAAGAAAAAAAATTAATTTCTCTATCATACAATTTCGAAGATCGAATTGTTATACAAGCATCATTATTCCCCATATTTGTTTCTTCTCTCATCTAATTATTATTATCCTTCCTTTTGTTTAATGAACGTAAATTTTTTTGGCGACGTCAATGGCTCCGGATTGCAGATGCGAAGCAGCCTCTAAACCGCATTCCGCCGCGCCACCGCTCAAACGTGAATAACTTCTTTGCCTCTCTTTCGTTCGCCGAGATGGCTTTAATTTTCTTCTTCCATACTACTTGCTACTACTACAACTACAACCACTACTATATAAACCATAAACATATACCGTTCAAATTTGTTTCGCTTATGCCGTTTTAAATTGTCAATAGAATGAGTTTTCAGGATATAATGCCGGTGGTGTAAGCAATTTGGTCTGTTACTACTTAAATATCATGAATATACACTATAATAGTATAGCGCAGTAATTCACGGTCACACGGATAATTCAATTGTTCAATGCATAATTATTTTACCCACACACACATATTGTGTTTACTCTATATTGCATTGGTCATTTTTCAATTAATAATACCAGTCAATGTAGGGCATCGTCTGTTTCATTTCAATCCGTCTGTCTATATATATGTGTGTGTGTGTGTGTGTGTGCATAGCCCTTCAACATCTCCACGAATAAATATAAATACATGTCCACGTTGAGAAACCGAAAGTGCGATCACGCGAAAATCTAATGTCCCGACGGCATACATAACCGGTCAGACCGGATTTGGTACACGAGTGAACAGCGACTGCCGAGACACGATTGTATTATATAGCTCTTGTGGGATGCCCGAATAACTCTTTCCTCTCTCGCACCCTCATCCCCCTCGCACTCTCTCTCTGTATGTGTATGCGTTCAGTGTGAATATCTCTCATTTGCCCGACATTGCCCACTTATTATTCTCACCTATCACACTGTGAAAATTATAATAAAATGATAATAAAAAAACAAATACGAAACATTAATGTCAAGATTGAAAGCCCGCGTGAGATTTGATTGGTATATATGTGTATATACACGTATATATATTTATAATATATATATATATATATATATATATGTATATATGTATTAGTTTTATTTTGTTTTATTGCATATTTTTTATTTGTATATAAAAAAAAGTGTGAAAATTAGAGAGAAAAAATATGGAACACACACAGTGTGAATATGAACTCCAATCGCGAATGACTTGACAATTACATATTTTATTTTATGGGTATATAGATATATATATTTGATGGATTGATAGAGGAATATTTTTCCGCTTTTTCTACGATCATATTGATCTATTCATTTTTTTTTTATTTTGATTCTTGGGTATATGGGGAGCACTGAATATTCAATTATTCATTGTTGAATTCAATTTTATATATTTGATCTTTGGAAAAAGCAATTTGAAAGTCGTCAATTGGAGCTCGGTCACACAGAGAACACATACACACTCTCATCAGTCACAATATAACATGAATGCATATTATGTATAATGTAAAATAAAATATATATGTGTATATATGAGTTTTTGTGTATGTTCAAATTTTTTATGTTATATTATTAAGTTTCGTTTTTTTTCCTAATCAGCATCTAAGAAAAGTGGTTGTGTTGCATGACTTTCTCTGTATTGTTGTATACACAATGAAAAAGTATTGAGTTGATGCGCGAGTTATTTAGAATTGATATAAATATTAATTTGATTTTCATTTTAATACAAACGACTCCTTTTATTTATACAATTGTTGCAAAGAAATAAATGTCTGTATGGCGAAATCACGGACTGTTGTTATTCGCTGTTCCATCTGTGTATATTTATTTACGTGTATATATATATATATATGTATATAAGTTTTCTGGTATTATTGGTTTTAATTGTTTCTTCTTTTTCATTTTTAATTGCGTTATAGGTATATTTTGCTGGACGCGCTTGGCGCCGCGATCACTTTTAATTTTAACGACCGCGAAACGGTCGTTATAAGACGTGGTCAAACGTGCCACTCAAATAATAGAATATTTTATTGCACCTGTGTATGTGTATATATATAAATATATATATATATATATATATCGTGTAGAGAATCGAGCCTGTTTAATTGTTTCTTTTTTGTTCGTTCATTAATTTTTTTCCTACTGTCTATTGTTTGTTTTTTCTTTCTTTCTTCATTCATATCGAATCAATTAAAGCTCAAATTTTGAATGCACAACATTTCATGTTGTGAATTAATTTTGAATAAAGAATAATTAATTAATAAACAAACAAAATATGTATAGAAGTGATTTTACTTGATATTGAAAAACGATTTCGTTAATGTAAAATAACGGACAAATCTTTGTAAAATGCAATAAGTACAATTCAGACAATGCATTTCTCACGTGAATTCTTCATTAGAAAAAAAGAAAAGAAATAATAACTAATATTGAAATAAACATAAATAACACGAATCTTGCAAGTGAATTTGGTGGGTATTGAGAAAAAAAACGTTCCATAATAAAAAGAGAGAAGAAAATATATATATATATATACATAATGTTATATACTTTGGGCGCATCATCCCGTCGCTTGGTCGTACAGGCTTTAAACAAGGCCCACAACCGAGTCTTATCAGAGAAGAAAAAATAATTTACATATTTCATACTATAAACTTAACCTAATGTATCTTGAGCATTGTGTATAATTGAATGGGGTGTTGCGCCCAACGAATGTTTTAGGATTTGAAAACAATATTGAAAAGTACGGACTCATTCACTCTCTTTTCCTCATCGCACTTTAAAAACCGAATATATATATGTATATATTGTTGACTGAAACAATGTCTTAATGTAAAACACACTCATACAATATATAGGTGTTGTTTATTGTACAGATGTATGTAGAAATAAAGATTCAACGTTTTTTTGCATTATTATTTTTTTTTCATATTTTTTCCATTTTTTTTTAAAGCGCTCGAATCTGTAAACGATAAAAATTTTGAATTTGACATAAACAAAAAAAAAACATTTTGAAGCACCGAGTGGAGCGCAATAGAGCGCGACCTCGATATTGCCGTACATAAACTATTTAACTTAAATTTTTAATTAAAAAAAAATAAACATAATCATAATAATTATAATATAATATGAATCAATTCGATAATGTCGATATCGCCTCGAATATCACATGACGTATATTTTTGTTCGTCCCAAAATATTCTTATTAAATTTTTTTTTTTTTTCATTTGTTCTTGTGACTGCGAGATTGAAGACTGTATAATAATTATAAAATATTATTTTCAATTAGTTAATAATATAAACACTAAAAAGGCATCTACAATCATTTTTTTTTTTCATTCTTTTCTTCGATACAAAATAATAGTCAAAGAGAATATATTCGTAATATATATATATATATATATATATGTATATATATGATGATAATAATAATAATGATGATAAAGATGAAAAACTATAGTATAAAAACTAACCAATGCATTATTTGCAAAATCTCTCCAAAACTTAATAATAACATAATTAATGATAATGAAAAACGTATAGAGTACGGTAAAATTAATAATAATAATAATGATTATAATAATAATAATGAATTATTGCATTATTATTTAATGGGGAAGAATAAAAACAGAAGATTTTCCGTATTATCTACACTTCCCTCTTTCTTATTCTTTCTTTCAACAATCGTAAGCCACATTTTTCATTGAGAAAAAAAAATTAATGAAAAAAAAAAATAAAAGTGAAGATGTTTGTTTAGTCTTTCAGACTGACTTGTATTGGCAAGAGTCAGCTATGAGTTGCCCTGGAAAAGTACATGCAACTTTTTTTTCCCATAAATATTTGTCACATTGATTTAGTTTAATATTGTTCAAGAACAATATCAAACTGGGAAATAACAAAACAAAACGAAAGTAATAAGTACGTATTTTGTTGTGTATGTTATTTTTTCTATTGTTGGTATTTCTACGTGTTCGAGGGGAATTGTGGGCTTGAGCGTAACTTGCTTCTCCATTTCAGAGAGTCGAGAAAGAGAAAAAAAAACAATTATCTGTCTAAATTCACTCAATAACATCGAAGTGAAATTATGTGTCTTTTTTATTTTACGATGGAACCAGTGAGCGTGCGCATGAATACAAGAAGAGTTACGTGACAAAAAAAAATATTGTACTCCAGTTGGAAAATTTTTACAGTGACTACTGACTTCACTTCACTTTTTTTTTCTCATTTATTTATTTTTTTTTTCCGTTCATTTTTATTGGACAATATCGATCTCGAGCATGTTTACGTATTATTATGGCGCGCGATTCTATAAAATTGCGACAACTTCCTAACTGTAAAATTAAAATATACATATTTATATGTAACTATCTCAATATGTACAGTAATGAAAAAGTTGCACACAACACTTGACGTGAGATGGGATGGAGAAGAATTTAAGAAAAAGAAAAAAAAAAACAGAAATCAAAAAATGGCATATAATGGCAAACATTTGACTGGTACGAGTGAGAAAAGAAGGCCAATCTCCCATGGCATTTAAACATTTTTACATTTTAACTTTTCTCGATTGTTTTACTCATTCTCGAGATGAAAAGAAATAGATACACGCTCACACACGCATTCTCACATACATACGCACACATAATAAAATAATTTTCAAAAAACTTTTGTACAAATGTAGTACTGTCTATCAACGAATTCACTGACGAGAAATAAAAACAAAAAATTCATCATTAATGTTTCAAAAATTTGTCAATTATATATATGAAGAAAAATAATAATAATAATTCGATCAAACGCGCAATGCCTTGACTATTAAATGGAGATGTGATTGTATATATGTATATATACCACATGAAGAAATTTTTATTGATAAACATTCGTTATAATAATTCACGACTGACAATACTTAATTTTTTTCTTCCTAATTTTTGTTCTTTAAATAGATATATTTAATTCATCGCTTGATTTATCATTCAATTTCTTATTATTTTTTGCTTCCACATTTACGTATTTAAGATTATCGAGCTCATTTTATGTGACGAGAAAGAATTTTCAACCGAAATGTTGTAAATAAAAATAAGGAAAAATAAAACGAAATAAATTTGTCAATATTCCACTTTTAAATTTTTTTTTATGTTCTCCAAAACGAAAGATATAAATTCGAAAAATAATAAAAATTTTTATTACATATATATGAATATATATATATATGTATGTGTATGTCTATATCACGTCTAAATAATTATGAAAAATTTAGTAAGAGCCACGATCACATCGTTCCAAACACTCAGTGCTTTGTTTTTGTATATATAGTTTGGCGCTTGCATTTCTCTTTCAAAAAAGAAATTTTTTCCCTTCCTTCAATAGTACGAAAATTAATAAAAGAATAATTTACTGATGTATTTAAAAAAAAACGACATAACCAATAATTATTATAGCAATAATAATTGTTTAACGTGACAAAATTTTTATGACACGATGTGTAATTATTTTTATGTGTATTTAGTACGCGTGAGTACCGATAATAATATTAGATTTTTTTTGTTTGTTTGTTCAATATAATATACCATTCCTAAAATATGATCAAATCACTGCAGCGAGCAGCAATTCCGAGGCACTACGAACAGGCCACAACGAATATGGCCGCACATTTATCATCTCAAATCTCTCTGATCTAAATAATAAGACTATAATAGAATGCCTAATTAGATAATTAATAGTAACATTATTTCTCATTATTTATTATTTTTTTTTTCGTCTTCCGATACTAATATGTAGGTCAATGTAATGTAATGTACAATAATTAGCGAGATCACACGTCTTAATATAGAAATTTAAAAGACTATGGTCTAGCACGTAAAACGCTGCTTTATCTTTTTTTTCTTTTCGCTCTTTCTTTTCCTTCTCTTCTCTCGCCTCCCCTTCTTTTAAGTATTGCCACGAAATGTACGGGTGATGATAATATATATATAGATATATCTTGATGAGCGGACAGCAAAACGGTCCTCGAGTTGAGCCACGCCATCCACTATATATATATATATATATATGTTTATATGTATTCATAAATATATACATACATATATATTTTTTTATAACTTAAATTCTATCTCTATAGTGTGTCTCAGCCTTCTTCCACATTCCCTCCTCATTTCGCTTACCTATTTATCAGCACCATTCTTATTTAAAACCAATCAAAATATCATCGTATAGATAGCAAATTACCTGTTGTATAAATATACATTCAAATATTCGTAATAGTATACAAGAATCGTACCTTTCTTTCTTTCTTTTTTTTTTCTTTACCGTTCGTACATTCGTATCATCGTCAATATGTTGTGACGTGTAATCTTCGTATTTCGTAGCACAGTGGGTATCCGTCCGCCTATACGTGTATAATTTTTTATTCATTATTTTTTTTTTTCATATTTTCCTTTTTCTCCAAATTTTTCGGTCTTATTTTGTTTGGTTTTGTGTGTTACCTATTTGTCTCTCACTTGCGTATTTCCCGGCTATTTTACTCTTTCGTAAATTATCTCTTGCACGTTCTCCACTCTCTTGTTCTCTCACAACATTTGTTCCCGCATTCTTTCATGACCACTCCCGGCACTTGCTTTCATATATGTACATATATTTGAGCGTGCAAATCGTTTTATTTCTATACTCGCGGCCATTCTCCATCTTCAATGACTGACATCGTCTCTATCACCGTGTATTCTTATCTCCGGTTGGTTCGTGCGCACTCACACTATCACATACACACGAGAACACACATGCCAACTTTACTTTCACCCTTTTTGCATCCTCACCCTATTGCATCTCCCTTGCGAATTTTCTATTTTTTTATTTTCCTTTTTCTAATAATTCCACCCTAATATTTCCTCTTTTTTTCTATTCATTTATTATTTTTGTGTATTTTTTTCCCGTTTTTTGTATTTTTTTGTTTGTTTGTTTGTTTTTTGTTTTCGCGTTCTTTTCCTACCACAAAAATCGTCACATCTCCTCGATAAGTCAATTCATCGCTTCACATTATTTACAAGACGTATTCTCTCATCGGCATTTTCGTTTCTTATTCACTTTTTTTTTCCCCTATTCGCCCTCCAATTCTCGCGGAAATATTCGGACAAATTTGACTTCTCTCCTATCCTCTTTCAAAAAAAAAAAAAAAAAACTTTCATATTCTTCTTTTTTAAACATAGGCAAGTTAAATATTGTATCACAATCGTTTCAGTCTGGTCGAAATCGAACATTTTCAACCCATTTTATAGGGAAATGAAACGTGGTATTGAACGGTTATTAATTATATATTGTATTAGTGCAGTGACACGAGAAACCCGATGACGGGTTCGAAACAATTTTTCTTTTCTCCGTTATTATTTTTTTTTTATCATTTTCTTAATTTTTCTTTTTCTCGGACTCTCACACTTTCTTTCGTTCTCACTTTCTCTCTTTCCCTCTTCCTATCTCGTCGTAAGTTTATCACCGACGATAATATATTGTGACACGTTTACACTAACCCTCGCTGGAAGAACCGAAACGTAAACAACGACAAAAACGTTCGGTAGATGATTGGAAAGAAGACGAGAATTAAAACAATTATATATTGTATATATAAAAATTGAATTGAAAAAAAAACCAAATGAAAGTACGAAGAGAAAGAAAAAAAATGAGAATAAAGAATGAAAAAATGAAGAAAACCGCCAGAAAATAATGAATACGAAATGCTAGTAAATGCACGATAAATGTCACGGGTAATGTTGCTGTAGTGGCTGGCACAGATGCGACGACTTAACGCAGTCAGCGGGTCTCCATTTTCCAACAAAAAATAATAATAATAAAAAATATTAATAATAATTAATAATTGATTAAGCGAAGCAACACGCTGAAATATTTTTTTAGCGGTATATTCCTGCTTGCTAGTAGGCGGCAGGATGGACGGTTAGTCACTGTGGTGGTAGCGCCGACGGTGATTTAAATTCACCAGTTACAGTACCGCCATTACTTTGTCCGGGAAATTGTGATGACGATACTGGCGGTTGATGATTGAACGCTGGTGCATAACATTGGGGAAAGTATAATTCAGGTTTGACAACAGTTGGTGTAAGACCACGCGGCACTGGTACTGGACCAAGTCCACCACCCGCTGACGTTGTACCACCCGTTGATTTAGCATCGGCATTTGAATTACGGCGCACTTTACTCGCATGTGGATTCATATGGTTGTCAATATGTTTTTTAACTTCGGGTTCAGTCGCAAAGCGTCTTCGACAATTTGGCATTGGACAACAAAATGGCCTATCACCCTGATGCGTACGCGTATGCTGATCCAAAATAGCTTTTTGCCTAAAGTCTTTGCCACATTGTTGACACTTATATGGCTTTTCACCCGTATGTATGCGTAAATGTTGATTAAGTATTGTCCGTTGACGAAAATTACGTCCACAATAAACACAACCATACGGTTTTTCATTTGTATGAATACGTAAATGTTGAGTTAAATGTGACTGTTGGCGAAAACGTTTGCCACACTCAGGACATGGATATGGCCTTGACTCTATATGTATACAACCATGCTGTAACAATGTGCTCTTTTGCTTAAATTCTTTTTGACATATTGGACACCTTACATATAGTGGCATACCCGCCGATCGTCCATGCTGTATAACATCGGGTAAACATGACTTGCCACCATTAGTACTGCCACCACCACTTGAACCTTGTTGTTGCTTCAAATATTGTAGCGCGCCAAATGTGCTCGAACCACCAGCGCCAAATACCGCATGATTACCACCCTTTTGGTCTTTGAAGTAGGCAGGATACTGGATTGAATTGCCATCAGGTGATGGACTAAATGCACCCGATTGCGTATCATTATCACCGAATGTTGAATTAACCTCCTCTTTGCCTTCCTCAGGGGGAAATGGCACGTCCTGCGGCCATAGTGTCGGTGTCATACCGTTCTTGAAGATCAGATGCGGACTCACATCTGCAATGAACACAATTGAGATATTTAGGATTGGTGGCCGTTTGGCATTAAGGGCGAAGGATAATTGCATATAAAATTTATATACTTTATATATGTTCATAATCATATATTCATTCATTTTAGTCTTGTGTATTGTTTTGAATGTATATATATATATAAATATATATGTATATATGTGTATGTGTGTATGTGTATAATAATAATACTGTGATATTAGTTGCAAAAAAAAAAAAAGTTAATTATGTACACTCTTTATTTATCGATCGATTAAATTTTGATAATAAACGTAATTAAATAAATATATAAAAGCGTATTTTCAGCAATGGTTTTGTCATTCCTTTTCACTTGTTCCTTTTTTTTTTCGATATCTTTTTTTTCTTTTGATTTCACGTTTTGGCCTGCCAAAACGTAAATATAAATGAATTATACGACAAATCAGAGAAAAAATAATAAACGCTCACACCCACCCATTACGTTTATCAGCATTGAGATAAGAAATCAAATATAGAAAAAAAAAGAATTAAATAAAATTATTAATAATAGCTACGACAATAATAATTTATTAATAATAATATTGGTAATAATAATAGTAGATGCCGAGAGGTAAGCCCCGTGTATTCTGCCATAAAATACTGTATGTAATTCCTGCCTGCTCCGTTTTATCTCAAATATTTTTGTTTTGTTTTTCTTTCTTTTTGGTTTATTATAATTATTGTTTTTCACGGAAACGGAAAACGTTCGACCTTGGCGGGCGAGTGGAGGCGAGTAAAGAGGGCCCACGACCTATATAGGGAATATGGAGACAAGCTTGATCATGATGGAGAACAGAAAAGGACATATATGTATAGTACATATATTTATATTGATTAATATATAGAACGAGACAGGATAAAAATGACGATGGAAATGTCGAGTGGTGGTAGACGTTGAGGCAACGTAACAGAGAGAGAAAGAGAGCGAGGTTTAAGGTGGAAGGCATGTGCTGATTATTTGTTTTGCTGTTTTTTTTCTTTTCTCTTTTCTTTGTTATTTGGCTGTTATTCCTTTTTTTTTTACGTTAATATTTTTCTCTTTTTTTTCAATTCAATATTTTTTCTTCTTTTGTTTTTTTACGTTGCATTAGCAACGTATGGCATTTGATCTCTAATAATAAAATGTAGCAATGGTAAAATAGCATAGTTATAGTAGTAATAGCGACCAGCAGCAATAGTAATAAGCGGTGGATGGGTCAGTGTGGTTGTGGCGGACGCCCTCTGGGAGTCTGGGGAGGCAGAGAGAAATGCTCGCCTTGGTGTGTGCGGACGTGCTGATTCAGGATCGCCTTCTGACGGAAGTGTTTTCCGCACTCCGGACATTGGTATGGCTTCTCACCCGAGTGGATGCGCAGATGCTGATTGAGGATGGCGCGTTGCCGGAACGTTCGCTCGCAGTAAACACAAGCAAACGGCTTCTCGTTCGCGTGTATTCGCAGATGTTGCGTCAAATGTGATTGTTGTCGAAACCGCTTTCCACACTCTGGACATCCGTACGGTCTACTGTCCGTATGAATCCTCTCATGTTGTAGTAATGTTGATTTTTGTTTAAAATCTTTACCGCACGTTAAACACTTGAATAATCTCAAATCACTATTAGCACCACCCTTTGAGCTTTTGCCATTTTGTTGAACAATGTCAGGTAATACATTAGCCATATTAGGTCCACCACCTGGACTCGCGTATTGATGTGTCTCTAAATTAGCACCACCATCGCCTTGACCGAGTGACGTTAACATAACACCGGGTTGTTTCAAATAATGTAGTGCTGAAAATCCGCCTGGCGTTAACATATGTGGTGGCACCGACGGCGACGGATGCGGCCTAGCTTCTTTGAAATAATGTTGGGGATACTGTTGTAGTTCACCCGTACCCGGAAAACAATCGCTACGATCGACCTCGTGTGGTGTCAACTGTTGCTGTGGTGAATGCTCCTGCTGACCTTGCTGTTGTTGTTGCTGTTGTTGTTGCTGCTGCTGCTGTTGTTGTTGGACTTGTACTTGCTGTACTTGTTGTTGCTGCTGCTGCTGTTGCTGCTGCTGTTGTTGTTGTGCTTGTTGTTGTTGCTGCTGCTGTTGTGCTTGTTGCTGCTGCTGCTGCTGTTGTTGTTGTGCCGACGATTGGCCGGACTGTATGTCATCATCAGGCGGCGTAAGTGCTTGTGGTTCGGGTGGTGCCGATGGATATGGCGACGGTACAGGAGACGCCAGTGAAGCCGGCGGTCCCGTTTCACCACCTTCAACTGGTGGACCGCAGGCCTGCTGTGGACTACCAGACGATGATGATGCCTGTTGTTGTTGCTGCTGCTGTTGTTGTGCATATAATCCACCATCTTGGAGAGAACCTGGCCCAGGTGCCCATTGGCCCTGGGGTCTCTCCATATTGTCCTTGTACAACACGTATGGCGCGCCAGTATCTGTAATCATCAAATAAGACAAACACCAAAATCAACTATTGTTGACGATATTTAAACTCATACATTGTTTTATTATATTTTCATTTCATTGTTGGTTTGTTCGTTTGTTTGTTTGATTGTTTTTTACTCTATTATTTTCCCAACTTTCGGCGCAAAACGATGGAGTAAAAACGAGAGAGTTGAACAACGGAGATTGAGTGAGAGATGTACATGTTTACATTAATTCAAAATCCATTCATCATGAATAAGATTACAGATAATTCGCGTTAGAGACAGAAAGATACTTAGTGACAGAATGAAATAATATATGATAAAATGAATTGTTAATTATTGCGAGATTAAGCAACGGGAGAAAAAAGAAACATGATTAACAAGGTCCAATGTTGCCAGAGAATGATGTAGAGAAGAGGAAAATGCAGAGAATGGAACAAGTTTTATAAAAATTTCAGCATGTAAAATATTCATAAATTACGGATGGAATTCGTTGAGCACTGCAACTATAAAAACAACGAGAAACAACAGCAACAGACTTCCTCGTATAGAGATTCAGTAAAAGACAAACCCATATAAATGATATCTACAACGGAATCTCATGAAATCGACCGTTTGTTTTTTGCCGTCGCAACTCACAGAATGCCCACAACACCATATCCACCAGTCATCAAATGTTACACAGACGCAATATTATTACTCCAAAATCCGTACGAATGAAACGTAAATGGGAAAATACTAATTGTCATATTGTGAATGGAAAATTTTTTATGACTGTCACATTATCTCTTACTATCCAAGTTTATCATCAGCCTTTACATCACAAACATTTGCACATTTATCTTTGATGTTTTTACCTTTCACACATGAAGATTCATTCAACAATTCGAGCATCTATTCAACTGGGTTTCAAAGTTTCCAACAATTTCATTAGTCACAGTAATTTTCACAACGACGTTAAAGTAAATGAGTGAAAAAGTAATAATTTTAAATATTATTCAACTACTATTTGAACTGAGAAATAAATGAGTGACTAAATTATATATAATTTCACAATTGTTCTAACAATAAATTTCATTATCTCTTCATCTTCTAATAAGTCCTACTGTTACTTTAACTGCAAATCGAACAACTGCATAATTATATATAATTCTATTCGAAAACTCACTTGATTCAATCCACCATTTCCAAACATTAACTACCATAAACAAATTCATAAATAAAAAACAACGATTGCAGAAATTCTGCCAAATTTGACGAATTCTATAATACAATTAATTGTCAATTCACTGCTATAACGTCAACCTCTCTATTCTATTCCCCCACATGTCTATCACCATCACTTCAAAATAATTCGCAATGATCACACAGAAATTACAGCTGTCCCCAAAAATGTCACAAACTATCAAAAAATCCACCATCATAATTCAATTCCCCAATCACACAAAATTGCAAACAACCAAACCACAAACTAAAAAAAAATATAACATCATCCGTTTATCAAACAAAAATAACTGCCAGAGGAAGAAATCAAAACAAAATATAAAAATCAATCAATCCAAACCAAACAACCCATAACTTTTTTCCATTAATCCTCCCTACCTGACTCATTTACTTCGACTATCAATTCCAAAAAGGAAAATAACCATTATCTACATAATCCCCTGGTTGACCATTCACTTCAACATTCTCCGGTAATTTCCAACGTAACACTCACAAATGTGTTACTTATGGTTCATATCAATCATCAACAAACGTTCTCCACACAACGACAACAAATATGACGATGAGGCAAATGATGATGATGATAATAGTCTGATGATACTTCGTGCAACCTTCTCCGTGGCCTTTACAACCAAGTCAGCTGGACTCTAATCATCCAAGTACCCTTAAGGCAGACAGACCATAATATAATACAATACACAACCAAGATTGTTAAGCTATTCTCCAGACCATAACGCAACTGGGCTCACGCTCTCCTACCCTCTTTTCCCTTTCTTTCTCACTCACTCTCGCTCTCTCTCTCTCTCTTTCACTTCATCATTCCCTCGATCCAACCAGGCTCAATCCTTCAGTTTTCCATTCACGCTCTTGAACCAAATGACAATCGATTGTAAACATTTTATCGATCAATATACAAACACAAACACGCAACCACATATACAATCGTAAAAATTGAGTATTTCACATCATAAACAGGCGCATATGTGGACATAGGTATATACACATATACAAATGTGTGTGTTGCTGGGGATATACATTGCACCAACGACACAAAGTTCAACGCACGTAATCGCGTCTCCTCGCTTTCGCTCTCTCTCTCTAACTCTTTCTCACTCTTATTCTATCATCATCTCACTCTCTCATACAAATTTCTCTCCCTGTCGTTTAATGCTGTCTCTTTTACTCGCGATCCTTTCTCGCGCTTCATGTATCTAAATATATAACGTAGAACGATGTATATTTTCGCATGCCACATGGTGAATTACCAAGCACAACTATATACAGTCATCATATATCTATATACACATATGTGTGTGTGTGAATATATATACATAAGATGTGCTTTAGCACAGAGTTTTCTTTGTTAAGATGAACATACATTCAGGCACGCAAACATCAGACACCAATTCTCTAACCCGTCTCCATATCGTTCATTTATCCACACATTTAACTCGTGAATTCAATTATCAACATTATCAAACAATCACAATAGATTCCATTTTCCAACCTCAAAATCCAATTGATACATCCAAACACATATCAATTATACATTTTATATACATTCCAATACATCCACAGACATAAATATTACCATAGAAGAGAAATTGTGTCTAACCATGTGTGTTTTCGAGTTATATCTGCACACTCAACACAAATATACATCGACATACACACACGCATGTACAGATATATATTCGTATACATGTATATATTGTATGCTCTCGTTTGTAGATTAAATAGGCGCGTGATTTTTGTTGACCGCTGACCCACTATATCGACAACCAAAAAGGCGAAAAAATATATATATATATATATATATATATACATGCGATGAATAAAATAAAAGTATGAAAAGTAGTGGTGGTGATGACGGGGTGGCGGTGGTGGGAAAAAAGGCAAAAAAAGTGGAAAAAAAAAAGTAAAGGCGCGCTTGTAGCCGTCGCGTTGTTGGCCACCGACCCACCGTCAGTTGGCAAAACTAGAGCCAACGCGACGCATTGTAGATTTTATATGTATGTGTGTGTGTGTGGGGATGTATGGATGTATGTGTATAGCTACGTATTGCGATTTTTCACCTCTTTATACTCGATCTTTATCATCATCACGATATATAGGAGAATGAGAACGAGAACGGTGAACTAATACACTCTGTGTGTATCTCATAATGCCAATTGTGACACAATCCACGTGCATTATTCACAATTATTCAACACTTTATTGATGTATAAATTTGTGTTATCAATGTATTATCATTAATTGTATCTTTATATTGTATCTGTCTTCGTCTATATATATATTTATATATAAATATATATGGTGGATATATATATATATATGTAAATAATGATTGAATTGAATGGAAGAATAAAAGGTAAAAAAAAAAAAAAGTTAACGATACATTTACAAACACGCACGCGGTTTGAGCACACACTATATTCTATCGGTGCGGCAATAGTCGGCGCCTTATCGTCGCTACTATATACGATCTTGCGGAGAATCGGCGACGGTGGCGTTAGTGGCGCACACGGGGCCATTAAAGTAGTAATAGAGGGGGGTCAGACACAGCACAACATGTAATGGCGGGAGAATTTGAAAGATAATAAAATGTTTTATAGTTGGAATTGATGATAGTTTGGTGTTTGTTTGATAACGATAAAAACAGAAATACTAATTGGTGTTTATATTGGAGGATAAATAGAGCGGGAATGAATGATGATTCAAATGAAAACTTTTGCTTGTCATTGAATAAGAGAATGGATGCATGGACTAATGAAACTATAATAGATTGATGAATTAATGAAAGGATTGTGTGTGAGTATATCTCGATATGGTATATTTGTGGGTGGAATTTGATGATGGTGACGTCAAAAAATAAGGATGATGATGAAGTTGAATGGAATTCAAGCGCGATTGGGATGATAGTTGTGTATATAGTTTGATATATTGGAGAGTGAGTAAGATAATGTACGAGAGATAGAGGGAGAGGAATAAAAGAGGTTGGTTCACTGTGAGCGCCAGAGAGACCGGAAGCGCACTATAGTCACGAGAGGTTTGGCGAACATATACACATATACACACATACCACATATGTACACATTTGCACACACGCGCGCGCGCGACGACGAAATTATTTTCGCAGTTTTTTTTTCTTTCGTTTCTTTGTAATTTCCATTTATTTATATTATTATATATCATTTTCATTTATTTATTTATTTATATTCTTCGATTTTGGATTTGTTTTTTCGTGTTTGTTTTTTATACTCACCGGAATTGTAATATTCCTTAAAATAGCGTGTAGCCGCGCGCTGGACAATCGAGTAATACAGGTTGACGTACGACGTTGACTGATTCTGTGCGGAGAGCGCCATTTACACCGTGTTTAATTCGTAACTGGTATCACGAGCCGAAAAAAATTGTCTCGACGACGTTGCGTGCGACGTCTCACGCACGCGGGGTTAGGTGGCTGATTGAGGAAGGGGATGCCAAAGAGAGGACGGGAGGGAATGGATGAAGTGAGGAGGAAGAGTGGAAAGGAGAGTGAGAGAGCAAAAGATATAGAATGAGAGAAATGAGTGAGTGAGAGAGGTGGAGGGTGGATATGAGGAGGCACAAGAAGAAAGAGAGAAAACAATGACGGTAACACGACACGACGTCGACGACGGCAACGACGAAGACGACGGCAACGACGAAAACGACGAAGACGACGGCAACGGCGACGTTAACAATAATCGTACGAGAACGCAACGACGACGACGTACGTACGGAGACGACGACGACGACCGCGGTCCTCTCTCTTTCTTAAATTCACGCAACGCGTCGCCTCGGCATGCCGTTTCGAAATTCGCGACTTATCTCCGCTCTTTTGGTAACCGCGCCGGTAGACAAACTCGGTAGACTCGGCTGGCCCCCCGAGTACTCTCGCCAAGACCGAGACGCTCCGCGCGGCGTTGCCGTACTTCCGTCGCCGGCATTTGCCCTGGAGTGGGGACTTCTGGACTGGATTGGGTTTGGGTACAAGCACGGGATGGAAGCAGCGCCGCTGCTGCTGCTGCTGCTGCTGCTGCTGCTATCGGATACACCACAGTGCCCCCCAACTTTCGTGTATGTGTAAAAGTGAGACACAAATACTATTTTTTCGAGAGAAAGAATGAGAAGTGGTTATGTAGAGAGAAGGCGCTGTTGTGTAGGATGAGGCAACGGGTGTATAGGCGAATGAGGGATACTGAGGAGAAAGAAACGCCATGAGGAGGGTGGTGGTGGAATCGCTCGAGTGGATAGAGAGGGGTGAGATAGGAGTTGAGTCGAAGCGAGTTGTGCTTGTTGGACCAGTGGTAGGGATTCGATTGCGCCAAGGGCGAGAGGGACGGTAGGAGAAACTTCAACAGTTGACAGTGTGTGAGTGTATAGAGAGGGAAATAGTGAAGCACAGAGTCGCGCGAAAGATTCGCGGCGGGAGGCGCGCGTTTGGTTGCTATAGAGCCAAATGAGGGGCGGCAAAGAGAGAGAATATGGTGGAATAGATAGATGAGGGAGGTGAGACGCATTGAGAGGGGCGAGTGGGGTGACCAAGTGGAATTAAGCGGGGCAATGTTGAGTTTGCACAGTGCTACCTCTTTAACAACATCTTCGCTAACTTTCCTTTACCCTCTCAATTTTCCGCAATTACTTCCAAATTCCACCTCTTCTCTACATTCAAATACCACATAAAAAATAGTCATCATTCTTTCATCTATAAATTCATTCATAGAAAACACTATGACCAATTAATATTTCCTCCTCGCCAATTCCTCTATTCATCTGTCTTTAATAACAAAGTGCAAACACCTCTGTATCGCCTAACTTCAGCCTCAACTCAAAAAATGTTTTAAAGGATAAAAGGCTCTGTACTTTTGCTACTGCTGCTGCAACTCTTCGCGTCGTTTGCAATTGTAAGAGGGGATGAAAAATGGGCGCGGTGGGAGGAATTTCCCAGTCGCGACGTGCCCCCCTCAATGCGCGTTGCGCTGATGCATCGCGACTCTGCCCAACTCTACCTATACGGAGAGTCACATGGTACGCTCGTGCCACGAGTACGAAGCCTCTCCCAAATCAATATCACTCGTATAAAAAAAAACGGACGGACAGAGAATGAGAGAAAGAAGAAAAGAAAGAAATAAAAAAAAAATATATACATATATAAAAGAGAAGAAAAAAAAAGGAGTAAAGAAAGAAGTGGAGAAAAAAAGCACGAAGAGAAAAACGTACCTGTAATCGTTGGAACCTCCGGCATGTCCAAAAATATTAATGACAATTTTATATACGCACAATAATTTGATTAGGAAATGAATGACAGTCTCGTTGAATTATGTTGATGATGATGATGAGTAAACTTTTAGATGTCTTAATGTTCATATGTATGTGTGCATGTATGTGTATATATGTTTGTATGTATATATTAGATCACGTCGATTGGGAAAGGTTAGGCACTTTGGTGTTTCCCCTTCTCGTCTTGCGCGCACGAGAGAGAATATCCCACGCGGTAGATTAGGGCACGTAGGTATTTCCCGCCACTTTCTCAGACAACTACGGGGCGTCCCTCTCGCACTTCTCCCGCGAGGCACGAGGGAACGCACGCGGCTCACCGAGCGGCCGTTCGAGTACGTGCACGAATCATTCTCATCACCACGCGGGTTCACCTACACGCGCGCGCCACTCACTGGGTGCCCGTCAAGTCAGCTTTTACGCCGCTTCCCCTACAAACGCAATATTTGCTCTCTTACTCACACTCGCGCTCTCATTTCGGTTCTCTCTCTATATTTCTCTCTCTCGCTCGACACACCGCCAGAGATCATCGCGCGTATATAGAGAAACGATGCTAGCAGTATGTATATACTCGCACCGTTGCGTGAATGGCGCTGTTTGTTACGACCTTGCGGCAAGGTGGAATATATGCTTGCTGATACCTTTTTCTTTTCTTCCTTTTTTATTCATTTTCCTCCTCTTTTTTTTATTCGAGAGCACTCGAGTACCTACAGATGCAATGAAATATATTCGATATATATATATTGCATTTATTGCAAGCATCCAAAGGTAAAATTCATTTAAAAATTTTTATCCATTGAATTTTTACATCTATTTTTTACAGCTTTTTTTCTTTTTTTTTCACTTCTTTATCTTTTTCAGATTAGCTCTCGACTCTTTTATCCGTTGCATCGATAACCTTTCGCACAACTCATTCGTGATGGTAGTGGATGAAATAGAGAAAAAAAAAATTAGTGGCTTTTTTCGTGGGTGCTTCCATTCAATTGCACGAAACATAAAAAAGAAAAAATTCATAACTTACTTTTTTTTCCATGGCTCGTGTTTTTTGCATTTTTCATTTTTTCCTGCGTTTCCGTATTTGGATATATATATATACATACATGTATATATTGTGGGTAAAAAAATTTACTCACGCTGAAAAAAAAAGAAGATAATGAAAAACACGAAGAGCCAATTCTTCAACCGGCTATTTATTATTTTCAATGACCCAAATTAGATTTAATTAACAAATATATCATCTTGTATTTGCGATATATCGAATCACATAAAGTTATTGCTTTTGCTCGATTACTTTCTCCAGTTCCAATCCATGCATACATACATACACATATATATACATATTATTTATTCAGCCAATTTTTTTCTTTCATACTTTTCTGTTATTATATGCGGTAACAGTTAAGTCAGCTGATAACTTTACGATTTATTTATATCTCAGTATACGAATATATATTTTATTTGTCTCTGGCATTACGCATATATAGTTTAGATAACGAAGTAAAGAAAAAAAAAAAAGAAACAAACAAATGAAAAAAAAATGAGTACAAAGAAAAAAAGTTTCAAGTGTGATAAATATAATATCGTCAAGTAACCGACAGCAACAGACAATATATAACCTTGACGAGTTTATTGGCGAGTGAACTTGGAGTTGAGTGTCGCCTAGACCTCTCGACCAACCGCGCGCGCGAAGAGGGCGGAATGATGAGAAAGGGAGGAAGCGCGAGGTGCGCGGATGAGGCGGCGGTATATAGCAAGAGGGAAGTAAACTCAACTATAGAGAGATCAAGAGGGAGCGAGATAAAGTGCGAGACAGAGTAGTAGTCCAATGCGCGATGAGTCGCAACGACCACTGCCCTCAATTCAAAACTTAATTCCTCTTCACTAACGTTCTATTTTATAAATCTTTATTTATGAATTTAACTTTATCAAATGTATTTTTACAATTTTCAATGTTCCTCGCCCCATTTACCCGCTTTTTCATCCCTTTTTCCATGCTACATTACTGTTGTTACTATCTCTATACCTTCAGTATACTCAAGGTCGTCACGTCAATGTAAACAAACATAAATGTCTTGATATATATTATTGCTCACTCTGGAGTTTACATTGTTGCGGTTGGGATTTGTGTGTTTTCTTTTTGTTTCTTCCTTACGCTTTTTCACTTTTTTAGTTTAACATTTCTTTTTTTATTTCGTTCACTCGTCAAATATACATAAGGCATTGCGTATATATACATAGAGAGTATGCATGGAAGTGAGAGCGAGTTTAGAGCGCAGCTGCAAGTGCCGGGCACTGATAGGATGGACGCCTGCAACCGGGGTGTAATGGCCTAAACCTAAAATCGATACACTAGCGAAGAAAAACGTCGGCGGATGCCCCGGGAGATAAATGGCCGCTCATTGGAAACCCTTCTACCTCTTCTCCTGTCGGATACCCGAGACTCGCACCACGCCTGTACCCCCTTACGCCAAACCCCCCTTCGTGTGCCACCACATTTGCACGGCCCGCATCGGCCCGACCTATCCAGACCTGCCTGGACTAACGCTCGAGTCCTGTCCGCAGCTTTATATGTATTTTTTTTTATTTTTTTTCATCTTTCATTTTTTGTTTCAGCATTTTTTTTACTGCGTCCCTCTTTTTTTTCTGCATGTTCAGAGCGCCCGTTTTTTTACTTTTATTTTACCTTCAATTCGTCTGAACGGATAAACATTCGAGTATATATGGACATGACGAGAGAGACTTACGATCGGCGAAATGTTTATTTGATCAAATTTGAAAGTGAATTGATATGAGGTTGCATCGTTGGAGAACATATAAGCATGTGAGGGAGATTTTGAAGCGAAGGGTTTGTGAAGGATTTGAATTGAAAAGCCCCAGATACTCTCAATTTTTATCCATTTTTCATCGTTTTATCTTGAAAAAATAAAACTTTTTATTTATCTATTTATCTCATATTTTCCTTTCTCTCAACGTATAATTTCAAAAAATATCATCCAATTGCGAGAATATTTTTTTTCGGATAATTAATAATAATGAATGTGAACATGAATAGGCTGAAAGGGGTGAATGAATTCGCCTACGGGATCCAAAGGGAAAACAAAAAAAAATATTTGAGTAGGGATTCAAAGATACTTGAATGAGCTCGGATTGAATACATCTAGTACATACATCATCAACATTTATTGAAGTTCCACTTGAGAAAAAGTGCTTTTAAGAAGAACGTAAAAATATTTCCGTGGACATTTGCCGACTCAAGTTTCTACAACCAACTGAATGCCCATCATTTAAACAAAACAAAAAAGAAAAAGAATTCTCCACGTGGTTCAACTTAAGAGAGCATTGAGAAAGAAAGAAAAAAAAATACTTTGCTCTGTAAAAAAAAAGTGTCTCAATTCTTTTTAACCCGAAACATGCAAATAACCCCCTAAAATAATGCGGTGACAAACATACACACAGACAAACACGTATCTCAAAGAGAGCTGTTACTCATTCTCCCTTGGTGTTCATTTGTGCTTTTTTTTCACACCACCAAGGAGACACGACGACTGATCTATATTTATCCCGACGAATGCAATATTTGGCCGCGCTCACATTCGTCCCGTCTTCAAGTTGAGCGACTCGAAATCCCCATGAACGAAGGAACGAGAGTCATATAAACGAGGATAGTCGCAGCACGCACATACATATGTATATGCGTGTGGGTTTGTGTTGTGTATGTGTTAGAACGACTATACGCTCGTCGCTGGCGCGCTACAGGCGTGGTTCCTTGCCCTCTGTCGCGACGTATTTATATCTAACGAGCAGCAGCGCGAACGAATGTGCAACGCGCGGACTCGTTTATGCCGGATCGGCTGGACCGCGAGTGTATAGGAGTCACAGAGGAGCAGCCAAGAGCAAGTGAAGAAGAAAGAGGTGGCGGTGAATAAGGAGGAGGTGAAGGATAAGGGGGAGATGATGTTCCCGCTTCGTTCGAGAATCCCGCGATCTTCGCCGGCGTGCCGGACGCACCCTCGTGTGCTCTCTGGCTTCGCTCCGCTGAGCGTCTCTCCTTTTGCACGTTTTACTTTTATTCCTTTTTTTTCCATCATTTTTCTTTATTCGCTTGCGCTGCTTCCTCTCTCTTGCTCTCTTACGCTCTTTACCTTCGATAATTCATGAGCAATGACGCGCGAATCTTTGGACTCGTTTCTTCCATCAAAGCTAAATCAACGCCATCATTTTGCAATAAAAATAAATGTGAAACTTTTATTCATGAACATTTTTTTTTATTCTTTATGCAGTTACAGATACTTTTTTTTTCATGTGTGTGTGGCTGAATGTTTATATTAATACATGAGATATATGGATGAATGAATATATATTGGGCTGTGATTTCATATGTTTCTTTGGTCAATTTTCATGAGATCCATTTCTTTGTGTATGTATGAATGGGGAATATTATTCGACTCTGTATATTTATATGTATACGTAACTTTGACCCAATTTCAACTTATTATCCCCCCAATGAAAGTTCAGATGTTGCATACATAAATGTATATATATTTATATAAGAGCGATTGCACGTGGAAGAGAATGTCGAAAATTGGGAGAATAATTTTAATTGAAATTACTGAAGATTTTTATTGGAGAATGTTGAAGATTAAATTATCAACATTTTATAGTTGAATAGTTTACTTTTCCTTTCTTTTTCCATATTTTGAGAAATTGGCTATTGAAGAATATTTAATTGTTGTTGTATTTTACAGGTATTATAAGTAGTATGAGAAAATGACATGAAGAAAAGACTGCAAGTAGTGTCAAGCGAGATTTAGTAGAACTAGTAGGTTATACTCAGACATAGGAAATAAATGATGAAAAGCTTTTCATGAACATTCGAAATCGATAAAATTCAAATTGAAAAATTCATAGAGAGCCCAAAGGCCATACAAAAATATGTATGGAGAATTATTTATTTATTTATTCATTCATTCGTTTGGAAATTCGGAATTTCAAACGTATTCACAGTTAACTGTACATATTCACTGTACAGAATAAAATGTCCTATTCATAACTATTTTTTTCGATTAGAAATTGCGTACTATTAACATATTTTATATCGAACCACAAAATCTTTGATCCTCACAATTTCAATTCCCATTTCTTTCATTTAATTTATTTAATGAATTCACTGAAAATTGCGTACTACTAATTTTTCACATAAACTAACTTATATATTCTTCTAAATAATAGAACCATATTTCCCCCCTTTTTTTTCTATCTATGATGCAAGTTGTAATTGGTTTTAATTTTAATCATCGTTTTTTTCAACAACAATCTTTGCTTAATTCTCTTTACACTCACCTTAACATAACCGTTTTTCTAAATTAACTATAAAGCACTATCAACTTTTCTGCATTACATTTTATCAATTTATTTTTTTTATTATTTGTTCGTGATGCAACTTTATTCTTCGAAGCATGGATCTATACAGCGTCGGATCATTTTTTTTCTATTCTTTTCCTTTTCTTCTCTCGTCTCTTCGATATATTAGACTTTTTATTTTCAATCAAACTTTCTCCACAAGTAAATATATTTCGTAAATTATTTAACGTCATCATTATTTCATTTTGCCTTGTGGTTGATGTTTGATAATTAATTCATATAAAGTATAACCATCTATCAATTTGAATGAATTAATACTCGCATTGTAATTTAAAATGAAGCATCAATACGCAGATTTTCATGAACTTTTTTCTTTTTTATTTCAAAAATGTTTCAATATTTTAACGCTTCGATGCTCTTTTACCGTGAGTATATACATAGCGCACACGATTGGAGGGTGCAAATGACGGCGAAGCGCGATGTTGCGCACTTTCGCGTGTGCTCTCTGGTGTATATGTATATGTTACCAAATATCAAAAATGACACTTGTTGCGCGAGGTTTAAAGTAGACCGATTGATGACTGTGCGGTACACCCGCACATATACGTAAACACATAGACGTGATAACATATATGCAGACATTGGTTAGTTGTTGATAGTTGTTGGGTCGGATGGTTCATGATGGAAATTGAATTTTCGATCGTGCCACATAGAGAGACCCTCATCGGATTTTACACACAGTGTTTCAGCGATGCATTACAATGACGATGATTAATTGGGTGGAATACAATCGCTATAGGGTGAAAGCTTTAAAAGGGTTGGATACAAAAAAAGAAAAAATTGTCGGGCAATAAAAATACAAAGAGATGAAAAACAAAAATGAAGGGATACATGTTGAGTCATTTTAACAAATATTGAACAAATTTCGACATGAATTGCGATGCTTTTTTTTTCTCTTCCACTTCAATAAATTGTAAAGGGCATGTTTGGAAATTTCTTTGTTGATATTTCGAGATTTGTTTGTACACAGCTGATGAATAAAGTTGAAAAATGTTATTCAACGAATTTCTAGCTTTTGAAAATTCTGATGATTGTTATTTCTTTTGTGCGAAAAAATCTCGGCTTCTGAACGATGGTACTAGTTTTTGTTTTTCGTATTGTCGTAGGTCAGGGAAATTGGATTGGAGTAAAAATGCGAAATTTTATGGTGTTGTGGAATATTTATCATCACATTCGATGTTGTCTTAGGGTATTTGCCATATTTACGATGAATTCCGGGAATTGCAGTAAGTGAGAACAAATATTGTGTTCCTCTTAGAATGATATGAAAATTATTTATCTATAGAGCATTTTCTACTTCCAATAAGGGAAGCATTCGATTTTTGTATAAAAATGACAATTCACAAATCATCTGTAATTGAATTGAAAATTGTAGCACAATAAAACAATGACAAATTCCAGCAATTTAAAATGGAAAGGAAATTCCTTTCCCAATATGCCCCTACACAATTGAGTGAAAAGAAAAAAAGAAATCCGTTAAATTGAGCTCCAAACTTGCCCAACATTTAATGAAATGACCCATGACTCAACAATTATAGAAGAATATTCGAATTCATGAGCTGTTGAAGGGTGACAACAGGGGAAGAATCGATAAAAAAAAGGAAGCAAAAAAAAATATAAAAAAACAAAAGTTGTGTAATTCGGTCGATGTGCGGGGGGTTTTTTTCGCGCGTGGACGAAGTTCGTCGCCCTATACGATTCATCCCACAAGCGTCAGCGGGACAAGGCAATCCAACCCCACAATTCCTCCCTATACCCGTCTGCCTTTCTCTCCCTCCTTCACTCTGTACTACCCTGAGACGCACGAGGGTGCGCTAACCGCGCGGTCGTCTCTCTCAACGTCGTTGTCGTCGTCGACGTCGCAGCCGTCGTCTATAGCGTTTCCCTCCCTGCCTCACTGTATATTTCTCGACTCACACCGTATTCTTGGCGTTTCGCGCGATGCAAGGTCAACAAACTTTGCTCTGATAATAAAAAAAAAGAAACAAAAGAGATGAAAAAAAGGAGCAAAAAATGGAAAAAAATAAGAAAGAAATAAATAAAAAAAAAAGAAAGGGAAATAGAAATAAATATAACAAGAATGATGAAAGAACGGAAGAGAAGAAAGAGGCCGGAGACTGTGCTTGGAATTGTAACAGTGTCGCGTAAAAGAGAAAGAACATTTGGAGAGAGATGGGAAATGCGAGACAGAGGGATTGCACACTTTAAAGGGGCACAATTCCTCTTTTACACACTTTCTTTGTCACGACGATTTATTCATTGCTTCTTTTTTCCTATCTTGAAAGAGATAGTGAAAGAGAAAAAAATAACAATACAAAAGAACGAGAAATAAAAACAAAATTGTTCACGGGTAGTAGAATTTAATGAATATTTTTTTGTTTCATTCCCTTGTTCTTTCGTAAAATACTAAAGATTATAAATAAATTTTTATAGTTACTGTTGATAAGTATTAAGGAGTGTATATTTAAGTCTGTGGTAAAGTTGACAATTGTATAGAAGAATAAAAAAATAAAAATGCCAAGTGAAAAAGAAGCCGTTGGCGTGCACCATACACACTCACACGAGTCTTTGGACGTTTTTGTGGGTCATTTTAGTGTTGAGAATTGGGGAGCCTAAAATTAAGAGGCTCTCTCGCGCTTCGGACTTAGAAGTGAATAAGTATATCCAACCACGGGTTAGGTTAGGCAAAGAACTTCTCCCTCATTCTCTTTTACCGCCCCTTTCTTTTTCTCCCGCCTTTACTCTTTCGCATCCGATGTCGTGTTCTTGGCTGATGTTTGCGTGCGAGGGTCTCGTCTGGCGCGAACTTACTTATACTGTTCTTCTCACTCACTCGCCATTCTCGCCAAGCTTCATTCTTCACTCTCGCTTCTCTTTCATCCATATACACACATTTTTATTTTACTTTCAAGTCAATTTGACTTTTTAATTTTCTCTCACAACGATGACGAATATGCAAGACACATTATCAACATAATTTCTTCCCCTTTTTTTTTCTCATTCACTCTTCTTCATTATTTTATTTCTATCCTAAAATTATTTCGCATTGGATGAAATGTAAAATGTTGCAAATTAGTAGCACGACTTGTGGATTCGTATTATCGCACGCGATTTAGAGAGAAGAATAAAGTGGATCACGTGAAGTTGGTTAATTTCGTATTTGTATATGAAGTTTTACTTCTTCTTGCATCATTTTGATGAGGAATTGTTCAGGATTTCAATCTGGTAACTGGCTACTAAAGTCCAGAATTTTCTTTGGCATCGTGCCTTTGACATTACCGAAAATTCGTAATCGAATTTTCAAAACTTTTCTAGTTTAGTCATTATTTTCCTTACACCGTGGTTCGGATTACAGCTATAATTGAATTTCCATTCAGGTCACGATGGAGTACGCCGTTGTTGATTCAAATATTGGTTCAACAACCCCAAGTGTAGGTCTCAACGTTCACTTATTTATTCAAGTATATGACCACGCATATATTTGAAAACGATAAAAGATAAATACAGAAGTAACACATTATCAGCTTCTAATTTTTGACATTATTCTCTTGTTAAACAAATGAATCATCAACTGATGACATCAAACTAGGAAGCTTGTCCAAACAAACATTGACAATATTTCTCATACAAGAATTTACGATTGGCATTTTCAACTGTCTTCGAATAATTCCTGAAGTAACTGAAATAGTTTCGAAGTAACTCAACCTTAATGCGCCTTCAAACTGAAACAAATTACGCCCTTATCATATTTAGGTACATTCATTCGTTTTCCAGATACATCCGTTCGAATGATAGCATTATCATAACCCGATTATTTTACGCCGACGCCAACAAGAATAAACTGATCAAACACCCATAAAATAAAATACGTTCCATTTTTTCTCCCAGAGAACAGGATAAAAAAGAGAAAAAAAAGGACGATCTGATGCGAGCTCAATGTAAATTTTCGACCACTCATCTCGTCTATAGAAAAAAAAAAACACCAAGCTTCTCTGTATATACGCCGCAGCTCTTAAACACCGATCGATTCGATCCAAATTTATTGCATACCAATAGTTACCCCCTCCTCCCATAAATGCCGTGGACAATTAATAGCTTCACTATTACATGTTATTGAGTGCTAAACTCGTAATTGTCGTACAAATCTCTGCTGTTGAGAGTTAATAGAGCAAATACTAAGACACAATGCAGTTACATTCGTCAAAGCCACAGTAACATTATCGTTCATATTGTTGAATCCGAAACTTTTACTATTCATCATTTTTTATTATCAGCAATAAAATTATATCGCGAATGCCATAACAACTATGGAATTTCCATTGCCAATAATTCGCCTAATATAATTATTATCTGGAAATCAAAAGCAGAATGTACAGCGCATTGAAGAAAATAATCCAACCATTGAACGTGGATTACATTTGTTTTATTATCTGTGATGTAATATTTACATACAAACAACACATGTTGATGATAATCTGACCAGAATCATTCATATAATTCACACACAGTACCATTCATTATTTTACCACCTGAGAATCCTTTATTCAAACACATACATACATACCTCCATACATACTTTACATTTTCAAATAAATACCCAAATAAAATAACCGCATAACCACACAAATGATATATGGATATAGTAAAATACTTATCCGAGTGCATTTGGCGCATTGAATCGTATCCGAGAAAAGGAAGGCGGCGACTTGTTCATCCACAGTCGACCTTGACCACGGACACATATTGTATATAAGAAAGAAAAGAATATAAGTGCGCGTGTATACAGTGAAGCAAAAAAAAGTTGTTGAATTGGCAAAACGGTTGGGTTTATTCACGCACGAATAAAGCCAATAACAAGTCATACATTCATCTTTTGTGGTGATGCTTTACTAGATAAACATCAATTATATGCAAATATTTCCATAATAATAGTTATACAACTAGTAATAATAGGACTATTATTAATAGAGTGTAAAATAACGCTTAAACTCTTTAAAGTGCGCGCTAAATAATTAAAACACTAGTAGCGTTACATTGGTTAACCTCAAAAGCAAATATAAATCATTGCAAACGTTGCGAAGGGCGCGGCCGTTTATTCCCGTCTTCGTGCACATAATTGGCAGGATTATGGGCGTGCCCCTCAACATCTATTTATTTTTATTTTTCCTCAGATTCAATTTTTCTCCTCCGTTCTTCAACTTCTTCAATATCTTCGTGCGTGTCCTATCTTCGTCCTAAGATGCGTTTTAACATCATGATTTCTTCGTATACTGTGTAGTAACGACGCGCAACTACTAGCGCTACGATTTATACCACTAACCACCATATTGCCAAATCGTGCACGCATGCGCAATGAATAAAAACACTAACGCCATCATGCAGATGGTGTCTATAAATATAACTAACATGTAGATATTATATGATGATCTTGAGAAGTAGCGGAAATGAAGTAGATAATTATACATGAAGTGCATCGACTTGATCCGCATGTCGTCTCATGACATAGAAAATAATTGCTTCGTATACACTAAAGCATGATATTAGATATGTACATGTGATTTTCCATAGACTTTTAAACTGGTTTCGCATTGCGCGTTATTTAAAATAACGTATAAAAATATTGTGTATATGTGCTCTTTAAAATGGCGTTACGTGATCCAGGAACTCAATCGTCCCAATGTTCACGCCCTATTCCGATCATACATTATTTTTTTTCTCTTCTTGCAGCCCCCGTACTTTATACACATAGGTGTTTAAATATATATAGATAAAGACCATACATATACGAAGTCATTAATCCACTATGATCACAGGAGGTGCTTCTATGTCTGTGTGCGGTCATGCGTAAGTTCTATGGCGCGAAAAAAATGGACGTATGATTTTTGAAGAGAATGAAAACCGGTTCGCCCGCCATATCGCCAACTCGTCGAAGGATCTTATTCGCTCATTCTCTCCTGCTTTCTCTCTCTCTCCCTCTCTCTCCACATCTCTTTCACTTTGCTTCGTCGTAATGTTGCTATATACTCTGGGTGTAAGCTAACGGAAGCTACAGAGAGCAGTCCGCGAGCTTCTTATATATATATATTATTTTTCTCTTTTTTTTTGCTTGTCAATTTTTTTTTTATTAGCCACTTTGCTTTTTTAACTCATGCAAAGTCGATCCATGAACGCCATTCGAGCATACACTAACCGCATCTCGATGGATAAAATCCGATAAAAACGACAATGCCGTTAGTTTAGGCGCGGCGCTGTGCGAAACTCGGAAGCGCGTTCGCTCTTTTTCTCTCCCTTCTCGTTCTTAATCTCCATATAGACCTTCGTTTCGCGCGAGTGATATTTAGCGCAAGAAATTGTAGCTCCAATTCCGCGCGTTTTATCTCGTATGTTTAATAATAATCTGTATTAAAATATAGCAATGATCATAGCTATGTTTATTCCAGGTAAAAACATTTTATCTGACAATATTTAAATGTGATTATTCTTCTTTTTGTTTTGGCATTTTAAATTATATTTTTCTTACATTTTTATTGATAGGACAGCATAAATTTCCTTGTGTATGTGTTTATGTAGCAATTATCTTAGATAGTTTAGCGGTGTGCGCAATATAATAATTTCAGCATGGTCACTCGTTCATCGTGAAAGCGTCGACACGAAGTAATCGTGGAAAGTCGAATAAACGATCTTACGTTGCATCGTTATGATAAGTGGCAATCTAGCATTATGAACTAAATCTCAATTCTCTATTTCTTTTCACATATTTATGAATATACATGATACATTACTGTATGTTTATTTTAAATTTTTCTCTCAATGAAAAATTGTTTTGATTTAAATTGATAATATTAATTCTGGATTTTTAGAAAATTCTAAACTTTGTGAGGATTTTTAAAGTATGCGAATCAAATTTTGGAGTGAAATTCGAAAAAATTCTTCTCCAAGTTCATAATGCAGTTACCGATTCGATGTGTAAGTGAAACTTTGAATCGCATTGGAACTTTAGAAGCGTTTTTCCTCAGAACACTTTTTCCCAATTGGTTAGAATGATATCTTTCAAAAACTATTTGTACGATTTACTCAACAATTCTTTCTGCTTATCGAGTCTACCATCTTTTACATGGTAAGATAAACGAGATTAAATAAATTACTAAGGAAATCGCTGCTTTTAACTGCGGATAAATCGCACCATTTCTAAACTAAATTCAATAGAAGGTCATTTCCTCAATCATCAATTTTTTTCCTAATTCCTCATACCTTTATACACCTGAAGCAAAATGCCGTTGGAATTTTTTGTTTCCTATCATTCAATGAACAATGTAACGCGCCACGGTCAAGAACGTATAGAATTCACAATTATAAAGTGAAAAAAAACGCGGAATCTCGAACCGAAAAAAAAATTATAATTGTATGTTGATGATAAACAAAAACTTTGAAATAAATTGATTCCATAGTTCAATCAAATAAAAGCCAACGAAACATTCACAAACAAATAAAAATAATAAATTCGTCAGTAGAAAAAAAAGTGCGGAAGTCTGTCAGATTTTTAGTATTAAATATATTTCAATTATATTATTTTTTAATAACCCTCTTTTCATGTGCAATAATAAATCCTGTACACACTATAAATAATAATCAGCATATATATTATGTACACACAGACACAGACAGACATTCATGAAGATGCATATACATACGCACAAGCGGAAGAAGAACACGTGGATGGAGCGCACCTGATTCACGAACAGATTTTGAAATAAGAGTACATCAACACATATATAATTACCTTCTAAAACGAGTCCTGGGTGACGCGGCAAGAGGCGAAGAAGTGCGTGGCTGTATTCGTACATATGTATAGATATAGTTATATATAAATTGCTTAGTGCAATATAGAAGGGAAGCCGAGCAAGAGAAAGAGGAAAAGGAGAGTTATAAGACGGTCAAGTGCCGCAGGGGATATATAGTTGAAGAACGGGGGGAAGTCACTAGTGCGAGGAAAGATATTCTTGGGAGAGCCATCAGAGAGTGCGATGCAACAACTGTCCCCATCCGTCATCTAGCTATACACCAACTCACGCGTTTCAAGTCGTTTTAACACAGACATACACATGCATTCATATACCCCTTTTGTGCAGTAAATGTATATCTGACATCCACACAGAATCCCTCGAAAATTCTACATGTACTGCTGTAACTTCGTAAGTTTATGTACGGCTGCCAAGTGAGCGAATTGTAAATGTTTTGCTGTTTTTCCCGCGCAACTTGCACCCTGTTAATGACTAAAACTGCTATGCTTCAACGACATCATGACAATTACAACCATCACGACAATCAAGTGTGTGATGGAATTGTATGGAAATTGTTATTGCTTAAATTTCTGCTGAAAAATTTATACGTCACTTCTATTATTCTTATTATAGATGAATGATTGTGATTGATAACTTCTCATTGTCATTATTGTATTCGTAATGAGGGAGATGTATAGAGAATGGAAAAAGTCAATTTGTGTTTACTGACTGGGAGAATAGTCCGAAATGATATTTGTGAAATAGCTTTGAAGAATAGAAATTTTTCACAAGAACTTGTTCATGAAGTTAATATGGTTGATAAACATTCGATGAATTTATTTTACTGTTCCATTTTCGAGTTTGATTTATATATTCAAATTAATTCCGAAGATATGTAAATAGATGAATAGGTTTGAATATGTGAATAGATGAATTGAAATTGAAGGGAAATATTTTATGTACAGAGAACTAATTTCATGTAGAAATGATATTTCCAGTAGTACTCCAAGATGAAGTAGAAACAATAACTCAACGCTCCGACAATTGTTACATATCTGTTCACAATTAAATTCTTCAGTATGAGGAGAGAAAAAAATGTAGAAAAAAAATTTCCTAACTATACAGTACTCCATGAATTAATTTGGTGAATGTTGTGAACTAACTTACGTGCACATCCCCCTATACCGTTACGTCAAGTGCACATGGGGACGGATTGACTCCAAGCAATTTTTAATATATCATAAAAACTTCGCCCCTTGTTACTCTTTTTATTTTGTTTCCATAAAACTGAGGGAAATGTTTGAAATTCACAAATCAAGTTTTATCGCTGATTAAACAAATACAACTATATCAAAAACAATGAAAAATATTCCCACACATTTTTTTCTAATTTCATCAAAATCCATTTCCCATCCCCAACCAATTAAAAATAAACAAACACCAACATACCTCCTACATACTCTCATCTATTTCTCACCACAATAAACGCTATTCCTTCACCAACTTTCTATCAAAAAATGACAAAAATTCTTCTACCTCTATTAATCCTCAAGCCATCCCACCAAAGTACTCAACTTCGACATTAAACCTACACCAAGGCTATTCAACACCGAATGTCTTCCTTTCCACACTAAAACACACCCATACAGCCATACACAAACCCAAATACCAAAAAAAAACATATTGGTTACAATTGACACCTACCACCATGGTCACTATAAAATAAGAGCAAGAAAAAAAGGAGCAACAGGGCGTGAGACAAAGAGCAAGAACGTGAAGGTGAAATAAAAAAAAATGTCTTGATCTCTGTCATCCTTGAGTATCCACTCGACAAAGATAAAATGTATATATATATATATATACACATATATACATATATATTTATAAGTATAATACTTGACATTTCTACGGTTAATCGCAATGAAGTATCGGACAGAAGGTAAATCTCTCTTCACTGGCGAATGTTGGCGCGCGTCGCATTTTCTGTCTTCCATATACTTTCATATACACACATATATATATATGTATATATGTATATCATGTACCACCGATAAATCGGAGAGGTGACTGCCGACGAGAAGCGACGTGATGCCGACGCCTGTTGATCCGTTCACAGTGAAATAACTCTCTGACGTTATACATTCTACTAAAACTTCTCCCTTCTTTTTTCTTTCTTACATACATATGTATATATCTATATGCTCCCTTAATTCTATCTCTTTCGCATCATGTTATACCTTTGTTTTTTACACAGTGGTATAACCCATGGTATAGCGTTATAAACTCTGAAGTGCACGCAACATTACTTTTTACACGTCTTTGCCTTAATGCACCTTCACTGCACTTTTATATAATTCTTCCTCCCCGTCTGTGAAATTCTTGCGCTCTTCTGCACATTGTGATAAATACACGTGTCTGTACAATTGTTTTGTTTGGATTCGGCTGGAAAATGTATATGGTGTTGAAGATGTGTTACTATTGAAATATAATATGAAGAAAGGATGTCTATTGATATCCTTACTTGTTTCCACTTTACGTCATGTTGTGATAAAAGAAGTATTAGAAACGTTCGGAGACTGACCTCCCGTGACCTTTTTTCTTCGTATAAACGACTGATGATTGTGTTGACTCGTGAAATTCTCTTTGTTATTGGTCTGCTATATTTGTATTACAATCTAATGGGAAATATATTGAACTTGTAATTGATGAAATTATTTGAGCAGGGTTGATCGAATAGTTTTCCAAAATGAGGAATATGATTTTATCTTGTCCACGTGTAATTATCCACTTAATATAATTGTAATTTCAGAAGTGATTGAACAAGATAATTTTGTTAATTGAAAAATAATAAGTTGAGACGGTAGAAATGATAAATTTCCACGACATTTGTATTTGACTTCCGCTTTCATTGCAAACGACATTTATATTACTCAGATGATTTATGCAATCCACTATTAGTGATTTCGCAATTTCATCTCATCCAAATATGTCACTGGACAATCATTCTACTTCCGTATAGACATAAATTCATAAATGAATTACCACCGGAAGTAAAACAACGTCTAGAGTGTGTCCTTCCAAACTGATATTCAGAAACGTCTCACCTCCCCAAATGACTTACATCAAAAGACTCATCTTCAATAAATTATCGCGCTGTGCGTCAGTCGTTCCCCAATTAAATATCAACCGCAATAAATTTCGAGGCAACCGCATCAGACGTTTCGAAAATTCTGGCATAGCAACATAACAAATAACGACATGAACAAGCAATGAGCATAATTCAACCTCAAATCCACTCATCAACATAATTACAAATTATCAACGTTATAAACCATCGAAACTTTCTTAATTAAAGAAAAAAAACCGTAGAAAAATTAGAAATAAATAAATAAATACATAAAATAAAGATGATGATAATAATAACAATAATAATAATAATAATAAACGTAGGATGAGAAGAATATTCAGCAAAGTCTCGGGATATTGTCGGGGGTATACAGTCCGGTGCATTCGATTAGCGCGTGATTTTTCCGAAGCGAAAAAGCGGGAGTAGAGGCAAATCCAGAGAGCGGAAAGAGGCGGCTGTGTAAGAGAGATAAAAATCGAGATAGAGTAAGTGAGTGAGACAGAGTGAAAAAAAGGGGGGAAAAAAAACAAGAAGAGAAAAAGAGTAAAAAAGAGACGAGAGAAGAGAGCGTTGCTTCGGGCGGGTATTAACATCGGGCGGGCGCAGCTGCCTGGATACTCGCGATCGCGAATAGAAAAATCTATGCAGGTGTGGTAGGTTCGGAGGCGGAAGAGAGAAAGGAAGATGGAGAGAAGTCTATGTACTCACGTTATATGCATATACATATATATTTTATATATATATTGAGAGGGGATGAGGCTACAGAGCACCCAGCAGCTAGCAAGTTGCGTAAAAAAGGCGAGCACAGAGGGGGTGAGGGCAACTATAGTGGTAGCAGTAGCACCAGAAGCAATAGGAGGAGAATGAGGAGGATGAGGTTGTGAAACTGGCGGGGAAAAGATGAGGAAGGGCGTCGGCCGGCCTCGCCAAGCGCCACTCGGTCAAGCTCACTGCCATCGTCCATCGCCTAGCGATTCTAACCTTTTTCCTCTCCTTCTTTTTAATTCTCTCTTTTTCTATATGCTCTCTCAATGTATATCTTATAGGGGCCAACACTGCTGCGACTGCTGCTAGGCCTTTCTCACTATCCATATGCTCATATCACTGCGAATAATTCGCTTCGGATAGTCATTCCTCATTCTGTAGAAAAAACATTTATGTAGATGGATGTACGAGAGTTTTTCTTTTTTTTCTGTAATATTCATGGAGATGAGTTTGTTGGATGTAGGGGTTCGATGCACAACGATTTGATTTACTTACAATTGAGAAATTGATCGTTGGGAATAGTAATACTGATGTAGGAAATTGGCAGAGTGATGATAGAAATTCTGTTTTGAATTTTGTATTTGGTTTGTATTGTGAAGATTTAAATGAGTTGTGAGGAATTTCTCTTCTGGCAGATGTTTTGTTTCATTGAATTAGAGATTTGTGGATATTTAAAATGACTTGGTTGAGATTCTTTTTATGTTAAGAATTTTTTATCTTGTACATAGAATTTGCGTTAAGAAACTTGTTATTAATTGAGAAGAGCACTGAATGGAATGTTGACATCATGTCGAAATACAATACAGGAGTCTGTGGTACTCCGAGTCACTGCAAGTAGTGTAAATTGTTGGTGTTTTTTTTTCTTAGTCAACTCTGAGTGTTTCGGAAAGTTTACAGTATACACAGTTTCAGCTACATGCCGGAGAGAACGAAAAGTTTAATAAAAAAATCTTGGCTGTATTTTAAGGTCTATTGCATTTGAGAATTGTAAGGATATTAATGAAGTGATGGAAGAAGAAAAAAAAAAAGAAGAATGTCAATATCAATCGGATGAATTGATTGACATTAATAGTCCGTTAAAATTTTCTCAATGCAGATTAAATGATAAAAATACCAAACTCATATTACCAGAATGTGGAATTCAAGATGAAAAATTTTGAAGAAAGAAAACATAATTTATTTCTTCTCATAGATATCAATAAAACATCTCCAAACAAATTCAAAAGAGAGTGAAGAAAAAATGAACGAATTATTCCGCATGAAAAATCTTATGATATAATCACAGCGAATACTTTCTTTTATGCAAAAATAGGAAAATGCACCCTCATATTTTAATATCTCTTTTATTCATCCAAGTAATTATATATTTCCTCCCTTCACACATTATCATCATTTTTCTTTTTTTTCTCTAATTAATTAGAATATCCAGGTGTGCAATATCCCAATGACGCGATAATTGAAAGAAAAAAAAGTAAATACCGAGTTAGCATAATGAACGTAATACAATCACCATATACATCAGTTTCATTCCAAGTATCATCACCTTTAACAAAGATAAAAGTAAAAATTATCATTACATACACACGCACACACCCACATACATAATTTCCTACAAACTAAAACATAAGGAATAATTGGTTAATGTCATATATGTTAAAGCGCGCGCCAGTTGGACAATCTCCTGAACCGCATGCACAGTCTCTTACCCCCTCGTTTTCAAATATACCTATATACACTCTATATATGTTCTCGTGGTTACATGGACACACGAGAGTCGTAAAACGAAAAGAATAAAGTGAAAAAAAAAGATAGAAAAAGAAGAAAAAAAAAAGGAAAGAACGGGACAAGCATCGAGGGAGAGCAGCCAAGAGTTTGGCAGCCGCACAGCCAAGCGGATAAGTACACAGAAGAAGGAACAAAAATGAAAAAAAAAGCGACATTCATACATACATATATACACTCATACCCAAGTCGAGGAAAAATAAAAATCGAACGTAAAGAAGAAATTGTGAACTCGCGCTAGCGCCCGCGCGCGACGAGCTATATAGACTCGAAGAATAAAAGCAAATAAAAAATCTTCCCACTAGAGTGCGCATTGCGTGTTTATATGTATTCGCATATACACATAGATACACTCGGGCGTTCATACTCGCTCGTTTCTGTTAATGGCGTTGGGCCAAACTATCTTTGCTCACTCGTGCTTGCAGAAGTTTTAATTATCCGGTGCGAGGAGCGAGTCTTTGTCGCACATGGTGTCGACGGAAACAAACGCGTGCCTGACCGGATGGATATTTTTCATATGCACACACGCTCACACATCGCGCTCATTTGTTTACAAATTTAAGACATGTATATATGTTTATATATATATATATGTATAGATAGATAATAATATATATATACAAAACAGTTAGCGATGCGTCTAGAAGGGTATACGCGCGCATTTATCCATATAGCATGGGCGCGCGAGGGTCGACATAAAATTAGCAAACAAATAGCTTAATTCGCACACTCTCTTCGGATATGTAAATTTAATAACGGGCGATTTAGTGTGCGGGTGCGTCGTGTTCAACCGACAGTGGCGCTCTTTTAACCCAACGCCATCTAGCGCTGCGCATACAATAACTCGCGTAGCGATTGCATTATGTATGTGTATACATATAAACATATACGTTTATACATTTATATATATATAAAAATACATATACATCGAGTGTACACCTGTTGCCGTCAAATCACGGACAAAGTAGTTGAGACTTATTTCTTTATTTTGACCCTTCTTTTTTCTTATTCTTCTTCTTCTTCTTCTTCTTCTTCTTATTCCCTCGACCTTCACTTTGCGCTTTTATCGTCCTCCCTTCCCCGATATATATATACATATATATACATATAGAAATAAAAGAAACCCTTTTTCTCTTATTCCACTTTTTCCTCTTTTCATTTTTTATTTCCCTCCTTCTATCACCACACTTCAACCATATTTTATATTACTCAATATAGGGGTGAAGTTTTATTTTCCGCAGACGATGGCTCAGAACGACAATGATGATCGTTGAAGTAGAGTAATACCTTTTGCGGCATTACATTCATACATTCATACATTCATACATTTATACGTAACTATATATGTAGGGAAGTGTATGGTAAACATAGAGTAGAGAGAATAAAGGTATAAATGTAAAGCACACACAGTCGTTTGTTCACGTGCGCAATGTTATAGTCGTATACTTGAAAGAGCACGATAGAGTTTTCCCTTTACGACAACAAGCGCCGGGACAGACGTGGAATAGAAGTTGGTGGTGTTATATACTGTCGGCGGCGGTGGTGACGACGGTGGTTGCGATGTGAGGGGAGAAAAGGCAGTAGAAGTGCACAGCAGTTTCTCTCGCCGTTAGTATCGAAAGTTTTGCAGTTTCGCGCGCGGGTAAACGCGTCATCCAAGGGACGGGTCAGGTAGTGAATCAGTACTAAAATGAATGAAGCGCAACAGGTCGACGCAATAGTTGCATGGAGTCAAGCTTATGGCACATGGCCTGTTTTATATGTATATGTATGTATTATATATATGTATGTATACATATAGTGGTGAGTTTTGCGGACAGAGAGCGAGGGGTCAAAAGCAAATGCACAGAGCACAACACAAACGAGAAAGTAGGAGATGATGAAGGAATAGAAGGTTATGAGGAATAAGGGGAAGGGCATCGGGGGAATGAAGGAAGCAAGGGGTGCAAGAGGCAAGGGTAATGCAAGGCAGTAGTATAACGCTTTTGTATGTGTAAGGGAAAGGAGTATTTTGGGTCATAGCTTGGTAAACAGAATAGGTAAAACAAGAGGGTGTAAACCAATTTCAAAGTTAACCCCACGTTGTTGCACTTCCTATGTATGCGCGTATGTTTGTGTTTACGTTTTGCGAAAATTCACTACTATTTCTGTTGTATGTGTGAATGGGAGTATGTGTGGATGCAATGAGTATCCGATGACACAATTTCGACAAGTTATGAGTGACCATGAATATTTCAACACATTTCATGCTTCATTGTGTTGTAGTTTATTTTTGATACGATGATTGATCTACTGAGGTATGAATTATTTACGATTAAATGGAGGGATGTTTGCAACTCGGATAGAGGAGTAGATTGAGGGTTAAATGATAAGAATAGGGAGATTTTTTTGATTGGGGGATTTTTCCTGAAGAAAATTTTGTGCAGGTCCTTTTTTTCTCAATATTCCATTCGATGTACAAATTTAATGTTTACAAGAATTCTCTGCGGAGCGGTGAGAGGAAGATTTATTTGTCGCGATGATAGAAAAAATGTGTGGGCGTTTTTTCTTTAAATTGGGGTTCATTGCGGGTTGATTACAATTATTTTTATTATTATAGAAAGGGATTGTTCTTCGATGTGAATTGATTGCTTTGTAACTGAGACTTTCGTAGAAATCGGTTTATATTCATGAGGTTTGAATAGTCAATCACGATTTTTTTTTCAGGATTTTTAAGATGCAGCGATAATTATTACACGATTTCAATAATCGATGCTGAGTAATGTCAAGAAAAACTGAAGATGAATAAAAATGTCGATTCATAAGAAAAATTATAGATAATTTTTTTTCCCTCTTGCGTATAAAAAATTATACTAGCTCAATCTATTTCCATTGATTGCAGTGGTATCAAATCGTAAATTTTCTTTCAAGTATCTGCGAACACGGATACAACTGATGGAAACTAAAATTTATAATAAAACATTCAAAAATGGAATGAATTTGTTATTTGACCATATATATTTATTTTTATATTCATTGAATCAATCCTATGTCTTAAATTTCATTTGTTATTCGTATTATTATAATTAATGATTAACGAATCTTCATTCATTAACCAATCCCAACATTTTTCATTCTATCGAATTATCTCCATCACAAAAAAGAACTCAATGAATCTCTTCATCATGTTAACAAAACTAAAAAAAATTCTCCATTTGTCTAATCATCACTAGCTAAAGAAAAAGACAATTGGACACTCCAATCACAGCCTTCTTCTGAATAATAACCAACACAACCCTCTATCAACTTTTCTCCCAATCACTCCATAAACCTGAACAGAAATAATTCACCCAAATATCCAGAAATAAACAGTGAAAAAAAAAGGAAGAAGAAATGAAAAAAAAGAGTACACGCAACTGAGAAAAGTAAACATACCACAGAAATTGTCGAAAAAGCCCCAACAAATATAAAACTTAATCAGAATACAGTATTGAAAAATTTACTCAACGGTTCGCACCAATTGTAAAAATTCAACCCAATTTAAGAACACAAAAGTGTAAGGTACAGAGTAAATACAATATATAAACATAAATATATATACAAAGAGAGATTGGGAGACTGTAAGTGTGGAGAAAGGAGACTGCCTCGTCTCAGAGAAAGAAAAAGTGCGACAGAACGATAAAGAGGGTGAAGAACATACAAACACAGTGTCACACACTCACATGCATTCACTGCGGCCCATGCACAAGCGGCAGAGTCATTGAGGGGTAAGGAGTTGGGGTTTCGGACGACTCTCGCGTGTTTCCCTCCCGTCTCATTTCAACTCCCCTCATCGTCCCCGTTAAACTCTAGATGCAATTCGCAAGAGAGACTGCGAGCGAGGCGCGGAATGACGAGGGGGTTTCGTGGGTGAATAAAAAAGAGGGAGAATTCGTGTGTGTTTGTGTATACGAGAGAGTGAGATGAGAAGAGTGAGAAAGAGCAAGGTTGCAGAGAGAATGAGGAGGAGGGGAAGAAGCAGAAGAGGAGTAGAGTTGGTGCATGGATGAGACATGGTTTAAATATATATATATATATATATATGAATGTATATATTTTTGCGACCAAGTATATATATGGTGAAGGGGTACGCCTAGTGTGAGAGGGGCCAAGGGAATTCCTGTGCACTCTTTTCTCTTGCATCGCCTCTCTCTTTTCCTCTTCTCCTACCTCATTCTCACATTTTTTTTTGCTCTCTTGCGCCGCGTTCTCCTGTTGGTCCTCAACGCAGAGCTCGTTTTATGAACGTTCGGAATCGACGCCACTGCGCGATGCAGAGCGACAGAGTGAGCAAGAGTGAGAAAGTGTGAGAGACTATGAGGGAGATGAAAAGAGTGCGGTGGAGGGCAAGTGGGGAGGAGATTGAAAGAGGTTGGAAGAGTGCAAAAGAAAATAGAAAGAAAAATCCAGTAGCCAATGGGAGGTGGAGCTGACGAGCGAGCGGGAAGATCCGACAACGTTGCAGCCGAGTTTTTGTTTACCGCCCGCCAGAGAACTAGAGAGGAAGAAGAGGGTAGTGGAGGATGAGGGGGAGTTTGATGGTGGAGTAGAGGTGGAGTTGGTTGAGGAGAGTAAATGTATATCTGCTTCTTCACAAGTGTGCGACTGCAGGCTCCGATGACGCGCGCGGGGCCCTCTCTTCCTCTCCACCTCTGCCTCACTTCTACCTATATTTTTTTTTGTTTTTTCGCAAAGCGCCCTCTTACTCTTCAACATCAGATATACACTTCTATATATTATATATCTTTGTGTGTATTTCACTGGACGTCGAGGCGAGATCGCCTTCTACTTTCGTGAGATCGACTCACACGAGTTGTCATAACTTGATCGAATCTATGTATTTATATGTTGAAATTTCAAGATGACACAACTGTGGAGCTGTATGAGAGTGAAAGGGTAATTTTTCTTTCTCTTTTCTCTTTTCTCTTTTCACATTTTATACCTTTTTCTTTTATTTCTTCTTCGTATAATCCAAGTATAAAATGATTTGTGATAGAAACTATGACATTTTACAGTTCATTTGGGACCCTTTGATAGTCACATTTATGTAAAGGTAATTTGTTACCACCGCAAAATTACCATCGCACGTATTTTCGAGTGTAATTCATCAATTTTTCACCGTATATAAAATATTACTGAATTTTTCCGAAGAAGCGGTGAATAATAAAACAACATTATAAATTAAAATGTCAAGAACATCAATTGAATTGAACAATCAGACATATTGAACAGTCGCATTTTTCTGAATGAAAGAAAAAAAAAATTCACAAGTGAAACTAATTACGAATAAAATTCAAATAATTCGTGACAAGTTGAATAAATAAATTCTAATTGGTATAACTAAAAATTTTTACATGAAATAAAATAAAATATCGATATATTAAACAGTAAGAAAAAGAAAGGCCATTAAAGGCAATTTAAAAAATTGCAGATTAATACGTAATAATATAAAAGAAAATTGATGAGCATAATGTTAAATATACGGTAATTACAAGATACAATGAACTATCATTGGGGTGTAAGTGAATAATGTTAGATAAAGCATAGATGGCTAAACATATGTAACTGAATATATAAATAGATGGTTGGAAATATTGTAATAAGCATATGTATCGGTGGGTAAAAAAAATTTATGTTTATGTACAATAGAAGCAATACCCAATGAGCCGGAGGGCCGTGCACTCTGTTTCTAGTCGTCCAACCGCGAACGTGAATACACAAACTAATAAACGATCGTGGATCGTCGTTATTATTATTAGTGATCGCTTCAACACTCGATTGTGTGTCAAACTGGAAAACTTTCGGCCAGGTGGAATAATTTTTTAACAACAGATGAGTGACTACCATTGCTAAATATATATTCATCTGAATATTTTATTATGATATTGATATGTAGATAATATTAATGTTTATATAGTTTCGTTTGAGTTTCATATGATTTAAATTTACAAGAAATGAATTGACAGTTGTTATTTGTTTTTTTTTTCAAATCATTTCTCTTTTAATTAACACAGTATTTCGATGAATTGATTTAAAATATACATTTATATAAATCTAAATTATTTTTATTGAATATTTATTTGTTTCTATCAATGATTATAATGCAGGATTATGAAATTCATTGTGATTTTTTGTCCTGTTGATATTTTTATTGATTCGGTCAGTATTTACGTTTGCAAATTGAATCAATTTTGTGACGAATTGTAGAAAATTATTCATGTCAACGTCAGTTTGAATATTCGTTTTGGAGTTCACGAATATGAAAATCATATTGAGTCAATTATAATGTCAGTCTGATTGGACTACTGAAAATGTTGATTGTCATTAGAAATTTATAGTGGACAATATTGCATATTTATTTTCATTGATGCGATGATTATTTTTCCTTATCTGACACAGGGAATGATTGATAAAAATCTATGAACATTTTCCTGGATTTTCATCATTGACCGATAATATCTCCGAATCTATTTAGAATTACGAAAAAGTAAAAATAAGTGTCAATAGATAATCGCAAGAAAAAAATATAATTTCATATTATAATAATCGACATGTTCTAAAATTATTGGATGCTGATGAATTCATTTATTCACCTCCAACATCATCGTTTACTATGTATGATTCGTTTCATTTACATCTGAAATGGATAAATAAAATATGGAAACTAAAATATTCGTGTTCTATTCATTGTATTTTATATTGCCACAGTTATTCCATGCATTGAATGAAAAAATTTTATGCACACGTTAACGAACAGTGTCAATTATCGCAAACATATTTTTTTGATTATTTACAATTGTAACAATCGATGGAAAAAAAAAACTTGTAATATTCCTCTCTCATCATTCCTTCACCAATTGGAAAAATCATTTCTTCATCCGCAATTGATATAAACAATTGAATAAAAATAATAAATATTTATTGTAGTTCTTAATTCAATAAAATATTCGAATTATTCTCACAATTATCCGTCTAATATTTGTGCTACATTATTTATAAATAAAATAAAACCGTCTTGCAAAATACATATAATTTGATGAAACTATTCTAAGTAGATTCGTGAAAATAGACAAATGCAATTGGAATATCGTGACACGAGGAATGTAGGAAGCGTCGGTAAGTCGTGATAGAGACGACGAGAATTGTTGGTCGTCGGCGTCGACTTCGTCATTGTCGTCGGTCGTGGTGTGGTGGTGATGTTTGTGGTGGTGATAGTACTGGTAGTGGTGGTGAAGAAGAAACGAAGAACAAGTGAACGAGAACACAGAGGACAAAAGGAAAATAAGTAGAGAGACGGTGTGTGCGGTGAGAGAATAAGACAAGGAAGAGGAGTAGTAGGGCACTAGTGGGGCAAACGACTACCGTTGGGTCCATTCAGACCAGTTGGCCGCGGCTGTACGACGCGATTCTTACTTCGATCAAAGAAGCAGAAGCAAAACAACTTGAAGCGCCCCTGAATTCCATAACCACTGCTACCCTCTTCGTTTTATTCTTTTTTATTTTACTTCACTCCCTCACTCACTCCCATACTCTCTTTCTTTCTTCCGTATTTGTTTCTTCCTCTTTTTTTTTCGTTTCAAACTTGTCTTCTGTGTTTATGTTATTTTTATTTATACTTATTTTTCTTTTTCTTTATTTATTTTTGATGATTTCTTGTCTCTTTTTTTATCGCACGTTCTCACAATGCTCCACACAATAACAGTGAGCTCACTCTGCCTCCTTTATTAATGTATATACATCTTTGTATACATATATATAAATTTTGTCTATGTATACAGGAAGAAACTTGTGCTTTCGTGTCCGTGACCCCATAATTCATCATCTCTTTTGCATTTATTTGTCTTATGTACTCATGAACATATATAATTCGTGTATATACAATTGTAGATGTTTCTTTTTCATTTGTAATATCCCATTCTCATATGATATTTTCTCAGTAAATATTACACCCTCGAATTAGATCTATATGTACATTTTCAATGGAAGCACTTGGAGGAAAAAATAATGAAAAAAAATACAAGGCAATAGAACAACAATAAATAATTAAAAATAAACATGGCTGAATTTATTTTTTTGAATATATAAGGGTGGCATTAAAAATCTCCTTTTTTATTTTCAACCATTTTTTTTTCCCTATGCAAGCACAACGTTGAAAATTTTCATCGGATACGGGGTGCTCTCTCGCGCACGGATTATCAAGAAAAATCGGGGGCTGACGAGCAACGCGAGCGCTTGGGGGTGGCAAAGGGATGGTGGGTGGAATAGAGGGTGGTCTCGGCGAAGGGTTCACGTGGTTGGAGACGGTGCATTAGAATGAGTGAGAAGCGAAAACACAGCCGACAGTGGGGCAGAAAAAGATAAAAAGAAAGTGAAGGAGAGTGAGAGGGACTTTGCGGGGGTTGTTGGAGTGAGATGGAATCAAGTGTGCGCCGGGGATGTATCTATATGTATGTTTGTGCATGTGAGGTAGTGTGGTGAGACGGAGGAGGAGTTGAAGGTGAAAAAAAAGAGATATGGGGGTGGACGAATGCAAGAGGGTGCACGAGAATGAAGGGTGGTTTGGGGTAGCCGGGGGGCGGAGTAGTTGCCCCAGTAAAAATCGATCCTCCCCACTCGTTTTTTCATACTTTCACCCCCTGGAGAGGTTTGCGGGGGTCAGGGGGACCAACAGGAGGCGCGAGGGGTGGTGGAGACCGTAGTAATGGTAAAAATGGTGGAAAAAAGTGGAATGGTAAAAATGGTGGTGGTAGTAGAATGACGGTGGGGCGAGAAAGAAGAGGGAGAGAGCTTGTGCACAGTTCGCAGTGGCGTTGGGACGCCTTGTTTGACGTCTGGTGCACACACATATTCACATACATATAAATCTCTATGTATTTGTATATAAGTAGAAAATGACGAAAAATTGAAAGGAAATTCCTAAATGCAATTTTTTCCCCACCAATATCTTCGCGATAATATAGAAATAATGGAATGATCATTAGTGTGGAGGGATTAATGTAGTAATTATTATTCATTTCATGCTGATGAAGAACTTGAAATTGTTTGATATTTTGCAAATGATAGAATATGAGAATTGAGGATGGAGAAATTGGGAGAGTATCGGAGTGCAGTGTTTTTTTTTTCCCGATATCATCGTTGGAATTGGATGGGAATTTCTGAAGAATAATTAGCTCGTACAAAATACTGGAGCAATTATCTGTTGGAGAAAAAATGACTTGTATTACATAGTATGAGAATTTAATGGTAATTGATGGGGAGAGGCATTTGATAGAAGGGTGAGAATTGTATGGGAATTCTCAAGTGTAATTTGAAATTGCACTGAATTTTTTTTTTTTGGCTATCATAGAGATGATGCAATGATTGGTGACGAAAGAAAATTCACAACCAATTCTTCATTTGAATAATAGATGAATGTTATCAATCGAGGATGCATAAAAAAAAAACAGGTTTATTGATGATGAACATTTGAAGTTGTGAATAATTTGCATTTAATGAGTGTAAGATTAATCGATTATATAATATAATTATTTTTATACCGTCTGACTATTCGCCTACTAATCATCCTCTCATATTATATTATAACATTCATGTGAAATAACTAAAATAAATAGGATTGCAAAAAAATTGTAGTTGCATATAAAAAATTTTGCAAAATATTCTTTTTTCATTTTTCCTCTCACTGTTCCTCCTGGACTATATACACACAGACAAATACACGAATACAATTTTTCTACGCGTGTGAACTTTTATACACACGTGTGCGGCTTATTCGGTGGAGGTGGATGGGATTTCGTGAGCGCGAGTAAGACGGTGAGACGGGTGGTGGCGGTAACGGCAAATGGGTGGCTGGGTGGGTAGATGGATGAGGGAGAATAGAAAGAGAAAAAAAGTGTGGGCTTGTGAGGGTGGAGGAGGACAAGTGAAGCGTTCTCGGAGTAGTAGTGTTCGCTTGGTCTGTGGCAACGCCGCCCCTGCGCCGTCACGGCGCTTCTGTCGTCCGTTGCAACGATGAAAAATTACCCAGAAGCACCAGTGAGCGGTTTTTTCTCACCGGCCCGACGTCGTCTAGCGTGGAGTCCGCGTGCCTGACAGACAGCTGCACCCGAGCCCTGATATATCGACCGGCCGGACCTCCTAACCAACCACCCCCCCAACTCTTTTTCGCCCATTCTTTCTTTCTCTCTCGACTTTACTTTTTTTTCCTCCCTCACTCTCGCGCTCGTTTCCTCTTTTTTTCCTATTATACACCTGCATCTATTCGGACCTCGGTGTGGGTTTGGGGTGGGTGTAGTAGAGAAGGGGTGGTATGCTCACCGCCTCCGGGGCCACCCTATCGCAAAAAACGTCAACACACATACACTCTAATATACACACATAGATATATATATACATACACGTGTATTGAAGCTCACATGTATACGCGTATTTTTCTTTTCCACCCAAAAAATACCTAACGCTCGAGTGACGCTCTTATATAGAAAATGGAAAGGACTAAGAGGAAAAAAAATGTTGGATAAAAAAAATATAGAGAAAAATAAATGAATTCGACAAGAGAATTAAGAAGAGAAATCAATGTAAACATGCGTATTTATATAATATATTTTTGTTTATATGTAGAATTAAAGATGGAGAATATTACTGAGAAAATATCAATCAATTTTAATACTGTAAACTCCAGATCACTTTATACCTAAATTCTATCACTTTTAAATTATAAATATATATTTCAAAATTTTTGCATAAATTTTTGAATAAAATTTCACGAGTTCATTGAACCACGAAATTATTTATTAGATGGAGATAAGACACGCGTATGTCACAAGATTTTTCTGCATTATGTTCTTTCGATGATAAATCGAGAAAAATATGCTTATATGATATTGAAAATTACCTGACGATATCAGAGATATTTGAGAAGATAAAAGAATCTATTTACTTTCGCGTTGAAGAAAATTACTTCTATGTTCAGTTTTTCTCTCTAAATATTCTTTCAGAAATGACTGCAAAGTGGTTTTATAAAATATTTTGTTTGTTTGTTTGTTTGTTTGCTCTCTTCTATTTGGTACAAGCGAAAAGGATGTGAGAGATAGGGCAGGAACAGGAAATGGCTGTGTTACAAAAAACCAGAATACATATCTGTGTGTACAGTTGTTTGTTTGTGTGTGTGTGTGGTTTCTTCCTAAACTTATATTTCATAATGTATAACATGACTACTTTCTTATGCAGAGCATTCGACATTTTTACCTTCTCTGATGTGTCGGCATTTGTTCACGTTATTTACGTTTTGTTTTTTCAGATATTTAAAAATGACAGAATAAAAAAAACATTTTGCAGTACAAAGAATTGTCTTCTTCGATGACAATAAAAATACTCAACTTTGGCGAAGTATTTTCTTGCTATTTATCAATGTGTCGCTTCCACTGACAAATGAGACAATACAAACGCACTTTGAAATATCTATGGATACTAATATATTCCAGAGTGAGTTCATACATATATGGAGACATAAAAAAGATGTTTGGGCAGTAGAGGGTACGTTAGGGGGGGTAAAAAAAATCGAAGAGTAGTCAGGAAAAGAAAAATAGCAGAGTGAAAAGAAAGAAAACAAACAATAAAAATAAAATGTAGGTCTCTGGAATTAAACTAATGGTTAGTGAGGATGTAACACCAGTACAAATGGGCAAAGATTATGCCAATGGATAAAGATTCAAACTCTCTGCATTAATCGTTAACGAAACAACGCTTTTCCACAATTGCATAGACAATATATATAAACCGTCATGTATCCATCGCACAAACTTTGTGAAACATTTATTCTTTATATATACACATATATTTATATATTATCAATTAATGGGTTTTAAATAAACTCTTTTTTGTTTTATATTGAAATTAGTTTTGATAAAGAGATATTAAGAATTGTTTCGATTTTGTTAACGACGTTCTGTTGATTATTTATAATAAAAGTGGATTTTGGTTTGTGATAATTTTGTATTCCAAAGTAAAATCCACTTCCTCTTTTGTATAGTGTGGATGTCATAGGAATTTTTTTGGTAGTGATCAAAATCGAATGAAAATGTAATTAAAAATAATAAACGCTCTGTTTGTTTTTCCTTTGTTTTCAAATATTTTCATTACCTTCACCCCGATTATTTTGTACAATGTATATCAGAACAATTGGGTCTATTTTTATTCTTACAACAATTAAAGAATTGGATAAAAATAATTCTGGTCCGTTTGTCGTGTGGTTGCATTCTGCGATTGCACTCATCTTCGCGATTTTGTTTACCAAGTTCATTATTATGTGCAGCACACTTGCACTCATCAATCATCATAATTTATTTGTGAAAATTGCTCAAGTTCCATTTATTTATATTATATATTCATATATATTACCGTGGTAACTCTGTGTTGTGGGTAATTTTGCAATGAAAATGTACTGTGGCAAACACATTGCTGTGGCTAATCGCAAGTCCACATTTATATATTAGAATAATATTTTTGATTTATCAATGGATTAATAAAACTTGGATACTTTTATTGAATTCATATTGTCTCTATCCCAAATATTTGCATTATCATTAGCCGTGAAAAAAAATTGTATCAGGGGGAAATTGCAATAAATAAATGATATCTATTTACGATGTGAAATAAAAGGTAATTACGCATTTTCTATTATCATTTAAATATGTGAAATATTTTTTTTCTTTTCATTGTATAATTTTAATTACATTTCAAGTAAAGATACTAGTTATGAATTAGAAAAAACTTATGGATACAAAAAAAATAACATTTCTGAAATATAAATCATGAAAAGCGGAATGTTTTACGTACTCAAAAAATAAATCAGTAAATATCTCTCAGCATTAAAAAACAACAAAAATAATAATAAAATTTGTGTAAGGATAATAATTACAGCAGATTTCTCTCTATACAAATGGAGAAGGTACAAACCAAATATAATTCCAATATTAAATACGAGTAAATATAAAAAATTGAAACTGGCTATAAAATCAAAGGAGAAGAATTGGCTGAGACTGAAAAATATGTGAGAATGAAATCATAATATCTGTGGGATAGAGATATAGACGATGAGAATAGAGTCTTGGAAGAATAATGTATACGTAAGCAATAATTTTCTTATACACATAAATTCTCCTTTGAATATTAATATAATCCAAATCCAAGTATTTGACTGTTTTGATATATGGGATATCACTGAATATATATCAAATTGAATATTATCAATACGTTGTGTGTAATTATATTCACGTAAGTAATAATGGATCTTCTGGTTCTCTATTTGTGATTCATCACAACAAGTTTTCGTTTTTTTGTAAATATACAATATAGATTTCTACGTCGATGTGTCTTCATGTGTAGTGCCATCTTGATCTAATCGTGATGTACCACAAGTACGACATTTACAACAAACAATGCATGGTGCAGCTAGCAACAATAATGGTGACGCTATAAGGAGAAGAAGTCCAAAACCAGCGAATATTCCAATAACTTGTGTTCGATGCCAAATCACTGATGCACGCGAATGTCCCAACTTATTTTTACATGGTCCTTTATCGTAATGTCTCAACAAAAAATCATCCTGTAAAAATTAAATTTATGCAATTAATATGAATGTAATAGCTGAAATACAACAAATACAATACATTCTGTTCTTCACTTTTCATCACGTCAGCGAATTATATAATCGTTAAAAGAAAACATTAAAATGTCATACAGGGGCAAATCGAAAATCGGATTGTAGTGTGACAGCAATTCATCGTTTCTACGACTTCGGCTTGGTATGCATGCATTCAATTTACAAGATAAAAATTTTTTACAATCTCATCGGGATGGTATTCTTGCCGATACTTTTTTATCAGTATCTAATAAAAAGTTGAAAAGATGTTGTTACGACTTGTCCTACACTTTTATCACAAAGTCAATCGAATATTCACCCAGAATACTTAAAAACGCAAATGGTACTCATGGTTAAAGTGATAAATAATCAAATATTCAAATTTTTTGGTTCAGTCATTATCGATAACATGTGACATATTGTTCAAGGACAGCCCGATGAATGAATAACCGCTTCAGGTTGCTCTATGACGCAGTGCCGTACTATGCGGGTGTACACAAAGGGCCTAATTCAATTAGCCTCAAGAGAAATAAAAACACGATTATTCATAATTAATAACATACTGATGATTATCTAAAAATATTCACCGTCTTCAACAATAATTCTCCCTTTAATTTTATGATAAGCGTTGAAAGGATAATAGCGGCGTTAATTCATTCGTGATATTTTTAGGATCCATAAATTAGAATTATTACTGCCTCCTACATAATTGCCCAATAAAGCCCTTTAATTCTATAATATTCAATCATCAAGCAATCTATGAAATATATTACACAGTTTCCATTACAATTCAGTAGCACATGAGTCATGGATGTATTCAATCTGAATTGAAGTTACAACAATCGGCAATAACCTACTTTTATGTTTCTACATTTGAATAAATAATTTGTTTGCAAGTTACTCCATCGAAGATTGGACTTCATTTCTAACTTTTCTTTTCCGTGATAGAACTGTCTCAACATCGCGTCTCATTTCCATTGAATAGAATTAATAAAAATTAACGATCATTCGGTATTGACCAGAAAGAGCTTTGAGTACATAAAAATGTATCTCATTTGATTTATAAATTCAACCTCAGATTTAACGACAATTAATGTGAAGTGCTGACTCAATCAACATTCTCAACCTCTCGACTATTTTAATATATTTGTTTTATTGCAACATGATGAAAAGATAAGAGCAAAAAAATCATCAATATTCAATCGTATAATTCAACTTACGTCCAACGATGCTAAACAATACCAACAAAATACGTGTTTGCATCTCTTACACATCATTTGAGCGCATCCATCATCTTTTTCAATCGGAACAGAACACATCGGGCAACATTTGATATGATCATTATCAAATGGTATGCCAAGTGGTAAATTTGGACATGGTCCATTGCAATGCCATGGCTCACGACAAATAGAACAAAAGTCCGTTGAACAATTTGGACAATGTACAGGCCCTGGTGATACACCACTATTCCCATTATTCGTTACCGAACATATTGTTTCACAGCCAGCTCGTGGGCACCATGCACGCTCTTTATCCATTGCCACATCTGATTCCAAACAAAAGAATAAATAGAATGATAATACAGTTGATAATCAACATGAGAATATTTTGAATACGAAAATATAAATATAATAAAAGCAAATGTATGTTTATTTTGTAATTCATTGCAAACCTCGATTGAGACGAAACTTGTGGTGTTTCTCCATCAATTCTGGTGTTACGAGACTTGATATTTCATTCAATGTCAAAATTGTTGACCAATCACATTGTGCATCAGGACAACTAATTTCATATGCACCCTCCTCTATTTCAAATTCAACATATGCTCTCACACACTGTAATAAGAAACAAATATGAATTCATTAATCAATCTTAATATTTTGTCGGAAAAAATTAATCTAATAAATTCATAAAATAATTTTTATCATATTGTATTTATGATTTTAAAAATAATGTATGATAATATCACTTACATCTTTACAGTAGAAACAACCACAGCCCTCAATCCTAAATATCTTCGATAATGAAACATCAACGAGACATAATTTACACAGGAATTGATTGATGGTTTGCTGCTGTGGTTGTTGCTGTTGTTGTTGATGTAGCTGCTGCTGCTGCTGTTGCTGCGATGATGCAGGAACAAAATTACCAGCAGCCAAACTGTAACGTGAGCTCGATGCTAGAGAAAGTAAACTAGAACATCTGGAGCAAACACGACTTCTGTTGATAGGTCTATTCTCCAAATGTAATGTACTAAGTCCAACAGCAGTTTCACATTTTCGTAAATTAGTTGTTGGTCCTAAATTGAACCAGCTATCACCTCTTACTTCCAAACTCACACTACTTTCAGGTCTACCAAGTAGTGGTGCATCAACATCCTTTGCATTTGCATTATTAGTCCTCTCATTCAGTGATAGATTAATAACACTCGATTCTTTTCTCACCAATGGCAATTTAATTCCACTCAATTTATTTGCTTTATTCTCAAATTTTTTCTGTATTGCACCATTCTTAGCTGGTGGATTAACTGATGTTACTGAGCTTGTGGCAGTACCCATGTCCATTAGTGGAGCTCGTCGTACGACGAGCGAGTGTAGGCTAGGCATCCCCTAATCAGAGTTTTCTGTGTGTTATGTTTCTGCCTCCAAACACTATTTTGTACACATGTGTTATTATACTCGTTGTCGACGAAGTTTATTCAATGATTTTATTTTATTATTTTCTCTTATATCTATTTGTTTATGTTCTTTTTTTCGATTCACTTGTATGTTTCACATTTATATTACGCATGAGATATAATTATTCATCGCACAATCACACCAGCTTCAGCAAAAATTTTCTCAATATGATTAATACACTGGATCACAAATGTCGTGTTGTGTGTATTTATTGATAAAGATAAAGTGATAATGAAGTATTACGTTTCAGTTTACACTCAACACTCTTCTGATTTTTCATTGAGATAACGGTTTTTAAAAGTGCTGTATATCATCCATATACCCATATATCCATGTATATATACACATATGACGATAATTCAGGAATATATGGCCGTAAAAACACTTTTATGACATTGTCGATGCAGTTTTTTTCATTTTTGTATTTCTCCTCCGTCAATGTTATACGAATAATTAGAGTATCATTGTTGATCCATATACATCAGTTTGAATACGTTTTTGTTATAAATAATTATTGAATCATGGACATTCAATGTGTGATACAAATCATTTTTCAAATCATACTCACACAAAACACAACGAGGACGAGGGCAAGAGCAATGCATATCTAATTACTCGCCATAGATAATTGGACTAATGATATTGAACGATAATGTGAACACTGTAGCTTATTGGATAAAATTTATTCCTCCATCATTATCAAAAAATGCTTGACATAGTTGGACACCGCGCACACATATAACTGCAGCGGTTGTTGGCGGATTTAGGTATGGATAAATTCACAACTACTTTCACTGTCAAGCTAGGCACAAAATGTGTGTTACCCACCATCCTCCCAATCCCACACGTCACAACGTGACGATTTTTAATTTCTTTTCTCTTTTTCTTTCGTTGTTATTTCGGTTTCGTTTTCGTACTGTTTAACACGTAAAAAAATTACGCCTAAAAAATATGAAATAAAAAAAGGCCTTCGCCAATAAGCCACGCACTATATTTTTATCTTCAAACATATATATCTATATATGTTTATATATAAGATGTTTTAATTATTGCATAAATAATAATTATGAATGGCGAATAACAATAAACGCCATTGCAACGAATAAATTTTTATGTATACATATTTGTATGTATGTGTGTATATATGTATGTATCTATACACATATATATATATACTATTTTTTGTTTAGATTTTATTCCATATATAAAACGCCCGTGTGTGACTCATTTTTTATTCGCGTTGTGTAAATGAATATATAACAGAGAAAGAAGTTGAAAATAGTAGTGGGTGAAAAAGTACAGCATGCGTCTATATAGCACGGTCATTGCAGTGAATTTAAAGACTCACCCACAATCAAATTGTTTCTCCTGTTTTTCTTTTTTTTTTCTCTTTTTTCATAAAACGTGGAACACGTACTACACAATACCCGGACGAATGAATGGCCACTGTTACTACTGCACTGGCATTTGTGACGTTCATTGAGGATTACAATCACTGCCGACAACTTTGCTGAACGAATTTATGTTACTAAAGTTATTTCATCTTTGATTATTATTCGAGTAAACTGCGAAATTGGGTAAATTCATTTGTTAATGTAAAATGGGTTCGGTGATATAAGATTGAGGTTTTGTTTATTACGTTAATGTTTATTTGAATTTGTCTTGCGATTGAGTTTGATTTTTCATAGCATCTAGGGATTTTTCCTGTCACTCGAAAAATTCTCCCGCAAAAAACTGGATTTTAGATGTAATACAATTTTTTTTTCCAAGAGTTTTATTTTCAATTTTTTTGGAGAATGTAAGATGTGTACTTTACTCAACATGACGAATGAATATTTATTACTGCTTTGTTTGTCGCTACGTAGTTCATTGTGAATAATAATCAGTGTTGGCATCATAAACGATGAAACGACGCATTACTTTATTTTTATGTTTCTTTTTTTGTTGAAAAATAGTAGTTATTGTTGGAAATTTTGCAATTAGGTTTTTGATTCTGTGGAATATTTAAAAATATTGGTTGATTAGTGAATCATTTAAATTATAACGTTTTGAGTATAATTTACCTTTTGTTGCTCATAGGGATTTTATCTGTCATTTGAATTGTTTTTCCCAATAGTATTGAGTTCAAATGTCACGTGGATGTACAGCAACGGAGATTTAAATTTTTCGACGAGAAAATCGGAAACGATAGACGAATGATCTTCATTCGATATTGGAATGCGAATTAATTCCATCGACTGCATTACACTTTTCATGTTTCTATGATTCATTCAGGAGAAGTCGTTAGATCCTTGAAACGCACATTCTCTGAAATTATTGTCTGTTTCAAACTAGTATCCATCAAATCTAGAAAATTAATAAACGAAATGAAATCACTCCTTTTCAAATATGTATGTTTTTTTCATTGGAAATAAGAATACTATGAAATGATAATCTTCTGCGGTTTTCCAATACATATAATACACTACTTCCTTCATCACTTCTTTACCAGAATCTCTTTTCAAAAGTTAAGATGTTCTAACTTGTCTACGATTCTATTAGCTAATTACATTTAAGCGACAATTTTAGTTTTTTATCAGAATTATCAGTTGATTGGGATTCCGCCATCGACCGGAAAAAATCTATTGTGTTGTAATTGGATAAAATACATTGATTACAGAAAAGCTTCATGACATATCATAAAAAATAGATTTAAGATCTAAAATTAAACACGGAAATCAATACACACAATGATATAAATATAGAAATTCAACGAACAATTACACATTTAATTTACATTACATGTAAAGAAAAAAGAAGATAGTCAACATTATTATGATTGGTTTTTGTTCTGTTCCTTCCCTCGATCTCACGAGAAATAAATTAATACGTCATATAATATAAAGAGGAAGATACAAATTTCATTTGGGGGTGAACATAAACGATAACATGAACCATCTGTGGATGGCATTGTTCATATATAAGATAATGATCCCCTTATTGTGCTTTTATTTACATAGACATTTATAAAAAAAAACGTTTTTGGAACACAGTTTGAGGTAATACAGTCGAAACTAATACAAAAATGACATTACCTAAAAATTGATGATAACACTGCTAAAAAAAATATTAAAATCATATGAAAGTTTTTTTGTATGCGTACCACCAATGAAAGGAGGAGACAATCAAATATAAAACGCGGCGATGTGTTCCTTCTGTGTGCCAAAACTTTTTTTTTTTCCTTATCTCAATTACATTGATTATAGTGAAATATTCCCCGGTTGACTGTATTGGCCGTATCTGGAATGTGTGTCAACACCTCTAACGGCGAAGTAGTAATTATTCCCTTCAGAGAACTGTAATTATGTTTAAATAATTGATAAATATTAAGAACGAAATAAAACCTGGAATGGAAAAGAAGTTGCTTTTTTTTGTGCATAAATTACCTGTGTTAATGTACAAGCCATTGGCAATGGCAAAGCACTAACATCACCAACTTTTTTCCACAATGCTGTACTCGGTGCCACTCCAGTGACTTCTTGATACGCAAACAATTGATAACTAGCTATTTCCGCATATTCATCAGAATTTCGCATGTTCCACGATAACACTATTCCTGCATGCGATAAAAATTTATTATTATCGATAACACAATCAATGTGATGTGGATACGATTTAAACCGTTTTTCAACTTATATTAGTTTCATTATTCTTACCGTTTGCGACTTTTGATATTTTCAACGATGGTGCAGGAGGTGGAAGTTTGAGTGATGCATTCACTGGATAATTGGTAACGGCAGGCAGTGGCGCTGGGTGCTAAATTCAAGAGAAAAAATACATTTTTCAGATTTCTGTCCATTTTGATGTTCGACCACTTTCTATGTTGACTAGAATTATTATTAATTGAATATTACTTTGTGTTTCCGTGCTGATACTGTCGTTGTTGCTGGCACTACCCTCAAGGAACCATTCGATATCGTTTGTACTCCTATATAAACAATAAACATTTGAAGTATTCATTCTCTTTATGGCTCCTTATCTTCATGATATCATGTTTCATCTACTGACCTGAATACGTGATTCCTGGAAGCAGCGCCCTGCTTTGAGTTGTAACTGCGGGACGAATCTGAAAATTGATCAGGAGTCAGAAAACCGAACTAATACAATATTCTGAAAAATATTCCAAGATATTGCTACATATAATAAGGGAATTCACCGTATTAGTATTTGCTGTCATAAGTAATTGACGAGGACCAGCGATATTTTGCATCACTAATGCAAATCTAGAAGCATTCACATTATTCTGTGGAAGAAAGAAAATATAAAAATTCAAACAACATATTATTATAAAAAGTAACATATCGTATTGTAAACTCACGACTATTGCTGTTGGCATTGGTTTGCTATCGACAGGTTGTACTATTTTGAAGGCAGGTTGACTAATAGTAACATTAGCTGGTGTGGATTGGATTACTCGTTGATAACGCGGTGGCGCTTTCGATATTATGGCAGTAGTTGATGAAGTTGTAATTGCAGTTAATGGCGGTGGATTTACGATATCTGGTAAGATAAATTTTCAGTTTAGTTTAATTACCACACACAATTGAACACCCATACCGGAATAGAAATATACAAATGTACTCACTTTTACTTTTGATTTCCTCTTCTCCTGTAAGGTCAATGAGGTTGTCACTATTGCTGTTGCTGCTACGGGAGTTCAAGACTTTAGACGGTCGAACTGTCGCTGTTAATGCACCATTAAGTGTAATCGTCCCCTTTTAACGAAATAGAATAACAAGTGTGAAGTATTAATACAAGTTGCCAGTTTATAAACAAAGGTTTGCAATAGTTTACATCTATGAACCGTTGTATCAAGTAATTACCTGTTGTGTGACAACTTGATTACCAGAACTGATTATATGACGATTATCAGTTGGTTTCGACACAACTAATGCCGCAGGTGAGACTGTAGATGTTACAGGTGATTGAACTTGCGTGGACGCTACCGACGCAGTTGATACTGGAGACAAAGGTGGAACATCATTTGTACGACGCGGTGATCGGACTTTAATTCCTTTGCGGATAGTTGGATTGTTATTCGATGGTTCATTCGAATGTTTTGATAACGTGTTTCCACCATTCGCTACCGTCACATTTGATTTCATATTCTGTTCCAATTGTCTCAGATTTTGTATCCCACTGTCCTAGAATTCAAATTATATATAATTGATTATTAAACGCACTTCATATTGAATGAAATATTTATGAATTTTCGAAATTTCGGAGTTGGAACCTACCGTCATAAAGTTAACTTGCAATCCGACAGAGCGATTTATTTTTATCGGTGGCACAGTCTTGTCACCACCACGACGATCTGCTGCAAATCGGTTCAATACCATTTCAAAATCTTTTATTTGTTTGGTTAATTGTTGACATTTCATTCTAGTTGCTTCTTGATTTCGTTCTGATATTCTGGCTTGTTCACGTAATTTACCAATTTCATCGCGCATCGTGATTGTTTCAATCACTTTCTGAATCAGGAGTTCTTCAAGTTCCTGAACACAGATCAAATTTGAGTTTTATTGTTGTGGAGATTCTGCTAAACAATTATTCAAAAACGAAATAAACAAAAATTGACTGTGAACTTACTTCTTGTGTAAACTTGGATAATGATTTTTTCCCATCCCGCCAAAAAAACTTTCGTACATGTTCTAAGGTTTTGATGTTGTTACTTGGCTTCACTGTTTCTTTCGTTTTCGATGAAATGTTAATCTCCATCTCATTCTTCACTTTCTTCACCACAGTACTTCCAACTGGTTCTTCTTGACAAATCCGTTTCAAAGATGGTGGCGAGGATGGTCGAGCACGTGGCTTAGATTTATTATGATTAGTAAATATTGGTACATTATCGCTGGATTCAGAATCGCTATCACTGTTCAGAAATCGTTTCCGGATCATTTCTTCTGCTTTTTGAGCTGTTTCGCGTTTTTGGCGGACATTTTCTTTTTCTGTAATGAAATACAGTAGTAAGTACGTTGCGATATTACTAATAGTGATAATATTTCCTACTCAAACATGATTCAAGTGAAAAGTCAACTAAAAATTAATCATGCAATGAAATCACCAAAATCTGGTAGAGTACTGTATCAATAAAATTAGTCGGAATGATACGATTAAAATTTGTAGTAAAGCGTACGAATCGACGGTGTAGCTTGATGTCATACAACTTCAAGAGTTATCAAAATGAAGCGTACCGAACCATGATTTGTAAGTTATAAACAGAAATTAGAATGAAATCTGCAGTGTCTACATAGTGCGAAAATGAATGAGAAGATGCATGAATAAATAAATAAAAAAATTAATGAACAAATGAATAAATAAATAAGACAACGTATAGATAGAATATGTGGAGCACTTAATTTATTATCATACATTATGCACTGACTACAAATAAATTTCACACTCAAACACCCATATAGTATAAGCAAACAATTCGAATAGCATGGTTCCTACCTTGTCCTGAATTTACAACATCACCCATTGGATTGGTTTTCCGTTTCCGTCGTCGACGTTTGCCTCTATTACATATTTCTGATGGAGGAATTACTGCCGTTATTTCTAATTTTTCATCGTCTTTATCCACATTATCATCATCATCTAATATTTCAATCGGTATCGTCACTTTCTTTCCCGGAGATTCAGACTTAATATTTACATTTCTCAATTTCTCACTTTCATGAACTAGTATATTCGGAGTGGTTTTACTCTTAGCAATTGTCTGAAGGTTCGAGCATTTTTCAGTGGTTGATGGTACTCCAGATGATGGAACTTCTTTCACTTCAACTTCGCTATTTAATGCATGCACATTTATATTTGATTCTGGACATGGTATTTTTTTACAAACACTATTATCATCATCGGTAACTTTCAGTGCACGTTTTTTACCAAGTTTATTTTCCTCCTTACTCTCGGTATTATCATCATGTTTGCTACACTCAGGAACATCAACAGGTTTTGAAGTATCATCATTTTTTTTGTTGATGGTAACGACATCAACGTCTGGTACCGTCGCGGAATCATCTTCCAGCATCATGATAGGTTCATCATTAGGGCTGATACTTTCGACCTGAGTATTCTCAGCGGGTTCCTCCTCATTAGACATGATTTTTTCATTTGGGAGGTCATCAATGGATTTTTCCGCTACGATATTCGAAGCTGATGGCTCTATTTCTTTGATTTCTTCATGTTCAGAATTTTTTGAGCTGGCATCTAAGTCGTTAACATTTGTAACAGTTTTATTTTCAGAAATATCTTCAACTTCTGCTTTTACAGCGATTGGCACATCGAATAGTTCTACCTCAGATTTATTTACGAGCTTTTCAGCTGTATCATTGTCTTCGGGATTGGTTGACTCCTCTATTTCACATGCCACTATAGTTTCATTACTTTTATCAATAATTTCATTATCCTTTGGGTCATTTCCATCATCGGGAGGTAACGGTATTTTTTCAGGAGGATTTGTTGACGCATTCAATTTATCAGATGACGATTCAGGTACGGATGATTGAGGACTATTATCGTTCGTGGTGATTAATTCGTTGTCAGTATCATTATCTATTTTGTGTTGAGTATCGTTAATTCCAGATGGACTGTTATCCGTATGTGTTGCATTTTCAATAGCTGAAACATTCGTTTGGGAGTTAGATCCCGGTGTGACATATTTTGTTTCTGTTAATACTTTTCTACTCGGTGGATAGACTCTCAGGCTACAGTTCCTTTCTATTCCAAAACTATTAAAATATGTATTGAATTCGCCGAATTTGTAGCCGCGACATCGGCCATAGTGAGAGTTTTGATTATAATATTCGTCCCCGTACCGATTTGACACGACAGTGTGATACGAATGATCTGAATGAGATCGATTCGCCGGAAATGACAGATTAGCTTGATACAAATGTGATTCAAATGAACCACAATACTTTCGTTCATTTTTGTAAGTATATTTAACAGTATTCAATTTGAGGAATGGACTCGTTCCACGTTCAAATGCATTTTTTCCATCAGTATCGCAAAAATTGTTCTCCATCAAATCATGATTATCCGTTAAATCTAGTTCCTTCTTAATACCGTTGTGTTTGCTTGCGATCGAACACATTCCATTAGAATTCTCATGATGTTGCATTGAACATTGATTTGAAGCATGTACATCAAATTCCATGTCTGCAATCAACAAGGTGAAAAAATTCCTAAAATTGCTATATTCCTAATTTCGTGATCCTATTCATCCAACTCAATATATGTTTATACAAGCCACTACTTCCACGGCAATGACAACATTTTCAAGAAGCTATCCTATTCAAATGGAATTCGTTTTCCGGAGTTAAAGTAACGAATTGATTATCAGTGTTCCGTTATGATATAAATTTTTTTTTGCTATTTCATTATTTTAGCGACATAAAACGCTCCAATGCAACCTGGATTCAGAACGATTAACGAAATATATAAAAAATATACAAGTAACGCAATTGATTGAAAATATTATCATCTTGCATTGAATTTAACAAACAATCATAATTTCATAAGTACAATTGGAACAATGCTGATGGGAAAGATACTGGTTGAGTTGAAAACTTCTATTCCAACATTTCAATCTGATCGATGATCTTAATCAGGGGAGTAATTAATATCAAGTTATGTTCTTGACAACACTCACCAGGGGGCTCAGTCTTTTCCGGTTGCTTTAGTTGATTTGTAGGCAAGGAAGCACCAACGTCATCATCTACATCATCATCGGATAGTCTCAAACGTAAGCTATCATCTGATTGGGCGTCATCTTCATCGCCATCTTCAGTAGCACCATACAATAGCTCATCCTCTAAATTCTTTGATATCTCATCGCCTCTATTATCACCGCATGGCAGCGTTGAGCAAATGGTTTTTGTTTCTGTTGCGTGCATTATTGGACTTTCCAATGATTCCATTATTTCAAAATTAAGTTTTGAGCGTTATGTCCCATTGATCCAGCATATGAACTCTGAACGTTGATTATTATTCAAGTTGAAATAATAAATTTTCAAACTATGATATTATTCTGTGATATTGACACTCCGGTCGAAGTAGTCTATTGAAGTGTTGGAATATTCCGGATTAGAGGCTCATGTTCATCGAAAGAGGTCATCAAAGCTGTGAGTATTCAACTTCTCATGGAAGGCGATTTGTATTGAATGATGTGAATCAAGATTGTTAACATTCTCGTTGGTTACTTAGTTTCGGGAATACACTTATATGGATTCTACGACAAACAAACATTTTTATTGCATAATATGGTTAGACTCATGAAACGGTGTCTGCTTGGACATCATGGCACGGGAAATATTCGTTAATAAGTTGAGGAATATATCAGCTCAACTACTATGTGCATTGGACCCAGTTAATTTCATCCTATGACAATATAATTTGCCGTCGCAATGATCGTCGATGAATAATTGGATATATATAAGCCAGAACGGCATATATAAAGAAAATCAGTGAAATATGAATGTCAATTGTTGATCAACAAAATAGCAGGATGAGTGCTTTGACCAAATGGACGAAGTAAATCCGAATTCAAAAAACGGGTCTAATGCTGATAGCTAGCTTACAAAGATCCAACAGGGCTGAATGAACTGACATGTGACTTGGTTTTGCGCTATGAATAATAATGCCACAGGTATACTTTTATGGCAATACTATGAGATTTCATGGAATAATTTTTCTCAAATCATGTATTTACATGAAGGCAGAATTAGAATAATTTTCCACTGGGCCCAATTGCGAATGTGGATGAACTGGTCCTGCCTGTGTATCAGCTATATAATCTTCGTTTTTTGCCATATCAATAACTGTGCGAATTAACTTTTGTTAATTTCACAAAATCCCTAATGTACACCTTTAAAGTATGAGATTTCGTTGTCATGTACGTAACATCACGTAGAGATAATGCAAAAGAATACGAATTGTTCTTACATTTAGACCTACGTAGATAAGTTAATATAACCCGAAATTTCGAGTTATATTAAGAGACGAATCAGCTTTGAATATTCCGGATCAATGTATCCACATGGGGTCACCCTCCCCGGGAGCATCATAAACGAAAACACCTATAATTGAAAGTGAATTTTTTTACGGAATTCAACTTCAATTTTGACACAATGTTCTATCAATCATTCATTTATCACTAATATTTTCGTCAATATTTCACGTAGAGACAATTTTGAAAATATTTTTGAAAAGCCAGTTATGCTACCTGTAACAAAAAATGGATGTGCCGGTCCTGGCTCGGGAACAGCTGAAAGTAAGAGCTAGTGGAAAATACGAGCCGTCTTGGCGTCCCAACGGTCGAAGCAAGTGTACTACAGTTAGTGATTGGCGAGAATGCCAAAAAACAAATGCCACAAAATAGTAGTTGATAGCTTAGCAGAATAGAAATAATCGGAAAGATCATTACCTTTAAGCTATCCATGATGAATATGCACTAGATAAAAAATCACGATATATGATAATAATGGCGCAACAACCAATGTTAGTGAAGCACATTTATCGACAGCATTGCACGTTTGACGTAGAACACTGAACCCAGGCCCCGGGGTACTGAAAACGAACTTTACCGAACTTCTACGAAGTCGAAAACATGATGCTAGAATACTCTCTAAAAGGGATCCATTTCGATCGGACCTAAACCATTTCTTTTTAACTATTTCTTGTTTGTTCATTCATTTCATCGTCACACAAAACATTCTTCTGTTATCTAGATAACTTACACCAACTTAAATTACTTTTGTGTGGGTGTAATGAAATTCCATTCTCATCATAACGTCCGGCTTTTCGTGCTTCGAAAAGTTCATAGGCTTCCTTTGTTATAGCTTTTTCTGTAGTTCCGTTTGGTTTTTGACAATGACGAGCAAGTTTTTGCTGATGTAAAATCGCTCAGAGATTCTAATATTTACCTTTAAGTATGGACAATTGAGCATTTGGATAATGAAAATTGTTCTCTTATCAGATTTGCTGAGTACCAGTATTCTCGGTATATGTTTCTAATTCTCTCTTTAGATTTCTTTCAACAATTATGTTCTGGCGGGATTCGGATGATATTTTTTGTATAGATTCAATACAGATACACATGATAACGTACTGATAATGACAATTATATATACTTATATTATCTTCATTGGGTACAAGAAACATAATCAGCATAGCATGAAAACCGTCTCAATGATATTTATTGAATAGAATAACGCTATGAACAAAAATATAAAATGAGCAAACCCTGTTGCGCAGTTGTTATGTGTGCTCAATTTAGCACAGTATAGTTAGGTCCCGGAAACAGTAGACGGCGCTTACCGTATCATCATTGATTTATTGATGTATTGCTCATGAGTGTGTGCGTAGTAAAATTTTGTCCTATTGCGTATATATAAAAGCTTATATATTTGTTTCACGGGAAATACATACGGAAATTTGCAAGCTGCCCTGATAGCGCCCTTCCGAATGAACGTACTACGTTTTCGTTTCGTCACCGTATACTAACAATTGTCCGTTCATTAATAATCGATTCTGCGCATTCAGGAAGGACGATGCCCTTACGCAGTAGCTATGTAGAATATTCGACAGTTTTTATTCAGAACAAAATCAGTATCTGAATTCGAAATGGGAAATAAAAGAATAGATGTTGCCATCGATTATCTAACTTGGTTTCTTCAGAAATATACTAGTAGCTGTATGTTTTGTTCAATGTCAGTCACGTGGTATGGAAAGCTACTGGCAGGCCCACTGAGAGCTAGCACCTAGCCAGTCCGACAAATCGATAAGCTTTGAAAAATTCCTCAAAACTTCGCGATGCATATAATCATATTTCGTCCTTCCGATATTCATCTCATCAGATTTTACTTGCGGTATATTGTCTCTAATAAAAACCATCCCTTAAATTTCCTCTTCCGTTCAGAGATTCTCATTATAAATACATGTACTTTAATGCTATTTTTGTATCTAAACTCGTCAGGTTATATATTTTACAGGGGAATCCGTTCCATGAATGCGCTACCAATCAAGGATTGGTTTTCATTGTGGAATGTTTAATTGCTGCTTCATTACCTGTACATTATGTTCCCAACCTCTATTTCTAACCTCAAATCAAAAAAGTTTTCGAGAAATGTAACGAGAAAAAAAGGAGAGTGTACGGAGTCTCTCGAGCCCTTAGCGCATATATATTGCTAAATCTGTAACTGTATCACACTGGCTATTGAAAAGTTTATCGAACTTCGGAAAAATTATGAGGAATAAACAATTTTCTTGATAGTGTCATACCACTTCTAGCTGGGAAGATCATTGCGGGAGAGGGGGAATTGGATTCGCATTGATGTGGTATAAATACGAGCTATTGTTATTATTATCAATATACCAAATTGTTGTTGGGTCACTTACCTTATACCACGATATTATAGCAGCACATATGATTAATACACATGATTTCAACACTATTACAACAGGAACAACATCCAGGTCGTGAGACAAAGCTTCCGACCAACTACAACGCTGTTATACCGAGCATCTACAACTCAGCAATCTAAACAAGCGAATGCGACGTTGCCACATCGTTGAGTACTGCACCGGAACTACCCGAATAGTTGTTTGCATTTAGGAAATAATTGTTGCCGACGATCTGTTATTATTTTACAATATACTGGAACATATTGAAAATTGTAAAATTAATCAGTGTTTATTCTTCGACTATAGATTTTTGGATTTTATGTATATGTTTATGTATATGATTACTTTTCAAGAAATATATCATCGTGATCGTTATTCGTTTGTAGCATTTCTCGATTTTCCATGCGCATGCGTATCGAATAGGCCCCTTCATTGTGTAGTTAGAAATAAAATAGTTCTTGTTGTAATTTGATGAAATATTGTTTCTTTGATGAGTAGAAAGTAGGGCATATCGATAGAAGTTTAGATAGGTCATAGCTATAATTAAATGAGGGTGGAAAATTTTTATTTTGGCATGGAATCTTACAAAAAACTCCTATCTAGATAATTTTATATAGCTAATTGTTCAATCCAACCAAAAAATTTTATTAAATCCAGAAAAAACATCTGAAAAAAAGTTCAATAACTCAGTAATTTTGTGCAGCACAGTGTTGCACGTAACTTAAGTGCGGTGGCGCTGTCCTACGCACACATACGAATGCGTGCGCACAAGTGTCTATATATTTAATGATTCACACAGATTTTACTTATGACTCATGCGATAATTGATGAAAAGATATCATCATAATTTCGCATCAAAGAAAAATTCTACATTAGGCCCCATATCATCTGTCAATTCACTGATAGAACAACTTCTACCGCTGTATCTCCTTACTCTACTTTCTCGGAAGTTCTTCATTCAATTGCGTAGAAAATTAGGAGAAGTCATAACAATAATATATCAGATTCTTTTTTAGCTACTCGTGTTCTATGTCTCCCAATCATAAAATAATTAAATAAACGTCTACTCTATATCCAGAGATCACCTCGACGATGATGCCTATGTAGGGAGAATTATTCCTGTAGCTTATTCCTATAAGATATTTTTTTTCGTTAGATATTTAACAAAGTCTTTGCATATCTAAGTGGACAAGTACCAGAATGGAATCTTTCTATATACTGAAATACAAAATAATATCAGTAAATTCAAAGATATAAATTCTGTTTCCTATCATCTTGAATGAATTTATTCTGAAAGTTTATCATACAAAGATCACAAATTGTTCCGTATCAAAATTTCATATAAATACAAAAATTACAATAAAATCTATTGACGATAATGATTCAACACATTCAGCAACGCCAATTACCCGTACGGTCAATATTAAATTCACAACAAAACGATTAGATTATTTGTGAGGTTGCTAATAGAATAATAACCTTACAGCTGTGTGATTTAATTTTCCGTGTCATATTTCTGTTTGCATTTGTTATTAAAACATCAAATGATCGAATGTCCTCCAGGTGTTATCGTAATTCTCATAATAGTTAATTGAGCCGCAGAGCGGCAGCACTTTCCAGCGACTACTCGCGCCATCCGTGGCCATTGCGGTCACTAAAGTCGTTGTTCTGACTTTCTGAGAACTGAGTGACGCCTACTTAATCCTTCTATAATTAAATTGCTGTGCGGTAGATCGTCATTTTCCGGCGACTAGAACAGACGTCTGATTTTGAGTTCCTCTCAATCGTTTCCAGTGGGCCCCATCAATCCTGTAAGTGCCTCTTGTCATATTTACGTTTGTCAAACAAAACATTACATTTTTTTTTCGTTTGATTTTTTATTTATTGTACACTGTTTTGGTTCTATTGGATGATGCGACCGGTGTATTACTCTGAAAATTCTAAAATGCAGCGTTCTGTTATTGTATATATTAAAACACATGAAAAAACAAAAATGATGAACAAAAACATGAAAGTAATTGAAAATGATCTATCGGTAGAGACGTTGGTTAACAATTGGAAAGCGGATTCACTGTTGTGTTTTGTATTATTTGTTTCTGTTCTTAATTGAACTCTGGGGACATCAAATTTCATTCCGTCGGTACTTCATAAGAAGTATTTGATGTGCTTGCAAACTATTCCGCATTATTTTTTCTTGTTTGGTTTGAGCAAACTTGTAGAGTATACGGAATTGCGCAACTGGCAATACGCATCTGTGTTGGTTGGACACGCAACTCATAATTGCTGTATTATGTCAGAGAATTCTAATAGGTTCTCATGGTGGTTCATCAATCCCACCTGAGTAGAGATATATTACAATTCTTCAATTCTACTCACGTATTTAACTCGCGATATTACCTTTGTAATGTCTATCGTGTTTTGTTCATTTCCCTCCACTCAATTCATATAGATAAGATAAGTTATAATCATTATTCATGTTAGAAACTTGAAAAATATAGCCATGAGATATGATTTCGTTTGGGTTCCCTGTAATTTTTGTCTTCACAACGTTAATTATACCGTTCTTCATCTCATTTTTCTATACATTGCCATGCCTCCATGTATATGGTTAGCTGTTGAGCAACATTCCCTTTGAATTCATTCGATATGGGTTCTCCGTTTCAGTTTGTTACTCTTCTACTTCTCACTTTACTCTACATTCTTCTTTTTTTCACATCTCCAATTTCCAAATGTGTGTTACACCTTTTACATTCGAGCAACATGTTCTTATATTATGGGGATCATAGGGAGTATTAGAGCATAATTTTGAGATCCTCTCCACACGAGCATTTGTTTCTTCTTCATTTTATCATTTTCGCAATTTTTACTTTTGAAAATAGAATATGTCAATATCAAATTGTGACTTGCAGATTCTCATCGCTGCTCAGCATTCATAATATATTAATCTACATTTAGGTATTTATGCAGATTTTTTTCATGAGTGGCCAAAACTTCCACTGCTTGTTCATAATGCTCGGTAGATTTCAGTCTAATCAATTCACCGTATCTTATAGTGGAATTAAATGTGTTATCTACGCATAACACTTTCGACTGATAATGTCAACAAGTGACAGCGAAACATGACAACACATATTCCATATCACTTATAAAACAAGTTAATCAAATTCTCATCCTCTCACGTTATTTTTTTTTCATTTATATCTATTGTTATCACATAGTGCATTGCTCCTGTGAAGCCTTATATATATTACGAGATCATTATTTGTTTCGATCAGTGTAGAAAAAAAATGGTGAACTACAAGCTAACTTACTTCCCGGTGAAGGCTTTGGGTGAGCCCATCCGCTTCATACTGAGCTATGGAGGTGCGGCGTTTGAAGATGATCGTTTTGAACGTGAAAACTGGCCCACCTTAAAAACTAGTAAGTCATAATGTTATGTAATTTATCAACTATGAATCTTATTGATCAATTATTCGAATTATATTTGTAACAAATACCATTTTAATTATTCATTAATGAATAACTCTCTGAATAGCTATGCCATTCGGCCAAGTGCCAGTATTGGAAATCGATGGCAAAAAGATGCATCAATCAACGGCAATCTGTCGTTACTTGGCCAAACAATATGGTCTCTCAGGGAAGGATGACTGGGAGAATCTTGAGATCGATGCAGCAGTCGACACCATTCATGATCTTCGTGCAAGTGAGTACTAGAAGAAATGAATTTTTTTCAATGATTAGTTTAAACATTAACTACAAATGGACAAAAAAATATTTCCTTTCAGAGATTGCATCATACTCATACGAGTCACATGCTGAAGCTAAGGAAGCCAAGTACGGACCTCTGGTGAAAGAAACTATTCCATTCTATTTGGAACGTCTGGACGCCCAAGTGAAACGGTGTGGTGGATATCTCGTTGGAAGTAAACTTACATGGGCTGATTTGGTATTCGTTGCATTGTTGGATTATCTCAACTTCATGGCTAAATTTGACATTATTGAGAAATACGATAACTTGAAAGCCCTCAAGGAGAGAGTCCTCGCTATTCCGAAAATTAAGGCATGGGTTGACAAACGTCCACAGTCTGATTGTTGAAGCTTATGCTTATTACGCACATATATATAAATATATTAGTGCCTTTTTATATGACATTGGGTACTAAAATCATGCATAATTCAATATCTTGTCGCGGGAAGACTGGTAATGTACTATCTCTATTATAATGTTTGAAATTTTTTCTATTCGAATATATATTTCATATGATGAATTCAAAAGGCTATCTCAGTTATTTCGCCAATCACCATAATTCCTCAATTTGTGATCTGTTCTTTTGCCTTAAGATTCATTTTTTATTGAATCATTATTCCACAAAATATTTATCTTAAATCTAGCGTTGATCTGTTTTATTGCTAAGCGAAGTTGATAACGAATATAATACATTGATGATCATGAAGATTAACATATAAGAGCCTACTTGAGAACTAAGATCCTCTTACGATGATTCATTCAGAATTATAGAATGACTCGATATATTACAATGATACTTTACGTAATCACTTTTAATTATCATCCAACTGGCGATATAGTGTATTCTCCTTAGTTTCAGCTCTATAATTTGGTATTCAGCAGAGGTATATTTGAACTTTGGGTCAGTTTTGCTTGAACTTTTCAAAGGAGGCCTAACTCTTGATAAGAAGCATCTTGTGTAGCAAGATGGAACTGCTAGTCCTGGAAATAATACTCTGGAAACGGAATAACAATGAGAATGAATGAAATAGAGAGGCAAGAGTAATATAATCTTGCTCTGATAAGGAGCCGACTAATCATATTAAACTCGTGAATACTGAAAGCTAGGACAGGTTCAGTAATCGTGGAAGGTATTTTTTCACTACTTTTCCAAACTATTTCCCTACACAGATTTTCTACACTCGGGTTCCAATTTCTTCACGATGCCATTTCGGGCTTCAGTTTTCGCCATTTAATATAGTTTCCATTTTGTTTACTTTTTGTTTAAACCATTTGATCCCTGGTTATTGGGACGCGATCTTGGTTTAATTTTGTTTAAGCTTTTACTTATTCAGTCTAATTGGTATCATCAAAGTTCACATTCCTGATGTGCACTATGCAAGCATTCAAAAGGATAAAATTGTATTATTTGTTTTATTGCCGTAAATACGAACATAAGTACATGGCTATGCTAAAAATTATACAAAAATACAATATTTACGTAATAGTAAAAAGTTGAGAAGATTGTATGTACAATAGAGAGAACTATATGCTTCTGAACGTAATTCCATACACATCAGTGATTGTGTATGTCATGCTGTGCTAACATTTCATATAGTATTTATCATACCGCACATATTTTACTGTTTTTTCACACATTTATGAATCTCGTGCACATTCGTGCTGTCAGATATTGCGCATGATCAACAAAAACGTTATTCAATGTTAATAGATTAATTTCAATAATACATTAGATCTAAAGTAACTTCCAATCACTCCGCTTCCTCGCTCGATCAGATGAAAATTTAATCCGGTTGGTTGGTATTACGGTTTCGTTCCCTAAACACCGACATGTATGATGTCGTGTCATTTCGTTCGCCCACAATTTTACAATACAATTATAAGTTACAACGTTGCGCGGTTCCATTCAATAAGAAAATTTGCTGCGATGTTTTACCCGTTTTTTTTTTTCGTCCTCTTTTTTTGCGGTTGCTGTTATTTTGTGATTAAATTTGAAACAATTTAATAACACATTAGAGAAATATTTGCAACGGAGCCGGGCAACATGGAAACGGGGCTTCTAGAGAATAAACTAAACGAATATATATATATATATAGGAGAATAAAAATCAACAACAATAATGAAAGTCCACATATCTCCATTTGATTGTACAAATTCGTATCGACTTCTTATGACGCTCGTGAACTTTTGAATTGAACTCAATTTTTGCGCATAAATTTTTCTTATGAATATCCATCAAATTTCGTAGACATAAAAAATGGGTTCGTCAATTTTTATTTCCAACTTTCCATTTCACCCATGTTCCCTTTTATTTCTTAAATAATTTTCAAGTGTACGAGAACGTATTTCTATCGTCAAATCATCAGTCAAAATATACATATCATATTTCAACTAGCTCATGAATAAATAGGGTGGCATGGTGTTGAAACGATTGACGATAATGAATTACTCAAACGTTTTTCTACATATATAAAAGAAAAACGTCTAATAATGCACTAGTAATAAGCAATCGCTCTTAATATGGCCCGGTGAAATTGAAGAATTATTTGGCAACAACGAATTCTAGTTTGGCAGACATAATTTTACAGTGAGTCGAAATTCGAGTCACGATCGCTTGCCTGAAAAGAAAATACAATCAATTAGTATTATGACTTCATTCATAAATCAACAAAAAATAATATTGTTCAATACATTGCAGTAAAGTTTACGCACTGCTCTATCTGGATTGTACAGAGGCGTATGTCGAAGTCGTAAAGTACTTCCAAGATCTCGTTCAGCCGTGATTGGACCTTCACTAGCACTATCACGAGCATCTCGAGTGTCTTTGGATCCCCGACTAGGAGTTGCTTGTTTGCCGTTTGAAGTGTCCCCTGCAATCGATTGCCCAACACTCGATTCTCCTTCGGTCAAATCTAGCGGTAGGAGTTTCGTTGTTGCCTGAATTGTCGTTGCATCGCAGGACCTCGCCAATGTCGAGGCACCATCTTGATAATCAGTTGTACTCCGTAGTGTCTTCAAGGTGGAAGGCTCGAGAGTATCATCAAGCGTTGATTCGCCATCACCAGTTCTCATTACAGTTGCTGAAACCTGTTGGGAATTAACACGTAAGTCCAACAGATTATAGAGCATGTATATTTACGAGGATATAAATTTCGTCTCGTCTCTCGGGGAATTCTTTTAATTCTATATCCTAATCTCTCGGCTATCGAATACCGAGTCGTTCGACGGAATGTAACGATTAATTATTTGAGCCTCATACCTGAAAGCCAGCGCTAACTAGTGCACCACTATTAGGCGCAGTCACATGTCTCGCGACTCTCAATCCAGATTCTTCATAACTTTTCATATATTCTTTCGTTGTACTGACAACACTAGCTTTGCGATTTCCCATTGGACCTCCCCCTTCCAAATAATTAATTAATTTGTGTTCATCGGCTGTGAATGTGCTCATCTGTGCTTTCGAATAATTCTGTGGTGAATGCGGGCCGGATCGATATTTAGCACGAGGTATCATCACGCTGAGAGAGCGATCTGTATTCACCAATTCATTCGTAGCAACTATGGTAGATAAAAATCTTGTTACAGTGTTATGACTACAAACATAGCGAGATATTTCAATTAATATAGGAAAAAAAGAGCCTTACGTGGCGCACCAGCGTATGCTGGGTTTTTCGGTGCGCGAAATTGTTTGATAGTTTTCCTCGGTCGTTTGGAATTTGGTGGTGCTGGTGCGACAGATCTCGGTGGTGGAGGCAACACATGTGGGACGTGATGTGGAATAGCTAATTCAGTTACACTACCTTCGCTACTGGTATCACCACCTGCACCAGATGCTATCATTGCTCTTCTATCACCGGATTTTCTTGCCTTACTCGGTTGACGGAAGCACGCCAAAGCCAAACAAACACCAAGAAGACCAAGAAGAATTGCGCCCGCAGTAACTAGTGCGATTAACAAGACTGCCAGAACAAGAGATAAATTATTATTGAATCCATCTTTCATTTATATCAATAATGAAGACTCACCTTTGAGATTGACTTGACACCGTTGTCCACTGTGCCATGGGAAACATTCGCAAACTTCTTGTCCATGTCCATTAGTTAAACAGTGTCCTTTGTTATTGCACCCAGGACAACCAAGAGGCGCTTGTGAACAAACACGTCCTGGATATGCAGAACTTTCTGAAAGATCAGCCCAACCTTCTTTACACGAGCATTGATAGGATCCACGTAAATTGAAACACGCGGCCTGTGGTGAACAGTCATGATGAGGTCCACCTTGTTCAGTGGAACATTCGTCAAAGTCCCGTGCGTCAATTGTGTTGAAATCTTTGGACGCGAATACTTCGGTACCGCCGAGACTGTAGTTGCTACTGAGAAGATACTTTTTAACGATCTCTTTCAATTTCGTTTCATTCGTGTTATCGCTTAGTCGCACATGGAACTCGACTTGTGCAGGATTTGGATGGAATCCAACAATTTCCAAACCTCTATACACATCCCTTAAGTCACTCTGCATTAAAGTTCTGTCCAACGCCTCTCTCGTTGGCCCCGCGAGTTTTCTGAATGATGTCGATGTTGTATCATTTATTGAATATTCATACTTGATTGATTCACGACCGATGCGGTCGAGTCCGATTCGCAACGTGTATGTATACGTTGGTTTACATGGTCGATCAGGGAACATCCGTGCGAATCCAGGACGACAGACACATCGCGGTTCATTACCAACCTGGATGCACATTTCTGATTTTGATGCTCGACATTCTGGTTGACACTGAGCCACTGGTGGTCGATGTGGTATTACAGGTGCGCCAAGTACACTACCAGACAGAACGCGATGAATTTCATTCCCTGTAGGATCTTGCTCATCACGAGATATTTCTTCTTCTCCGCCATACTCGGCTTCAACCTCTTCAGCATCGGCTGCTGGTGGATTTTGATCACTCATTACAACAAATATCGAGTCCACGTTGTCCGGCGAACTATCATAGCTAGGTAGTCTGGTGGCTGGCTGAAGAATTGTCGTTACTGATGTTATTACAACATTTGTAGGTCGCAATAGGGTTTCAGTGACAGTTTCAATAACTCTCGATGTTAAAGTGTGAGTTAAAAGAAGCGTTCTAGTTGTTGGTGGTGAACCTACTACAGATGTTTCCGTTCTTGTAACCGTTAAGGTCCTGAAATGAGTCACCGCCTTCATTTCCATACTCGTTATCGTTGTTGTTGTCGTGACATTTTTCGCAGTCTCAAGGATAGGGGTTGGTGCGATACCGAATATCTTAGTCGTCTTTGATATTGAATCGCGAGATTTGGTAAATGAACTACCATACTTCCGTTTTGTCGTTGAAGTGAAGGTAACATCATTGGGGTTGATGCTCTGAGAAGTTGATTGTGGTTTATATTGGTTCAATGATTGGGTTGGTTTTATCCGACTAGATGAAATACTCTGTCTACTCGCTTCAAGAATGACCGACGGTTTTTTTGGTGTTTGATGGGAATGAATTCTTGTCGATTGAACTGGTGAACGTGTTGATGATGAGGTCAAGTCTATTTGAGGCAATCGAAGCCGCGTTGGCATTATCAAGTTTGTTGACAGAATTGCTGTAGGTTGCACTGATACTCTGTAAAAAAAAAACGAGATCATAATGAGTACATAAAGATACGTTGTGGAAATGATAAATGGATAATAATTAGGTATGTAGAAACATTACCTTGAAACTTTCCTTGTTTCAAATGGCCGAACGGTATAAATGCTAACGTGCTCGGGTTTCCTTGTCTCTACTGATTTCATAATATCTGACACGTCCATAACAACAGGCAAATCAACTGTGCCGTGAATTATTGGGATTGTTGACTCGGCAATGTCTTGCATAACTGGAATGTGACTGTTCTCTACAGCTGTTGCGATTTGAATTGATCCCGATACAGCGATAGCAGGACGAACTGTTGAAATTTCAATTGGCCGAGAGCTTTCGATAACTGGTGGCGGTGGTGGTATCATATCTTGTGATAAAAGTTCCATTAAGAATGGCCGTGGTTTTGTGGGTCGTGGTATAGTTGGTGGAACCATATTGGCGCTTGGTAATGACGGAGGTGGTGGTGGCGGCGGCGGTGGTGGTTTTTCCCCTATCACTTTGGTTGATTCTGATATAGGGATGTATTTGGGTGGCGGTGGCTTAAGTCCAGATTCATTAACGTTGTCCTTTATAGGTCTGCTAGTAGTTGATGTGATAATAACTGGTGGCGGTGACATACCAACTACGTCAGATGGCATTGGCGGGGGTTTGAGATCGCCTTCACCATCATCTTTGTTATTCTTCAATTTATCTTTAGTAGTTGTTTTCGTTCGAGGTGGTGGCATCATGTCCTGCGATGGTACATTGGGCGAATTTGAATCACCATCGTGCTTCATGGACAATGGCCTCTTTTCACTCAATCTGTCATCTCTTTCCTCGTTTGAGGCGAAATTGGTTTGATACGCAGTCTCTAGTGTTTCACGATTTTTATCCTTTGCATGAATGATTAGAGATGGTCGCATGGTAATTGGCCTATCACTTACGGTTGGAAACTTGTCTGTGTTACCTTTTTCTTTGTTTTGCGGACGTTTTTGATTTGTTGAAGATCCTGATGATATTGTTACTGGTAACGGAATAGCCGGTCTCGGTTTTGTTAGAATGTGCGGGTATGCAAGATGTATTCGCGATCCACCAGTTTGAACTGATACACCTGGATTACGAATTTTTCCTGTATCAATATACTTCGAATCTGGTTTTTTGTGAGAATTCTGTGAGAAATTCGGACGGCTTGATGTCAAATTCCGTCTGGTTGGATATCGATTATTGTCGTTAAAATTGACATCCTTCTCAAAATTATTCCAGTTTACAGCAGGGCGAGCATGACCACCTGGCGGGTGGACAGTTGTCACTACATGATTTTCTGTCTCTTGAACTGTGGGACGTACAGTCGTTTTAATCTCATGCGAAGGTGGACCGATTTTTTGTCTTGTTGGTTGTTCTCGAATGAATTGTGGTAGAACTGCAGGGGGTTTCAAATCTATTGTATCATCATTTTTCTCAGGTGTCGATTCGTATTCTGGAATCTTATCACCATATGACACTGCTTGAATCATTCCATGATCTGGTTTTCCATCCTGAATTTTTTCGTCATCCTTGGTTATAACATCAGAATTGTCATCGTAATATTCCGATGAATTTCCTTCGATCATTGACGAATTTTGTCGGTTATCAAATGTGACTTGTGATCCATTATCATGAGACGCATCCTGATGTTGTTCGATAGGCTTCTCAACAATTGTATTAATTACAGCTGTATTATCATACGGTTTTTCTGTTTGCGATGCTTGAGCATACACTTCACGCTCTTCATTTTCTGCGTGTTGAATAGGATCCTCCTCATCGTATTTATCGATTGATTGATTTTCTTGCTGTTCTTGTTGTTCAGCTTGTTGATAATTGTGCGGCGTTTCGTTGTGATATTTAACACTTGGTTCGGTTTCGTCTGCACTAGAATCTGGACCCGCTTCCGTTTGTGTTTCAGACCATGGTGAATCAGGTTCACCCGGTCGTGGCAATATTTGACCAAAGCTTTGGATTTCGGGTGGACTTACATCAGGTGGAAGTTGATGTACTTGATGATTTTGCGATGTATGCGGTTGATAGATAGTTGATTGAACTGGAAGAAGTGTCATGGGTCTTTTCATATTCGTTAACGGATTTTTGTATCCAATTGCGCCTGTAGGAATACTTCCTGGAGCTACTTGAGATCCTTCTTGATAGATAACTCCGATAGAGTGATCTTTATTTATCTCGTCTTGCCAATTTATTGGGATTTGAGGTGGATGTGGCGCTTGTGGTGACTGTGATGGTCTGTGCGGTGGATACCTTGGCTTTCCACCCAAATATCCTGGTGTTCGATCGGGATAGGGGTTAGGCCGTGGACGTACTAAAGGTCTTGGACGAATTACTGGCAATCGTTGCTTAGTCCTATTACTCGTCCATTTTTGCTGCTTCAAAACTTCGTTGGTGAGTGTCCTATTTGGGTTTTCGTGGTGATACCCGTAGTGATAATGCTGATGATGTGATGGAATGTCGACAGGATTTGAAACATGCGTAGTTCTGCGTGGTGGTTGGTCATATGTAGCTGAGGGTTTATGGTATTGCCGACGAGGTGGCTCATACTGGTTTGATGGTGGTTGGTTGTTGACATGAAGATCTGATGTATCTGAAGAATGATGAACAAGAATTTCTGTATGCACTTGACCTTGACTCAATTGTCCATCCGGTCGCTGTATTAATGAAACATCGGAAGGACTCTGTTCTGAATGTAAATTGGCAGCGATTTCAATTTTATCGTGCGGTCGTGGAAATCTCGTATAAGGATATGAGTTGGCATTTTGCTCATTGTGCGGACGTGATTTTTGTGACAGTGGTTTGAAATTTATTGCAGGCAGCGCAGGTGGTCTCATGTATTCTGCTAGATTATTCTGCTCCTGATGGAATTCTCCAGAGTTCGATGCAACTTGAGATTCTGGATAAGGTGATGGTTCATCAAAGTACTGTCCACTTTTATGAGGTTCACTAGTGTCACCGAATATAAGAACTTGTGTTCCACTATCGGGAATAACAACATTGGCAACTTGGCTTGGTTGAATATTGACGAGCAAAGGTTCGCCAGTTGATCTATCTATCACATGTGGAATCTGATGAATTATAGGTTCAGATGATTGAATAGGTTCTGGTTTCGTAGGTTCTGAACTTTCAAGATTGATGCCGGTGACGATGGGATCTTGTTGAGCCCACAACGGACGATTTTCACTCTCTTTGTGTGGTGGCCATTGTTTATTAACGTGTGAATAATGATTTGGCAGTTCGTCAATGTTAGATGGTGGTAGGGGCGGTGGCCTTAATGATTCCTTTGAGCTCCACGGCCTTCGAAATCGATCTGAGATCCATTCAGGTTCTTTAGGATTAATATTCGGATTTGCGTATTTTTCGATATTCGGCCGACCTGGTGGTTTAAGTAACGGATCATTCTCCAAAACATCTTGTTGTGATGTGGATCTGACAGGTTCCTTGTGTAATGAGAGTGGGATTATCGGTGGCCGTTTGGGACTGCCTGCAGCCCCAATATGCTGAGTTGGCCGTGAGGATTCAGGAATTCTATCATCCCTTATGACTTCGAGAACGGGATGAACCGGTATATTGGGAACAGATATTGGCGGAGGTTTCATTCCAATATTCTGATTGTTCTCATCATGTGAATATGTTTGTGGTGGCCTTGGCGATAATATACCGGGTTTACCGATGATAACATCACTATTGGTTGTTATAATTTCACCTGGCGATATAGGAATACCGTCGACGATACTTGCCGCAATTTTATGTCTCGTTTCGGGAATGAAGTTTGGATTTAAAATAGCCAATTGTGCAGCAATATTTTGACTTTCAGCTGCCTCAATGTCACCATCTGCAAACTCGGCGACGGGAATGTAAATTGGTGAACGTTGACTAGTCACTTCTTGTGGCTCCTGATGAGTTACTGGCGTACTCGGTGATGATGGAACCGTATCATTACGACGATTTGTGGAAGGTTTGCCTTGAAGAAGACCTGCCATCGCAGTGATAACTGGTCCCAACGCAGATAGTCCATTCATTCCCAAAGAACCAAGACTAAGTAGACCTCCGCCACTAACGGGGTGTCCTACAGTTGCCTCACTGCTTTCAGACGTATCACTTTCAACTACTGGTGAGTCTTCTTGATTCGATGTAGCCGCAGCACTCAAATCGGGCTCATCGGAATTTTGTCCATTAGACTGATCCGCGGGTTGATCATTTTGCAGTTCAGCTGCCAAATCGCTCTGTTTAACAGGCGTAATTTCTAAATTCTCAATCGTTGTTTGGGTCGAATCTAAAGTTGCAGTCGGTTGAATTTCTGTACTTGTACTCGATGAATCAATTTGATCTTCCTCATCGAAAAATATAATTGTTGATCCGGTTACAACATTTTTAACTGAATCCGAATGATGAGCGGTTGTTAAAATATTCATGTAACCGGCATTGAGTAAACTTGGTGCAATCGATTCTGTTACTACATTCTCAACAATATGAGAACGCGATGAAATTGTCGTTGAGGTTTCACCATCGGCGCCAGCCTGCGATAAAAATATTGATATGAAATTAAAAGTCTTACGTTTTTTTTACTTTGAATTATTGAAATATCAATTCATAAACGATACGTACCTGAAGTAAAGTAGTGAAATATGTAAATGTCGTCAAGTAAGTTTTGGTAGCAAAAATTTTGATGGGTTCAGGGCTTGTCTGTGTAACAGTTATTTGCGTATCCATAACACTAGTCTTCTTAGGTGCCTTTTCCACCGCAACATCGGTAGACGTGGCGACGTTTGTACGAATAACAGTATTGCTACCCTTCTCCACATATGTGTTGTAATACGTGTAAGTAATATAATAAGTTTTCATAATGTCTGTGCCAATATGTTCAGCGTCATCCAACGCTGTTAGTGTTGTCGTGACGCTGATTGGACGAGGCGGAGGTGGAGCAGATTCAGTAATAATGAGCTGTGTGATTGTATCACTCATTGTCCCGATTCTGGTCATACCATCCTCAACGAACGTTTTTTCTAAAACTCGTGTGCTTAAATAAGTATTTGTTTGAGGCGGTGGTACTTCGGAAGGCTCCAGAAACATATCGAGATAGTGTTGAGGTGCAGTGACTGTATTTGTAATAACTTTCTGACTGCTGCTGAGTGCATTATCCACGTCTGGATGATCTGTGTTCAGCGTGAGATACGTGTATGTTGTCTTGAATACTTCAGTTCTCAGGGTGGGCGAGGCATGAAGAGTTACTGCCGCAGACTCTGAGCCGGGTTTTCTGTGCCGCTCCTCTGTTGCCGTGTTCGCGACGACCTTGGATACAAACAAATAAATTCATTGTGAGTTTACTCGTGCACGTTGAATGCTGAATATATCATGAATTTATTCATAGCGAAAATTCTTGGAATATAAACATGTATTCAGCATTCATGATGAAATACTATTTGGAAATATTATATAAAACTTTTTGGGGACAACACAAAAATGGAATGAAATTATATTGCGGGGATTGCGTCTGCTTCGCACTTTCTTCATATCTATTTTCGCTAGGACTCTTTTCACCGCGTACTGGGAAAATAATTACCTGTTGATCGGTAGATACAATTGTCGTCCCGTCCTTAGTGATTGTGTTTAGATAAGTGAATGTAGTTGTACATGTTTTCGTGACAAATTCATTGAGATCCCCTTGAGGCATAAGCATTACGACAGCCTCAGAGAGTGTGAGTGTAGGATGAAGATTCGAGTTCTCCCATCGCAAGGCGGGTGTGGGTCCAGCCACAATCACCTCAACTCCATTTGACATCACTCGTGTTGCAAGATTCAATCTCCTGCCTTCATCCTCCCCATTCATCTCCAACATTTTCGTTTCACGTCTTGATTCTGGTGCTGTCATTCGCATAAATTTTATTAGCAGAGGCAACAAGAATATTCAAATATTATTTTATAGAAATCACCACTGTGACAGGTGAAAGAATGAATGTCGTTCGATTTTATGAAAAAATGCGTTTTCCAAAGGTATAATCATCCTGTCATAATGGTGACTCTTCTTCTATAACAAAAGTTTGGTGCTGAATTGTATTTCCATGTGATTTTTTTCTTTTTTACGTTCTTCTCATCTGTATACTATAATAAATTATGTGAAGTACAAGAAGAATATTTATATACAATAAAAAAATTAAATAAATAAACGTGAGAGGAACTTCGGATGAATTTACAATATTTACATTTGAGAATGTGATTAAACATATAGTGAAAAATAAGACCAGATTAATTTCAAATAGAACTTTTCAAGTATAAATAAAAATGGATGTAAAAGTATCAGTGAGATTTTTCTGTACAGAAACAATTTTATACAATAAGAGAATAAAATTTTGGAAACATTAAAAAAGGTGTTTTTGAAAGATTGAAAAAGATGTAATCAATATCTATCACAACAAACCTCAATGGAGTATATCAGGTTTATGGAATAATATAGGGATGACAATTTCTTTGGGAACTTTCGTTCTTGATTCCTTGTTGATAAATGGTGTCAGGTGGGGGAAATATAAATACTCACCATCGGACACTCGATGTGAGGCACTTGAGACGGTGTTGGTACTCATGGTTTCCATGTTGTTGGTGGAAGAAGGTATGATTGTCACAGGTACTGTCAGAGTCAAAGTTGTCACGCGCGGTCTCACGGTTGTTGCTGATGTCACTTCAGTATCTATTCCATTCACTTTTGTCACAACGTATGTATAAGTCTTCAGTCTGGTCGAGGTAACGATAGTCTCAGTGAATACAACGATCGGGGACGGTTCATTTTCTAATGATACAGAACTAATACTTGATTGGTCGACATTATTATTAGATTCAACTTCTGCTATGCGTGATGGGGAAATTTCTGGCAAATCAGGTCGCGACAATGACAAGTAGAGTTCATCAGAAAGATCAGCTTCGATGTCTTCAGAGCTTGGTGATGTTACTAGCGTTGTAGTCATTGGTGATGGATCAATCTTCAAAGTCTCAGTTGATAGGTAAAGAGACGAATCGTCTTCACTTTGACTCATTGACGATTCGAGAGGGATTACACTTGGTATCACACTACTTGTATCCATTACAGACTCTGTCGAAAACGATTCTATGAATGATTCCAATGGTACGACAGACAATTCTTCCATCGGATCTTCATTTGGATTCTCCGAAGTCGAAGGGATTTCTTCATAACTTGGAGATGTAGGAGTGGAAGGTTCCAAGATGCTCTCAGTCATGATTGGTATAGTTGTTATCTTTTCAGTTGTCTCATCTTCATCCGATGAGGGAGAAGATACATCGAGTCGAGTGGTTGTCTCTAGAATCGACTCTTCATCAGTTGGAGATGGCGAAGAAGATTCAGTATTCCCAGATTTAGCAGATAATTCTGTATCCTCTGATATCGAAGATGATTCTGTACTTTCGGAAGATGACTTGAGACTTTCTGAAGTCGTAGATGCTTCAGTAGTTGATTCAATATTCAGTACTGTTGTATTTTCATCAGTTATTGGGATCAATTCTTTTTCATTGGTCTCACTGGTATTTCCCATATTTTCATGAGTTTCATCATGCTCTACCAATTTGAATTCATCAGAATTCTGTTCCGTAGTTGAAACATTTTCTTCGTCAACCAACTCGTCCTCATCTTCTTCTGACGATGCAGGAAAGAAAAAATTGTCTGTGATAATAACTGGAGCTGCATCAATTGTTGTAGTGAGTTCTTCCAAAATACTTGCTTCTAATTCAGACGAATATTCGTCATGTTCATTTATCTCTGGAATAATATTAGGCTTTTCCTCAAAATTATCAACTGACCCGACTAGAGTTGGCAATTTTCCGGATGAGTTCTCAACTCCACTCTCTATCTCATCTTCAGTATCATACTCTTCATCATCTTCCTCATCTTCTTCATAATTATTATTATCGACAATCCCATAAAATCCAGTGGTTATAATAGCAAATGATGGAGTCGATGTAACAACTGGTCGTACCGTCACGAGTTTCTTTCGTGTCACCCGTGTTCTCGGTGTTTTATTAAATCCAACATTCAACGTCGGTCCCAATTTTCTAGTTCGTGTAACAGTGACCTTATGACGCTTCAATAGACTTTGTGTATAACTCGGTATTTCATCTTCTTCATCATCGAAAAATTGTCTCGATCTCGCACCAAGACTTCGAACTCGCGTGACAACAATTCTCCTTGGTGTAATTGACAACGGTTCATCATCATCAACCGTTTGTGATCTGGTGTATGGAACCAGTGGCCGCTTCCTCACAACAGTATACTTATGCTGACGTTCTGATTTCTCACGCGATAAATAAGATGGCACTCGTACACGTATAACTTTTCTTCGTTTATTGTGATTTTGTCCATTTAAATATCCATCAAAATAATTTTCTGCTTGTGGTTTCTCGTCAATTGGATAATGCCGCCCATAGATTACATCACTGAGTATCTCATCTGAAAATGCCATTTCTTCTGCTCGTTCATACAATCATCATCGTTGCGAATTGAATATCAACCACCATAAATTTGTATCTCCATTAAAGTGTAAAGCTATTTTAGGGCAGCGTTAATGCGTAATATTATAAATTTGTTCACTATCTTGTGTATTCCATTATTGTTCTTCAAGTCATCAATAATGATTGTCGTTATTATTTGTTCAATTGTCATTGTTTTCTCATTCCAAATTTTTTCCCAGAGCCGATATAATTTTTTCCCCGAGAGTTTTTGTTGTGTGGGCGCACGTGCGGCGGTAAATTTAAGGACGATATGGACTAATAGGTTTGTAGGATGAGGATCTTGCAAAACAAACTCTGAAGGGATTTGATAATTAATGGAATAAAAGAAGAAAACAGAGGTAAAAGTGACAATGAAGAAATGTGAGCGTGGCATAGATAGATAGATAGATAGATATCAAGACAGTGTTAGATTATAAAAAAGAAAAAGGAAAGGAGCAAGAATCTTTGGAGGGTTTGAAAGTTTATATCTTTCAAACGCTGACTTAATACCTGTAAGCCGAACATCATCAACCTTATGACTCATCTACAACAGAAGTTGTGCGATCAAAATAAAAAATAAGAAAAATGATGAAGTAAATGAAAAAAAAAGAAGTGCAAGGGATGCTCGGCTTCAGATATAAGCTGTTGCATTATGTATGGGGAAAGGAAAGAAAAGATAAAAAAAATACATATTGCTGTGAGGAAAGGATATTTGTGAAGGATTATGAGGATTAAGTGTGGATGGACGTGGAGATGTGCCGTCCAACGTCACCCACAACGCTCTCGAGACTCTGGGTTGGTGCGTGTGCATTTATATACTCTTCACTTGGACTGAGTCCTGTATTAGTGCTTGAATGTCCATACAGTGATGGTGGAATTGACGGTCGTACTTCCTCAACAATATCACGCCGCCTTCGTGAAGTAGTGGTATCATCACCAACTTTAACTGTCGACAAAATAGTACTGAATTCACCTGGTCTTTTTCCAGAAACATAAATGGTAATAATGCTGGATTCAGGCATTGGTTCTGGTTTTTGTGTTTTCACACGAGGTTTAGTTACAGGTGCATCGAATTCCTCAATGGACTCTGAAGAGTCATCGTCAGGTCGATAGTCAAGATCGGCAGGTTGATGTCTTCGTTCAACTTCACCTGGTAGTGAATTGCTTTGTGTAAAAATAGGTGCCACGGCGAATAATGGGTCTTGTTGCGGTAGTGGGGCCTGAGGCGATTGCTTAAGAAGGAGAAGAAGTGAATTGAGATTTGCCGCTGGCGAAACAGCAGTGGGTGTCACTACAACTGTGTCAGTAATGAATTCGGTTGCTGTGACAATATCACTCGATGAATCAATAAGCGTTGTCAATATCTCTTTTCCTCTGAATGTCAAAGGAATCACCGTACTTCTTTCTTTTGTTATTGTCGTTACGTAAGTTGTTGTACGGGTGTCGTATCGGGTTGTTGGAGTTGCATCAGCCGCGGGAATACCACCGAGCAGTGGATTTGGTTGTCCAAATTGATTTAAGAGCAACTGGGACAAAAGAATATTCGCAAGCGGTGAATTTTGATCGGGAAGTGATGCTGGAATTGTTGAGATAACATTTTCAACCGAGTAAACAGTCGATGGAACAATGAGAGATTGTGAAACACGACGTCCGCCAATTGTTGTTAATGTATGAGAGACCCTAGTTGTTGGTTTGCTATGAAGAATGAAACGCGTCACTTCCGTTTGACCATGAGCGTTTAATGCACTCGATTCAGTGGCAATGACTACAAGCTGCCTTCCATCACCACCACTAACAGTGCTGTAACGATCTGGTCCCAATATTTCAACACTCGGACTTGCTGTAATAATATTGCGATGTTCAGTAGCTCCATTGGATACGACAGGAATTGTTACGTCAGTTGGTACATAATGTGTGACTGTAATTGTTCCGTCATCCCTGCCATAACCATATCCATAGTCTCGCAAATCTTCGCGTGATCCACCTCTACCTCTTTGCGGTATACGGCGATTTGTAGTTCTGGATCTTGCCGTTGACCTTGTTGTCGAACCACGACGTGCATCATACGTTGGATCTAACGGTCGTCTTGTTGTAGTTCGAACTCTTGATCCGGATCTTCTCAAATTGTCCTGCTTACTTGATGTTCTTTTGTAAGTTGGCAAACTTTTCTCTCGTAGTGTGAATTGCCGTGCCGACGAACTTGTAGGACTGGGTTTCACTCTTGGTGGTGTTGTTGGTCTTCTCAATCGTGATTTCGAAACCTCAGCAGACTCACTAGAATATTTTTCACTACTATTTTTGTTTGGTCTAGGTGTGGATATAGATCTGCTTCTGACATTATATCTCGACAATGGCTTCACTGAGTCTTCTTCGATTCCACTTGACACATCAACATCTGATCGATCTTCGGCTGATGTAAGTTTAGTTCCGGGCCTACGATATCTATTAGGTTGATAAGGACGTAATTGGCTCACTTGACGTTTGAATCTTCGTCTTTGTGCGATGAAACGATTGCCATATGCTGATCGTAGTGTAGATGAAGGAACATCATTTCTGTTGACAGTTCGGCGTCTCTTGTTATTCTCTGATCCCTCGTAATCATTATCAACAATTTCATCTACGATTCTCTCGTCATCCAATTGCGTTGCTTCATCACCAGGATTAGAAGGCTCTTCATGGGGTTCCGATTGTCGTTGATTCACGAAATTGCGAGGTGGAAAAAATCGATTACTGTTTTGGGATCTTGGAGAAAATGGTGGCAATGTTGGACTATTGAGTGATCTCGCATTGGAAGCGCGAGAATTACTATTTGGTGTTCGAGTAGTGGTCGTAGTAGTTTTCCTAGGTGGAGGAGTTCCCCGTGAAGCTGGCGCTAAATTTAACGGTCTTCGGAATCTCAGGAGAGGATTAGTCGCTCGTCGTGGTGATTCGGTTGTAGTCTTTGGTGGTATGGTCGTAGCGCTTTCTTCAAAATCATCAAAATAAGTTGGATAAGGAGTCTCTTCGGTCACCAATGTTGTCGCAGTGAATTCATTTGCTTCATCCTCCTGATCATCAGTCTTTACCGTTTGTGATGGATTGGCAGTTTGTGTGGGTTTAATCAACGTAGATGTTGGTCTAATACCACTTCTGAATCTCGTAGACGATCCTGGAAATGAACTCGAACCTCTGATTAATGGACGGGCTGATGAACCACGAATTGAACTTGGTCCACGTCGGGCACCAGAAAATGATGATGATGCCGGGGATGATCTTGATGATGAACGGCCACGAGTACTAGACAATTGAATAGTGGGTGTGACACTTGGTGAGGCTCTGCGGCCAGCAAACCGCCGTGACGAATTGATAGGAGCAGTAGTAGATGCTGAGGAAAGTTGTCTTCCTCTTGATGATGCAAATCGATTGCCTTTATTTCCAGCCAGTGTAGCGGTTACTGTTGGCGTGATATCAGAACGAGTAATGGTCGTAGCGCCTTGTGCACCTTTTCTTTTTGGATTGAATGCAGGTCGGCTTCTTGGCAAGAATGGCCTGATTACAGGTGTGAAAGTTCGTTTGCGAGTAGAGAATGTAAGTCGTGATTTCTTCTTTGATTTCTGTCCATCCTCATCATCTTCATCTTCATCATCATCATCTTCATTATTTTCGTTACTTTCATCGCTTTCAACAGTGGCCTCATCGTTATCATCATTGTTTTCCGATAAGGACGATTGAATGACAGCCGGAGATGGTGAAGGAAGACCAGCAGCAACAGTGGCACTAGAAGATGCCGTTGCAGTGGGCGAAACTGAAGTGGTACTTAGCAAATAACTCGACGTGCTTTCAATTATTTGTGCATACCGTCCCTCAATGCTTGTACCGATTACTTTAGATTGGTATACAACTGTGGAACCATCGACTTCAATCTGCCCTTTAATAAGTCTCACTAATCCAGTTCTATGTCGGTCTTCAGGAGGTTTCAAAGTAGCTTTCTTCTCGTTGTCAACATTTGTGCTTGATGTACTCTCAATTATCTTTGCATAAAGACCATCAATGAGTGTACCAATTTGACTTGTCGCGAAATAAACAGTTGTTACTTCATCCGCATCAATAATGCTGCCTTTGTTTAGTGAAAGAACACCTGTTGGTAGTGCTGGTGTTGCTGTTGACGTTGTAGAGGGAATTGGCGTAGTTGTAGTTGTTGTTTGAGCTGGCGTCTCCAGACTTATTGAACTCTGCATCAATTGTGCATATAAACCATCAATGTATGTTCCATATACATCAGTAGCGAAGTGAGTAGTGATACCATCGGAGACGTGACTGGATCGTACTGTTGATAATAATCCTGTCTTTGGTTCATCCATGACTTTTGTAGGCACAACTTCAACTGTTCGAACTTTCTCTTCTGTTTCCAAGTCTTGTATTCGTGATACAGGTGTGCCAATCGCTCTCCCTGTTGCTTTGGGTATATCGTCTGATGCCACACTAGTGATTGTTTCCAATCTCGAATGTAGAATTGTCTCATTACCAATATAAGATGTGGTGAAGTAGGTGAATGTGGTATAATATGTTGTTGGTTCGGGGTTAATGGTTGATACCTCAATGTTTGATTGTTCTTGATCAGCTGCATAAATTATTTCTTTAGGCTGACTAATTGGTGTTGTGCTTTGTTCATGCATCATCACTTCATTATCTGTAATAGCTTTGTTAGTAGTAATATCTTCTTCAATGGGATCAGTCGTTGAATCCGGTCTGTAGGTCATAATAACACCCAGTTGAACAGTTGGAGTTGGAGACACTCCTGGTGTAACGACATTACTCACAGTTTCTTCACGACTGGTTGTAATTGTGTCGCCTGCTTTATAGAACGTTGTCCAATACGTGAATGTAGTGAAATAGGTGACAGGCAATGTGCTTGTCGCCAGAGTTGGCATTTCGACTGCTGGAGTTGGTCTTATTGTTTCAGTGACAATGTTAGTAACAGTTTCTAAACGTGATGCGACATTACTCGCATCACCTTTGTACATTGTTGTGAAATATGTGAATGTGGTATAGCTCGTACGAAGGAGAAGCGTCGGTGCAGGTTCTACATCATGATGATTTGATTCAGAGAGTTCTTGATCTTCTGGTAAAGAGCCAACATTCCTTTTATCCATCGATGGTTCCAATACTGGTCCGTCACTGGAGCTTGATGATGAAATAACATCAGTGATCATGGAGCCAAGAACTTCCCCATCGACGAATTCTTTTTCAGTCGTTGAATTTTCCGGAGTTGCAACAGTAGTTGATTCGTTGTTTGGTTGTGGCGTAGTTTCAGATTTTTCTGGAACAGTGGATTCTTGCACTTTTTTAGCCAATTTCAGCGCTTCTTCGTGGGACTTTTGTTTCTTTATTGCTTCCAAATATGCGAGAATTTCAGGACTAACTTTGGGTACACTCTTGGGCGTGGTTGGTGTAAGAGTTGATTTTTCCGGCGATGCAATTACAGCTGTGGGCTCAATGCCCTCTGTAACTACATTACTCACAACTTGGGTGCTAGTTTCAATTTCCGTTTCATCATCATCGAAAAACGTTTTAAAATACGTGAATGTAGTAAAGTAAGTTTTTGTTTCGACTTTAGGCATATCAGTTACAATACTTGGAGTTGGACTTGGTTCCAACTGTGAGAAACCGTCATTAATGTCGTCAATTGTGGTCCTCACATTATCCTCATCTTCCAGTGTCGTGAAGCTTGTCTCAGTTGTTGAATCATCGGGAGTGGTTGGCATCTGATCTGTCACTGAATCTTCATCAGATATTATTCTCGATGAGACATCAACCGATGGTGATATCATATCTTGAATTTTAGTTGGCGTTATTACGACATCGTCATCAAACAATCCAGCTACATCACCTGGTATTCCATCAGGACCGAGAGTTTGCGTTACAACATTAGTCTCTACAACTTCTCGACTAGAAACACTTGATGTACTTTCTTGGAAGAATGTTGTCAAATAAGTATATGTAGTATAAAGAGTTTTAAAGATGACTTCAATCTCTTCTGGTTTCTCTGATGACTCTTTCTCCTCTTCTTGCTTTAGTTTCACATTAGATGATTCCGAAGTTGGAGAATTTTTTGCAGGTAAAGGTGTTGTTGCTGGAATTGATGATGTCGGCGATGAGGTTTTCATCACACTTTCCCCAACTGTGGCACTTGGAACAATCAATTCTGTCAAATAAGAAATTTCTGTTGAAACAACTTCTTGTGATTTGATTGATGTTCTTGTGTGAGCCTGATTTGTTTCATCGGGAATGAAAAACGTTGTGAAAAATGTGAAAGTTTTATATGCCGTTGATGGTAACAAACGTGTAGCAAAATTAATTTTCTTCTCATCTTTACCAAGATCGTTCTTGGATAAACCACTTTTAATACTACGTCCTTGAGGATCAGTAATAATGTCATTTAATATCTCTGGCTCTGAAGGCGTAGTATCAGCAACTTTAAATGTCGTAGCTGAATTTTCAGTTGTTTCTTCAACAGGTGTCGTGAGCTCATTGTCTTCAGCAGAAAGTTTTTCATCTCCAGCGGTTGTAGCTGATGGTGTTGTTGTATCAATTCCACCAGTTGTTAAACTGTCTTCGGTCTCGTCTTCATACTTCGTGGTGGTTATATCATATGATGCGCTGGTTTCATCGGGGAAATAATAGACATTGGATGAGGTATGAATTATTTGTGCATAATTTGTACCAACATAAGTTCCATAAATGAGACTTTTGTAATGAGTGGTTGTGCCTTCAGCAGATGTGGTTGAATCAATAACTTTGAGAAGTCCTGTTGGCTTCAAAGTTTCCATATCAGGAATTAAAAGAAGTGGAGTTGAATTCGCTGAAGATGACTCTTCTGGTTCTTCAACCATGCTAGGTGTCAAACTATTTGAACCCGAACCACGATTATTTCCATTGATAGCATCAAGAAGTGGGTCTGCAGTTTGTTGATTTTGTACAACACTTGTAGGTTGTATGGATACCACAGAACCGTCGCCAGGTCTGAGCGTTGCATCACCTTTAATTGTCGTTGCTGCACGTCCAACAGGAGCTGGAGATGTGCTCGGTGAGAATACGATGACGGTGTCACCAACAATGGTCGTGAAATCAGCAAATCCATGATAAGTTACAGTATTGAGAGGACGTGGAGGTTCTTTCTTCAACGTGGCGCGAGCAAGTTGAGGTTTAAAAATTTTCGGTGCTCGTGGTCGAAAACTTCGTGATTCTTCTTCGCCATTAACTTCATCACGATCTGAATAATATCCTCCAACTAATTCCTGTTTCACAGTATACGTCGGTAGATTTCCAGCAGCACGCACTTTTGCTGGTTTGAATCTTGGATGGACATCAACATTATACTCTTTTCGTACTTCAAATATATCATTCTCATGATCGCGAGGATCATTTGAGCTGCTTGATGAAGATGATGATGATATTTCCTGACGTATTATCGCTTCAGCGCGTTTTTCGGCGTTTGCATCATCCTCGATAACTCCACCAAATAATTTCCATTCGTCTTGTGGTGCTACCCGCGATGGGTAAACAACATAGGGACTGGATTTCGTGGGTCGTGAATTTTGTGAATCACTATCTTTATCATAGAAAACTCGACTTGAAGTCGAAAGTATTCGTGCATAAACGCGACCGTTTTCAAGTGTCGTACCGACCACTTGAGTTGCATATTCTGTGCTAGCACCATCTTGGACAAAGGTTCGCGCTGTTTTCGCAATTAAACCAACCGGTGGAATGGAATGACCGGGACGCGCGGAAACGAGGAGTACTGTTGTCATGTCTGTGTGGACAAATAGTCGCACGTAAGTCATTTAGCATATTTTTTTTTACAATTGTTCAGTCATTAATGTACATTTGGTATTAGTGGTTTTGTATTTGGTTATAGTTTTTTAATTGTTTGTTTTATGTAGAGATTTCGTTGGAGAAACGGAGGTGTCGAGCGGACGTTGGAGGCAGACGGCATCCACAGTTGTTGAGAAGAAGTTGAAGAGGCAGGGACATGGCAGACGGGAGCAGTAACAGAAACAGAAAAAAACAAAGAGAGAGACGAACTTTAGTAGACGAGCCCATTTTTGTCTTTACATAAGTTTTATCGTTGTAAATATAATTCGAAAAGGCATTCGCATTAATGAACCTCAATACCACGCTCGCCTTGCTATATAATTATTATTTATATTTTGATAATATTATTTCCATTATTAACGCATACATTTCATTAATACATTATCATAAAAGTGTTAAATAAAACAATAATTTTGCAGAATTAACAGTTCAATGAATATAATATCATTAGTTGAATGAAAAATATTAATAGTTTTGTGTAACAAACAGCCAATGAGAATAAGAGAAAGTTGAAAGGTATTTACATCCTTCTTCTAGCGTTTCGTCTATAATACAAAATATTTATAAATTTACAGTTAGGAAGTAGAATCATATTTATATATAAATATCATCGCTAATACGAATTAATTATAATGCAGAATCTCCATTTCGATACAAAGATATTTATTTTTCATTCACGGTAAAATGATATTTCCAATTGCCAGCTTTCACACAGTGGATGCGTATCGGCGCAGACAAACACGAACAATGGAAAAAACAAAGGGAAAGAAAAATAACAATAAATAGAGAGGAAGAGAAAGAAGTGGAATACCAAAGTAGAACATTAGTTGAATAGCAGAGCGAAATTGACGAAGTGAGAGGCGAGGAAAGTCTTCAATGCAGTGCGAGGAGATGAAAAATGTGGATACACCAGGCGAATCATGTGTTTATACATCTTAACCACAAGGATAATCTTAAAGAAGCGCATTGTATGATCTGCTTTGTAATGTCTACATGATGATGATGAAGATGATGATGCAAGAATAGGAAGAAAAGATCTCGTGATATGTTCAGATCGAAATGAATGTTGAAAAACAAATATAGAGCACACAAGGAAAAGGAGTTGGAGAAGCAGACTGACAAGACCTATTTTCATTTTATCATACATGAACGCAACATAATCGATTTTATGAAATTGATTGAAAATTATTGTCCATCATCAATGTTTTCTTCATTGATATGATGTACTTCTTTATTTTTTTCAATAGCAGCATGAACCATGCGATCAATGTTGAACTACTGGCATTAATATCATGCGTTATAACCATAGAAGAATTAAGAGGAATAAAAATGAAAAAAAAAGAATCACAAAAAAACATGACTTACCATTTCGCGCGCCTTGGTCCAGTTCAGCGATGTCGACCTGCGATACCGCATCATCTGAAAGTCGAAAGAGAAATTTTTATGTGAATTGCCATGATGGGAAATTGATGCCTAAAAAGTATATGGTGCCTGGAGGGCTCGTTTTTTTTTCTTTTTCATCTTCAAGTCGAAAGTATGTGTGGATATATACGGAACAGAGAAACTCGAATATAATGAAATGGAATAAAGTATAAACCATTTTTGACAGTATTGTACAAAAAAGAAAATTGAAGAAAAATGTTAAGACCTTGGAGAGAATTTGATGAATGGCAAAAGTCTGAAAAAAAATTTCCAAGGAGTCACTACATGTATAATTTGCAATGACCTTGAATGATCAACTATTTCTTCGTTTTGGTTTCGATTGAGGCCAATTGAAGTCGGCTGAGATGACAGGAAGTCGTTGAAATTTTTTACTATGACATATAAAGTCCAGGTAGACGTAGAGGTCGCAATGTGATTGACAATAAAGAGAGGATAAAATTGGATTAGACGACATAGCGGAGCACACAACGTTGGTGGTGAACCAGTCTGAAAATATGGTGACATGAGAGGAGTTGATACATAGAAGAACTATACGAGGGGTCGTTCGACAATGTCGAAGACGCCTGTCGTATGAGGCCGCGAACGCGTACTCAGACCCCTCAACATAAAAGTATACAGTTATTTGACCGACTCCTCGTGGCTCTGGCAAAACTCGGTTGCGAGTATCCACGAGGGAACTACTCATTCAGTCTATACAACTTTTCTTCACCTTTTTTTTTTTTATTAGCGCGCCTCGAATATGATAATCCATGTGGGTTACTTTTAGTCGAATGAATAGTTTTTCATGGTTTTACCTACATGAGAATGTGGTCAATTGAAAATTTTGTTGATTCATCCCATTAAATATAATCTTAGGATTTGTCTATGAACAATTAATAACTCATTGGGTTTATATAATTCAAAATTTAATTAATATATACCCAATCAATCATTTTATAATCATCTGAATGACAATTAATTGACATCGATACAAGTTTGAGAGACGAATTATTGAATTGTTACCAATCAGAACTGAAATGTTGATGAGAGAACATAAATAAAAAAAAATTATGAAATATGAAAGTATTCTGCAAGAGAAAATCCTTCTCTTCCATCCAGTGCATTTAAATAAAAAGAACATTTTCAATTCATAAGGCTTCTCCCTTTTTCTTTCAAACAATTTCCAACATTATTGTAAGGAGAAAAACTAGTGAAGTGTTGAGAGAAATTTATTAAAGAATTCGAAAAATTCTCGTCAAACCTCATTCATATAATTCATAATATAACTTCGAAATCTGAGCAATAACAAAATATATATCTATCTCTGATAATCACGCCATAATATTTAATTTTCTACTGTATACGAATTTTATTACACCACAAAATTATATAATTATTGTTCTCTCAATTATTATTCACTTGCACGGTGTAATAAAACCAAGCAAATAAAATAGTTTTTCTCTGGAATACTCAATAATACTTTTCCCATCTATATCGCGTGTTTAGTAAAATATCTCTGTGTAATAGACTTTTCTTTTGTACCACCAACACAAATAATCAGACAAATCCAATATGAAGAATAAGCAATAAAAAAAAGAGTGACATTGAATAGCACTGACTCACAATACGAAAGTATTTCATTCACCTTGTAAAGAAAATAATTAATAGGAAAAAAAGAATGGGGTTACGGTCAAGCACGTCATATTTATATTATTATTAATACCATCTATATTTTACTATTACCATATTTATTAATTTTTATTTATGACTCTGCAGGCTCTTGAAATTCAATACCATTACAACAATCGACAATGAATTGTGGAGAACATTGACAATGCAATAAACTACGTGTGTGGAATTGGAGTTCTGTTCGACATTCATAGGCAAAAGCTAAACAGCGAAGTCAGGTCAGTAGGATCATAATGACTGGAGGTCATGCACAAATTCTCGGACACTAGAACATCAATGATGTCTTCTTGGTTATAATCCCATTCGTCTCCAGTGATGGTGATAGGGTGTGGCATAAAGAAAGGTGCGCCAACAAATACACCAACGTGACACAAATATATAAAGGTTGCAGAGGTTCGTGCTAAGACATAACACACACCTATGTTGGAGAACTCAAAGAAGGAGACGATGGAGTAATGCGAGTAGACCGAGGCCACCAGGTCGAGTCTGGTTCATTCATCCACACACGGACCGATTAATCGTCGCGTGCAATGGACAAGAGACGACGATGCGCATGCTCATGTTCGAGGAAGCTGTCAAAGTGGGGAACCAGGCATTACGAAGAAACATCAAGTGTCCACATCTCCCCCGAGTCCCGGTGACCGCGAGGTCGTACCAATCCCCTCGCACACTTCACCTGTTCAGTATTACATTCACGGCCAGACTCATCGACTCCCTTGACTTCTTTGGCTCTTATCCAAACTGTCTGGCACTTATTTACTGTTTATCATTGATGATTGTGATATTGGGATCAATAATGTATTGGTATTTTGAAAATGCCCAAAATGGGAATTTTTAACACTTTCATCGATGAACAATTTATATTAGAAATGATTCTTTCGTATTTTGCTTTACTTTTTCTCTTTTATTCGAATAGGCAGTCGAATGTCTGATTGGGTTGATATGGAATTAATTACAGAATAATACGACTTTGAATACTGTGATTTATCAAATATTCGTTATCCAGATAGTGCACTTTGTTGGGATATACAAACAGAAGAAATCCCAGGTGTTTAAATGTGGGAATACACCGATTTGGCACATCATTGTCTGATTCTTTCACACTCAATCTACTTTATAGTACAAATAATTCCATAGAAGAAATTACTCTAACTATAAAAACAATTGGTCATTTAATTAAATAGTCAGCGCGAACAAAATGTCCAATTTTGGGTGGTTTTTTTCTGGCTTTTGTTAAATGTTTTTGTAAATAAATGGAGAATAAATATATGAAATATATTTATGGAGAATAGAATATTGTACTGCAAAAAGGGACTAAGTGTCGAAAGGATTCATTGTAAATATATCAAAGACATGATGTGTTACATAATATAATTATGATTTCACTTAATTGAAGTAAAAAAGAAAATGACTTGAAACATTCGAAAGTGTCGTACACATTGTTTTAACTGAAATTCACGCGCTTGTATGGCAAAACAAAGACATTATATTTATATGGTCTGGTTTTCATTGCAATACAAACATGTGAGATTGTTTTCCCGGTCACTGACATCAGCGGTCACAAACCAGAATTGAGTATAATGCGCATCACACAATGTATATGTAATAACAATATATTCTTGTGTGTACTTCGCTATAAAACTTGTCTTACAATATGTAGATATGATCGTCATTGTTGTTGCCATATATCATTGACAATTATATATGCGACATGGGCAAGTCATGACGGTAAACGAGAGATAGTGAAGAGCATGATAACATTTATAGGAAGAGTTAGAGAAATCGCCACGTTCGGTGCGAGGAACGATTGAAGAATTATTCAGTATATAAATTTCGCAATTCAGAGTTATACATCAATGTATGTGAATTGGGGGAGGTTTCAATTGAAAGTGTTCAAGTTAATTTGTCTTTTAATGTTTTCCAATCATGAATGCATCGCACATGTCGCGAAATCGGTTTGTCGATGGAATGTTGTGATGATTATTCACAGTATGTGTACTGAAGAATTTAACACAAGGGAAAATAGAAATTTTATCGATAGGAGTATAATGAACAAATAAGTTAAAGTTCAATTCCAAATTAGGAATTGAATAATGATAAATTATTGGAAACTTCGACAGTAAAGCATGAGTGGTTTTGTATTTATTTGAAAGTGGATATTACTTTGGCAGTTAATTTGCAATCTTTTTTTTTATAAATGTGAGATCATAAAAATGTCAAGATTTACCTCAATTTATAGTCAAAAATTTCGAACAGCCCTACAATCCATTTGTCATTACTGTGTCAGAATAATTTTGAGGCATAGAAAAAATAATCTTCTATTTGTCTGGATGAATGGATTTTTGAAAGTTAGTTATACACACTCATAATTCACTAATGTAAGGGAATTATAAATGAGTATTTGTTTGATTTTTTTTTTCTTTTTCAGGTCATGCAACTCGATTAATTTGAAATTATTCATATATATATATATAATGAAAAATGATGAACACACATGTACATTGGTGCGTGAGGTAAAGTGATGAAGGCACCTGTGAATTGGACCGGTCGCAATTCGCGTTGATTGGGTTAGCCGGACACGTTGGCACGAATGGAGAAAGTAGCGGATCGTGGGAACCCTCAACGAGAGTATTCTCCACACATACGTAAGTAGAGAGGGGCACTACACGTTTATCTGCATCCACCAGTTATCCGTACATACATTATGGAATGAACATGTGTATGTATGTATGAATATATTTATCCATGCGCTTACGCAAAACACGTGCTCGAGCAATTGTCATCTATAGTCAAATAACTTGGCCTAATTTAACTAACTATAAACTCAGAAATGCATTTACATTCAACATGAATTGTCATTAATTGTTAAACAATTTATTTTCATCTCTCATTCTAATGTGAAAAATAAGAAAATTAACTTGAGTGATGTTAAATTTTCTTGTGTATATTTTCGATACTGAAATATTTCTATTTTATTTTTTGTACTGTTTATTTTTTATGCAAAATGTTTTGCACGAATTAATATTGTTGAACGCCTCAGAGAATCTCTGTTACAAACACGCGCCTTTCTCCTCAAACAGAAAGCGAATTCACGCAAAGTTATTTACATAAAATGGAATTCGTTGATGTTTTTCATTTTATATATATAAGTATTATATACGTTATAACCAATTATTATGTGATTTATGAGACGTGAACAATTCATTACTCATCATTGAATTAAATTATGAATATAAAATTTATATAAATAGTGAATTTGTGCGAGAATATGCCAAGGAATTTGTCGAGTATATCTGATGACTTTGGTAATAAGGTTATATATACCAATGTAAAGAGAGAAATGTACTCACGGAGACACGGATTCTTGGTCACCCCAAGGTCCTTTAAACCTGTACCGTTACCCGGACGTTATAAAACCCTTTTTTTTTCTCAACTAACACGTGATATTCTCACCACGTATACACATGTTTGTATGTTTGTATTGATAAACTCAGCATCATATCTCATTGCAGTTTTTTTTCGTGTTCTTTATGCGATTGTCGGTTAGAGATATTCATTTTAATCCTGAGATGATTGGATTTCATTCATGTGGTGATATAATGAGAATTAATCACGAAGACGAAGTTGTTGCTATAATTTTTTTAGTAAATATTTTATTCTAGTTATACGAAATTTTAATTGAGATCAACACTGTCGTATGAGAAACGATGCAAATGAAATTTTACGTTGGATAAATGATGGGAAATAATTAATTACATGTGTACGACTGTTTCAATGAATAATAAATGATCGGGTTTTTTCTTATTCTTTTTTCATACTAATAATTAAGTTTACACTTCGATCATTGAAGTACTTCTAATAATTTGAAAAATTCTTCCTTCATAATTATTCAGTGAATTTGAGATTTTTATCAGTTGGAAACTCTCTGGTATGACAGGAACAAAAACAACAGTTGACTTTATGTCGATGACAAATGGAATTAATCTTATTGTGAGAGTAGGAACGAAAGAAGGAAATGAAAAAAAAAGATTACATGATTAATTCCTCATTCCTTGATGTTCATTGTGTTGCAGATTACGTTAACACGGAATCACTTGATTGTTCAAGACATGTCATCATGTGAATATATTATGCAGGGTTAAGAAATAATGAAAATATTTTTATATACTGAAAAATAATGACTGAAAATGAGCTTGAAGTTGGTAAAGTGATGTAAGTTATAAATATAAAACTGATCGTTAAAGAATGTGTTTTACGACTATGTTCAACGGTTAATACATTTATAAATTACATTTTACAACTTCTACTGTCATAGAATGTCGAGAAGAATTTTTATCTTATGGCGAACTAATTTTGCATTATACATTAATGCTCACGAATAGTCATCCAATGATAAAATTCGTATCGTTAATTAGACACTTATGAACAAAATAGGGATGCAACACTCTGAATGTAAAGAGAGAAAGATAATGACGTTAAAATCGAATGCGTGTATATTTCTACTGTGCGTCTGTGAGTGAAAGTTTAATGCCTGATCGATCCACACTCAAATTTAACACAACGCAACAACCATTCAGAGTTGCATAAGGATTAAATATAAATTCGAATTCGACTTCTTATGGATAAAATAAAAAGATTGAATATATTTATCCTTGTTTCAGTCTTTATCTATAAATATAATTTCTTCTTCTTTCCAATACTGAGTCATTAAGAATAAAAAAATTGTGAACGTCTTCAGACAATTGAATCATTAATGAATGAGATAAAATGAATGAATATATTATTGTAAAAGATGTGAGATAAAATGAGGAAATACACTTGAAGGAACTGATCAATTACGACCCGAATATCAGTAAAGTCACGAGCATGACTTTCTAACTTAATCGGCAGGAGAGACACGGTTTATAGTTAGAGAAGGTCGTTACAATATGGTATATACGTTTACATATATGTACGATTGAATTAGTAATATAATATTACTTTCCACTATCTACTAAATTCCATAAAAAGATGCACATGAATATTCACAGGCGTCTTTGGTATCGGTTGTCCTCAAATCCATTTTCTCTAAGTAACCCAACTGAAGAAAACACCAGTGAATCAATGGAAAGAACAGGAGCTTACCAATAAGCGTTGGTGAGCCGGAAATCGACGTTAGAGATTCGATAGGATCTGGAGAGATTTAATAAATTATTATAACTCTCGTGTTTTTCTAGATATCAGAATAAATCTTTCATTTATCTATTTCATAGAAAATGTAAAATGATAAAATGTTAAAGAATATTTTCTCACTTGCCTCGAACGAATATAAAAATATTCTTTTGACACAAAGTCAATTATTCGAAACAATAAAAGTTTTACTGAATAAATCAATTATATTTAAATTTCTGAATTACAAAGTGACAGACTTCATAAATTTATTTTAATAGATTATATTTATCTCAATTACTTGAAGAATTTTACAGCTATCTATTCACAATTACACCGGCATCTCTTGACAAAATAATAAGAGAAATATATTGTAATGATTTGTGCTATCGCCAATAGCTAATAATTTATGTTGTTACATGTTGAAACAACGAGAAAGAAAAAATGAAGAATTGATAAATAAATAAGTAAATAAATGGATGTAAACAGCTCTGTGAAATGAGTACATATTGCCGGTAACTGCGGTAACATCAACAAGAGAGAGGAAGATTGACGATTGAGAGGGACGCCAAGGCTGCGCCAAGATTCGAGCGGCAGACCCACTTTCAAGTCTCTCCGCTTGGCTAATGAAAATGAAACACAAGCAGTTATCGGCTTGATTACAAACCCACCATCTTTATGTATTTATTTTGTAAGTATACTTTTTATTTCCTCTTTCTATCGTTCGCTATTCGCATCAACCTCGATTTTATTCACCAGTTATAGTCGTTTATATTGTACACTATTCAAGAATAAGGAAGGAATTAATTATATTATATATATACATGATATTGATATCGAAACTCGGTTGTTTCAGATGTAACAACATGCACACAGATCAAATGGAGAGCGTTGTAGAGTTGATTTTTTTTTGTTGTTGCACCACTGCAAGGTCGATTGGCTGATTTCGAATGACCTACTGTGTATCCTATACAGGTTTATATATAAATTATATTATTTGATGATGTTCTACATACTTAATTGGTAGATTAAGTGAAAACACTCTTCTTTCCAACTACATCTGTATAATTATTAATTTTCTCCAATTTTTATTTGTTTAGAAATTATTCATCTATGATATTGAACTCTATCTTTGATTGATTTTCAACGATGCCGATTTGCGATGGATGTTCTATTTGATGTCTAGGAAAAAATATGAATTGGAGAGTAGTTTACATTTGTGTTTGCACATCAGAATTAAATTGAATTAAATTAATGAAATCGGTTTCCAAGAGTTCATTTCTCTATCTATAAATATTGATACATTACAAACTAAACTTTCATGTTGATATACTCTTAAACAGGACATCTACATGTGAAATCAATGGACATTGCGCAATGGATGGATATGAGGCTGATGAGGAAAGAAATCTATGGATGATAAATAGTGGAAGAGAAGCATCAAAACAGTGAGGATAAAAATCATATGTTGGCAAAAATCTCAAAACGGTTCCTCGTCGTTAAATACAATACATTGAATATGCGAATGTCTATCCTCGTGGAAAACGCTCACTTTTTATTTCCCAGTGTTATAAAGACGCTAAGATAACTCGTGCAATAAGAACGGAGATTCGCAAATGATGATAAACATGGTCTATCGCTCTGTTAGCCAACGCTGAAATGGCTTCGCCTTTATAAGTAATTCGTCTTATAGCAATTAAGACATTTATGGTAAAATAGCCAGTTTATTACGTCAATTTTTCATCCACTTTCTTTCTCTCGCTCAATCATTTTGTGAACATAAATGTCTCATTATTTATTTCAATTTTATTCTCCTTCCAAACATAACATCAAAACCTGTTGCCAACTCTTGATTAGCATGTGTTGAACTGTGATAACAATCGTTCATTGTTCACATGGACACACTGCTATTACGCTAGAATAATTGAGTAGAATGAAAAAAAAAATAAAAACATTTATTCAAAATTATTCATATCAGTTGTCCGAATTTACTTTTATCAGATTGTTTGATTTGACATTTAACGTTGAAGTGAAAGAGATAAATACAGGAAAGACATGATTGATGAATAAATTTTGTATTCAAGTTATTATTCAAGTACAGGTGAATTGAGATGAAGGAAATGAAGAAAAGGAGTGAAGAAAAAAAAAAAAGTAAACTATGCGATTAGAAAATGAAAGAAATTAACATGCCACATTGCGGCGCCGCAGACTCGCGCTCTAAAATTCCAATGATGGCGCGTGACGTTCACGACGGAATAGCGGAAAGTATTTATTTATATAGATATATAAGCACAAGCGGAATATATAAACCCACCATGTAGAAATGAGCCAATGAGAAGTATCGAGGACAAATTGCGATCCTCGAGACGGTAAAGCCGGTTAGAGAAGCTAATAACAAACACAGCATTTGATTTATCTCAAGAGTATATCTTTGATGGTGTTTCACATTTTTTTTATTTTATTCAATTTTGTTTATTTCCATTTATTTTTTTTTTTCTTTCCTATTTTCTGGATAATCTTCTTGATCATTTCTCTCATCGTTTCCATTTCTATTAGAGATTTCACACCTATCATTTATATTTTTATTTGAGTTAATAGAAAATTGTGAATATCTGACTTTTATCATGATGCATTTATCCTTTTTTTTTTTTGAAATTGTGATGTTAAGAAGATATTCAGATCACTCAGATTGAAAGGATTCTATGTATGGGCGTAGTATAGTTCTAAAATATGTGGGTGGACTTGTTCGAAAAGTCGATAACACATGGGCGCTGTGAAAATTTATTGTACATCGCAGAGAAGTTGAGAAATAATTGTAGAAAACTTTTGAACATTTTTTTTTCCACGTGATTTTATTTTTGTATACTTTCCTTCAAATCATTTCATTGTAATTGAATTGTTGTCTTTTCTTTGGATACACTTTGGAACGTCCCATGTCATCAGGTAATTCAATGTATTAATTTCCTCCGACAAATATCTACATCACAGTATGATAAAGCACAAAGAGAAAAATCCCAATAAAATTGATGTCTTATTTCTGTTTTTTTCTGTTCTAACAATGACTAATATAATAATAAATGAATTTCTTAAAATTGTAGAATGAAGTACCTGTTAGAATACTTGGAAAAAAGAGGATAAAAATTCTCCATGCAATCTTCTTGAAGATATTTGGACAAAGAGACATATTTATACACATGAACAAACCTGTCGAAAGGAGTCTCGGCCTCGGGTTTATAACGGACCGCGACATACTGACCAGCTTCAGCAAACTCCTCCTTCATACACATCAGCATTGTGTACACTGTACAAATACACGTACTGTATACATACATAAAGGAGGAACCGGTAAAGTATTACGTCGTATAAGCGCGTGAAATTCCAAATCGATCGTTGTGGCACGTGCAGCTTCCATTCATGCAAACATATCGTTGCCAGTTGATGCGAATTGGCATTTATATATTTTCTAACTATATGCCAAGTGGACACGCACGCGCGTCAATTCAAGTGAATAAATTATTTTTTTATTTAATAATCTGAGAATTTCTAGCTAAACCCAAGCGAAAGTCCGACCCACATTGAAGATTATTTAATTAATCAATATAACTTTTTTTTGCCATTAGATTTTGCTACTTCATATTGAATAATTATTCATGATAATGTTAACTAGTAGTTTCAACTTCAACTTATTGCGATTACTTAACAGCAAATGGAAAGATACTTTTTATTTCATTAATCAATCTAAGAATAAACTGGTGGAATTATTTTTTTGAACATTCTCAAGCAGTTTTGTATATATATATTGTTCATATTGTTTTCCATTTACAATCAACAAAGCTAAAGAATCTCCAACACCACATCAACTATTAAAATTTATTCAATTAATATTCCCACCAGCTCCAATGAGATAATAACTATTGTGCCAACCATCAAATTCACAATGGAAGATAATTCAAAAACATTATAATTCACCCATAAAATAAATCATACAGGACTTTATACATTTTACAAATGATGGCATGCAAAACACGATTCGATGAGTGTACTTATCTCAAAATAAAAGAAGAAAAAAAAAATGAAGAACTTCCGTTGGAATACAGCAATAAATATAAGTAGTAACACCACATAAATTAAACATCCGTTCTAATTCCAAAACGTGATAATGAGCATCACAAATATATAAATAAAAAAATAATTAACAATTCAAAATAATAATAATAATCACTAAAATAATTACATAAATCAGAAGTGATGGTGACGCGAAACGAAGAGAAAATTGAATGTAGAATGGAATTTGTGACAGTGGGGCGCGCTGAACAGTAATGGACCAAGCCCACAAATGAAGCCAAAACATTTTCTCCTCACACAGTCTCCATATCTCACTTTAAACCATAAAATAATATATTTCTCGTCTGTAAAATGCAAAAGTGGGAAGTTGAACACGTCAAGAATGAGAGATAGCGAGTTAAATGAATATTAATGTAAATGCATTTTATGTAAGTTCATTGACACTAATTTTAAAATATTATCCATATTTGTCGTAAAGTTCATAGGTGAATGAGCAATAGAAAGAGAATATTTCCATATGAAAATTCTTCGTGTAAGATCCGGATTGACTAGATGGGGATTCTCTTCTCTTCATTGGATACATAATATGCCATATCTTTATCATCATTATTAATATTGTTTTTATTATTATATACATACATATATATAGAGATATATATATATATATATATATCTAAATATTTATGGATAGTCGAGCGTGAAATGGAGAGGTGAAACTGCGCGGGGACTTTCTAACGTGTGTGTATAAACGACAATTAAATTCCATTGGTACAGTGTTTAATAGTGTGTTCGATATAAATGAGAGAAATTATAAAATTCGAAATTAAATTTCCGTTCATGAAGCATAAGAAATATTGTAAAAATAAAAAGTGAAGATATTCATAATTATTTAATTATTCATGTGGAATTTATGAATTGAATAACGGTGACAATCCGTGTTTTTTTTTTTGTTAATGATTGTATTTTGTTGATAAATAACGGTGAACATTATGGTGGATATGAATAAATATTTAGATAAACATTACGTTCTGAATTTTTACGAATTGTTAGAGTTATAATTCTTACAAGAGCTGTGATGAATAGTCATCATCAACTAACAGCAAGTTTATATTCAAATCCACTAATGGGACATTTGGATGTGCTATTTATCATTTGTATTTATGAAAGAGACGAAGAAATTTAGTTGGATATTCTCAAGTACAGAATTGTAGAGTTAAATAGTAACTTTAACTTCTGTTAATTTTGTTTAGATATTTTGAATGTGTGTTAAGGTTGAAATTTTATAAATTATAGTGTTAATTAAATTATTATGGACAAAGTGAGTGGAAAAATATAAGAGAAAAAATCATTTATCAGTAATTTATGATGAATTGATAAATAAAAATATAATTTTGCGTAAACATTACACATATTTCTCACAAGTACTGAGATCTCTGCATGTATGGGGGTGCGGTTTCACTATTTTCATGGGATAATCGTGACTCAATTGAAATGGCAGGTGAACGTCTCACCAACACTTCCACGATCTTTCTCTATTTCCCTTGCGTATCGTTTTTTTTTTCTGTCCTTTTTCACATGAGGCCTCGCCTCGATACAATCGATATGAACTGGGATTGTAAAGTGAACCGATCATTAAGGCGTCATGGTTTTCCCATGCATCCACCAAATGCAAATAAGAATTCCACAAAGTTGTTTGCATAAAATGCATTTATGAAATGAATATATGTCACAGTTGTTCAATTTAAATTCGTAATGAAACATTTTTAAACTTATTAAAATGAAATTGATTTGTCTAATTTGATCGTTGGGAATTGAATAAAAATGTCTTAGAGAACTTGTTGAGTTATATAAAAATGGAGTTCGATCTCTTACTCGTTTGTATCACAGCAATAAAATTCTCAATAACAAATGCACTGACCACTGATAATGTATTGGAGAAATTGCAAGAGCAATCCTAGAGCTAGAGCTCCTGCATGACCTCAATTCTAAGGCGTGAGCATCCGGTCACAGTCAATATATATAATAATATGTATATACATACATACACAATCTCAATATACAGTGGAGATCTATGGTGATATAAAGGAGGAGGTATAGAGCAGTGCATTCTACAGAGGAAGAATTTCACGCATCTCGCAACACTCGCTCTCGACGCCCAACTCAATAACATTTATGAGATCATGTTCTATCCAACTTCAACACGAGAGAATTTCATGATTTAGTTATTTCTTATATATACAAAGTGTGCAAGCAAAATCAGTGGATTTCACATGAATGAATAAACCATTCACTAATATTTATAATTCCATTGAATGAGAAAGTGCGAATTTCGTTCTATTACGCAGAATGCACCTCGCATAAACTTAAAAACACCAAACTAAATTATGCAGGATAACGATATTTTTCTGTTGAACTGAATTACATGAATAATTAATTAATGATGAGATAATTTGGTGATTATTAAATAATATTCATTATGATTATTATATTCATGATTGATCTTGAAGATTGAACACAAATTTGTTTGCGAGTTAATTGAATTCGAATCTGTTGATTTCGTCATAATTCGAAAACAGTTTTGTGGAGTACCAGGAATTTTTTTTCACATGTGTTTGACCTTTCTCTCCAATTCGACGAATATTAAATTGGTGGAAGTGTGAATGAATATTTACAATATCAATTTACATCAAATGAATAAAATTAAAATTCAATACACAATTTCAATTAAAAAATGGGAGTGATATATAATTAATTGTAATACTTTTTTTTCCCCAAATAATTTATCTGTAAATAAATATTCAATGACTCTGCAACACTCTGTATATATTCTCACATTCAAGAGAATGTTCTGTACAGTCATTCACTGACAGATGCATTCTATAATCAAGGACAACAGCGTAAAGGGCATTAGAAAAAAAAAGAGAATATCAATTGCAAAATATTTCCCATCTACTAAACAAACACAAAAAAATGTTTTCAACAACAATACCTCATAGAAAGTATATATTTGACTAGCTATTATTCTTCCTAAACTTAACATTTCATCAATTCAAATTACGCACATGATGTATGATAATAATTGAATTATCATACACAATGTAAAAGAAAAAAAAAACTGTTTGAAGAAAGTATTCGAATAAACGTGTATAGTTAAAAATGATATTAGAAGAACCTCCCGGAAATTATAATCACAAGACCGTTAATTTAGTAGCGACATCAGTTCTTCTTTTTTACACGCTCATCGTTCTGCCAACGAGAGTGTTGCACCGCCTTCTTCCGCTGTGATTGTCGTCGATGTCTTTACTGTATAAAGTTTAGTCTGCCAGGTGAATTTCACTTTTAGAAAGCATTCATATACATTTTTGGTTCTTCAGGTCCAGGTCATATAAAAAGGAAAGAAAAAAAAGAAAAAGAAAAGGAAAGAAAAAAACACAGAATGATGTATGTAAGATTTACACACGCGGATCAACAGCACAAAGTATATAATTTGTTCAACACATGAAAAATATTGATTGATGATTCTATTGGATGTATAATTTTAATTTGTCATTTTATTGTTGTCGGATAATAATCCGTGGTGGTTATATTTGTTGAGTGAGATTATAATCTTGAAGAATAAAAATACATAGATCACAATGTTATAAATACTAATGTTGATATATGTATATTTATATTTATATATACAACACTGTTCGGGACTTCATGAGAGAAATCTCTGTTGGATTTCGTTCGATCTCTCACGCGGGGAAACTTCCAATCGTTTGTGTGTGAGTCACGAGACTTCGTGAGATATACTTTTAGTTAGCGGGGAAAATGTCAGCAGTGTCAGCACTTTGAGATTGGGTACGTGCACTTGCACTCTTCAATAATCCGACTATTATTATCTATGAGATCATTTATTTTGTAACGTCTTGATCGTAAAATCAATGGGTAAAATAAACATTTCTTATCAAATGTATTAATCAAGTGATATTTAATTAAAAATGTGATATAAACAATTTCATTTTCATTCAAATCTAGTTCTGACCAGTTCTATTTTAAATTTTTAGTCGGCGATTAATTTTCTATTGAAAAAGTGGATATGATAATAAATAAATTATATGATTTAGTAGATTTTGATTAGCGCATGTTAACTTTCAACATGGATAATTGATTTTTACCATACACACGTTAATTTTCGTTTACGAATACAGTTAAAATTAATATCTGAACAATAAAAATAAATGTAAGGTTGGTATAATTTGCCATGTTCTACATTTTATATTTTGGTAACTCAAATTATCTTATACTAACCTATATTTTTATCGTTATTTCTGTTACAAATATTCTCAACAGACATAAAAATAAATTGAAACAGTAAAAAAAATTGTTGGTCAAAAAAATTACGCTCTTAATTATCGAAAGATATTATGAAAGTTTTTTTCTCAATGTGCAATTATTATTGAGTATTATTAAACCTTATATAAAAATATTGTGAGAGTGAAAAGCTATTTGTTTAACGCAAGATAAATTACATTGTCGAGTTGAAGAAGCAATAACTGACGGAAGTGTTATATAGACATTGAAATAGTGATCGGGTGATAATGCTAATGCAAAAATTAATTCTCCTCTCACTTCACACATCTAAAAGACATTTTCTGTCATTCTCTTGCGCGATGATAGGTCGTATTTTATTCGCGAGAGTTGGATTCAAATAAAAAAAAAGAGAGAATAATAATAATAAAAAATAGGAAGAAGCAGAAGAGGACATTTGCAAGGGAAAGCTAACGTACACATCGCTATGTGCGTCTTACGTCAATCTTAATAAATGCTGTGCACAGTTTCCTAGCTAAGCACTTTCCATTATGGAAGATTCACTCGGCTAGTCAATTCATAAGACAAGAATTAAATATATAGTTGGAGTGATTCTTCATGTGTTATGAGATTGCCCCACTGATTATCTTGTCGTTACATATATTCGTTGAAATTATTGTTCATTACATTCATCCGCCCTCATGACAAAAGACATGAGTCAAGAATTATTTTTATTCCCACTGGAGAAATTGTATATTCCACATCCAAACAAAATTTCTGGTGTCGGATCCAATTATTTCATTCGAATGGGAGTTCAAGGAAGTTAAAATTGACATTTTTTTTCTCAAACTGATTTTGGTGCTTGGTGTAATTTTATGAACATATTATTCCACCTCTTTTTGAAAGTACAGAAAATAAATGAAATAAAGCAAAAGAAAATTATTGAAACTGCATAAAAATAAATACAGCTCTCAATTTTAACACAACTTCACATTTTCTCCACAGCACGAATGCCCTATAATAAAAAAAACCTCAATAAACTACAATATACACTTTCAAATTTCGAAGGCTATTAAAACTCTTCTTATCACCACGTGGATGAAGGATAAAAAAAACCGATAGACTAGTAAATCCACAGTTAAATGTCAATCGTCATGCCCTGATTATTTATTCTAATTGACTTTGGGTAAAATGGAAAGAGCAGAAGCGAAAAGAATAAAGAGGGAAAAAAAAAACGTGGAGACAGAGCTGAGTGGAAATTTTTAATACCAATAAAGTGACCGCAGAGCTCCTTGGGGACTGGACTAACCCGTTGCGAATTTTATTGGCGCTTTTAAAACCGCGCCATTTTATATAATCACCCATATCTCTTACTCTTTTTTCATCTCGATCCACAATTTTTAACTTTATATCAACTCAATGTAATATTCACTGACAATTACATGGTATAATAATATAAAAGAATATAAAAATGTTACAACGAAAATAAAAAGAGAAGAATAAATTGCATTGATAATCGCATCGTCCTCTCAGTTCAAGGACCACATAACATTTTTACAATCATACATAAAATCTATCGTCATCTTCATGTATCAATGATTCATTCGAAAACACCTTCGATTTACATCATGTCAATTCCATCAACGAATAAATAATAAATGCGTTGGCGAACAAACGGGCGGCAATGCCCGGTAGTTTTGAGCCTGCGACATCAAATTTGCACAGGCTATTTCATCCCACATAAATAATTCCTTATGTGACGTTTCAAAATAATAAAGAAGAAGATGTGCGTGGGTACAAAAGCATCATGGCTCCGCTCTTTTATTCATATACAATATGTTTAGCCTTAGTCATTTTATTGCAATGTTTTTATTCTCTTTTTCATTATCTCATTTATTATTCTGACATGTCGGAATGAAAATGATTTATTTTGTGAGTAAACACATTCTTCATGTATAATTAATTGATTCAAGTGGAATAACTTTAATTCAAGATGAATCACAAGTTTCATTCATAATCAAAAAGTCTAGGTGGACAATAATTATTCACAATGCAAATTGTTTATACAATTTTTTTTTGTAATTTTGACCAAATGTACAAACGCAATAATGAATTATTGGCAAATTTATGCATTAAAAAACTTTAAATACTAAAAATATATTTTATCTTGTGAAAAGCTATAAAATATTTTCAAAACAAAAATAGTGTTGTCAAATTTTGTATGAATCTAAAAATTATCATTAAAATTAAAACAATTTTCCATTACATTTTGCAAAGACATTAAATAAAATTTGTAGAATTTAATTCACATTAACTCATTCACGTGTGCATATATCAAAGTAGTTGAGTTCTAATATAATAGCCGTGACGTTAAATCGTGCAACTATTATTATTAACTTTTACAACGCGTTAGAAACACGAACAAACTCACGTACTTTCATCCTTATGCAATATATAACAGCAGTGAATCTTCTCGAGACAAACACGCCAAACATAACGCGAATACAAATCCTGTCTCTTCTATCTTTTCTTCGCCCATCAGATTTATTTTTTTTCTTATTTGAAAGGCGCACACCAGTTGTGTCTTTGGTGCTTTTGCGAAATCACGCAAAATCTTCTCTACATTGCTTTTATTTTTATATTCTATTTGTTTGTTTGTATGTATTGTCAATTCAACTATATGAAAAACGTGGTCTTTGAAGGGAAGCGTCTTTGTGTAATAAATGTCTTCGCGCGGGAACCAGACCAACGACAAGTTCCCTTGTGATTTATAAATAAATACAACGTTATTATTTCGATAATCCTTATACGTTCTCTCACATTATTTGTTTGTGCAAGTGCGATTCATTATTAAGATGGAGTTTCATTTAATTAATGTATTATATTTGATGAGTTTAATTCGTGACTTCAATTAAAACAGCGCCAATTAATACAGAAACAAGGAGAGTTCATTCGAATTTTTTTCATCTTTCGCTGTAGCAGAAAAATTATTATTAAATTATTTATTCTTATATACTCAATCAAATAATCATTATGAATATTTATAAATAAAACAATTTCATAAAGTATTCACAACTTTGGACTGAACGTTGAGCAAAATTTGAATTCGATGAATAGTCTGATGTTGGATATTTCATTTGAGTTTTATTATTGTAATCGACAACTATTGTTGTGCAATAGAATTTCGAAGAATCAAATTTCGAAGAATGTTTTATAGTGAAATAAAGTCCATCGGTATTTGCGTCCTTTTTATCATCCAATTCGTTTAAATAAATGTCTATTTCGATTTCTAGAAATCTGGAATGCACAATCAGATAACTATAAATCTATAGATATGAATTTCTATGTACATCTATATATATATATATATTTATATAAAGTTGATAGTCCAAACCGTTATCCGAAACTGGGATACTATTGTATACACATACATAAATATATATCTAAGAAATCCCATGGTATGTGATAAAGTGTGTGTTTATACACGAGAATCACGCGTTCGAATAGCGGAGATTTGTTACTATTTTCTCACCGAGTATTCTTTAAACCCGAGAATGAGAGCAACCTGAGAGCATCAAAAAACATCACATGACGATCACGTATAAGTGTACATCTCAAGAACATCATATCCAATCATTTTTAAAAAGAAAAAAAATTACATTTAGAATCTTGCCGACCCCAATAGATAAACATTAATTGTGTTTTATAATTATTTCAATTGTTTATTGTTTGAAATTCATCAGTTTCTTTCACATTATTTAAAGTAGATTCGTATGAGCACTGAAAAATTGGTAAAACCAGTTACCAAAATAATTAATTATCACCTAGAATTTATTTGAAAATTATCATAAAGATGTTGTCTGTTATTTGATGATCATTTTATTAATTATTAAATAGTTGAATTATTTTGTTTTACATGGATTCTTCTGTTTTTTTTTTCTCTAATCTAATAACACTTTTCTCATGTGCGAAGAAAATATTCGCGTGTTGGAATTAACTGATATTATAAAGTCAACGAGAAACATTTGGTTCATATGTAATAAGTGTATATTGAAATACTGGCAAACTTTTTACGAGGTGCAAATTAACAACAGTGTGCGAATGTTTTCTGCCATAATGACAATGAGAGCGTCGTCGACCACGCAAGCAATGAATGGGAAAAACGAGATTTCGATCGTTTACATAACGGCTTCCTCAGAGTGTCAATGAGCCACCGCCGTCGTATCTCGTTACATACAAACGAAAAACAATTAGAGAAATTCGAATACAGTTATTTATTTGTGTTTCAAATGTTTCTTTCTTCTCCATATGTGATTCTATGTAGACTCAGAGAATAGTTTTGAATTACAATTTAAGTAACTCACGTTCTAACGACTGTGGAATTTACAAGAAAATTATTCTTAATTCAATTTAAATCAGAGTATAATTCAAACTAAATAGAAAATTCATTTGAATTAACAATAAATAATTAATTAGTCAATGTAAAGTTTGACAAAATATTTTTCCCAAGATTGCTAATTTGAATTATTCAAATAAATTTAAACAATTTCCATTCCACTTATTTATATATTCAATGCATGTATGAAATGTACAAATTGTCTAATTAATATCCATTGAATCGAAGTGTAAGCTAAAGTGAAGCATGAACATAATGTCATTTGGCGCTTCCACACGTGATCCCCTATATAGCGATTGCACCGGGACTATACGAACAAACATGCTGGCCGGATTCCACTGCGGTTCAGTGTGTCACTGCGGTTACATCGGGGTATTTGCACGTAAAGACGCCAAAGGGGAATACACACATTATTATACACATATACACGTGACGAATACAAAGCTACTTTAAAGTATTGTATAAGTGTATATGTGTATTAGAGTCAAATGGTATAGACGCAAAAGGCGAGCGACGACCACCAGCTTCGTTGCCCCAGCGATTAATCCTTCTCCTACCGGTGTTTACAGTTACATTAAACTCGACCGACCCGTTTCCGACGTTGACGTCGCAAATTATATCAAGGGGACACACGTTGTCAAAGGAGGTGCGGGCGATCATTAAAAGCCAATTCCCTCATCATCTTTTTATACTTTTGATATTCACTTGAGTGAAGAATAAAAAAAATTGGCGGTGCATGTCTTAGTTAAATTTATATTAATTTATGAGAGAAAGTTAAAATTGTTCTTGCATGAATCTATTTTATTTTTGCAATTATTATTATACCTGATTAATTCATGTAAATTGTATAGTAATTTTAAGTTATGATAGAGTTTCAGATGCATCGAAATGGGTTTATAAATAATGAGGAAAAGATTTTGTTATTAATTGTTTGTAAATGAACAGTCTAATTTTGAACTCAGATAATTTTTCTGGCTCCAAACTGAGAATATTCTGAAGATAAAAATGGAATATTATAGGATGGGTTTGCCATGTATCGAATGATTTTATTGTCCTCTGTTCATTTTTCTCTTTCTTCTTTCCTTCCTTCACAAAATTCTTTACAAATAAAAATATAGTTACAATCAAATACTTTATGTATCACGATTGTACTGTAAAGAAATGATTGCAAATATTCCCACGTGTTATTTCAGCCATTGAATAAAAAATAAAATTTATTAAATTTCCAACTACCAAAATAATCTTTACATTAAAAATATTCGTTTCAAATAATAAATACATTGAAGAAGCAAATTAATAATTCATACAACAATATTTTTCATTGATTTATGAAAAGTCTAATATAGATAAGAACGAAGAAGACGAATTCAAAATACAACATTTAAACTCTTTCATTAATAAAGAAGAATAAAAAAGTAAAATAATAGTTATATTCGTTCAATGTCCTGGATGGTGATCGTTCAAGCGATAAATGTGATTGCGATCGCGCGTAAAATCATGACTCTATAGTTTTGCAATAACTTGCGGTTATTTGGACCACGTGTGTCATGGACCGTTGAGCTGTGAGAGAACTGTCACGGCCCTGCTGTTCATATATAAACGTCAAATATTATATGCATTGTGGTTGGCTTCGCTTTTATACTCCAACCCATCGAGCTATTATGGTTACAAGAGAAAAAAATAAAAAGAAACAATTACCACCCAAGGTTTACTTTTCATCATTACATATTATGTCATATAAAAATGATTTTTTAATTTAATTTGTTGCGCAGTTATGCGTTTTTGATTGACAGACACATTATCAGATGTGATGGCTATTGATGCACAACAGCAGATGAAATACATATATAAATACAGTTATAGGTAGCCGCAGTGTTGGAAAGTAAACTAGTAAATATATACTTGAAACGCATCGCTACATTGAGAGGATGAAACTGCAGGTGGTAAGCGTACAAACATTCATATACACACTCATACATATACGTAAATATACTTGCACTAGATTTTTCATTCAAAGCAATGCGCAGTAATTCCATTGCGTGCAGGTAATCATCAGTGTAATGAATAAAATCAAGTAAATTTTATGTTATAAAACAAAAATATATGTACAGAGGGTATGTAATAATTATTCATGAATTATTTCTCCATCAGGAATTAATGTCAATTTTTTTTTCAGCTTCACATCAATTTATTTCTCATTGATGACAAATAATGTGAACAATTATTAAGAGCATAAATGTTTATACACGCAGGAATTTTCACACGCTTTTTTCACGTTCCATATTGGATTACTGTGAATTTGAAACGTTCTTGGAAATCATAATAGCTCATAAAATATCTGATTGAAGTATTAAAATTTTTTTGTGTCAAGGAGGAGTTAATTTGATGGTAAAAAAATGTTAAACAAAAGAAGAATTGATGATTCTATATGACCAAACAGTTATAATTATCTACTTATATTTTAGGAAGTATCTTTTATTTTTAGACTAATAGATAAACATAATTATGAGTTTACAAAATTGTTCAAGCTTTGTTGAAGCATATGATTGGTTACCATTGGGAATTAGACTATTTTTTAATTTGTAAACTTATTTTAACGGTGATTTACGTTCAAGTTATAATGAGCAAGTCTAATGATCGTTATAAAAATCTTCAGCCCCAATGAATAATAATTATCAATTCACACTGTAGTACCATCATGTAATTATTCAAATAATATTTCGACATAGCATTACAACGTAAGAAACATGATCTGTGACGAACCACAAATAAACTCCACCATTTCTTTCATATTCAAGAAATTAAACACTAAATTATTTGTTATTCATCAATTTGTGAATAAGATTCATCAGATTAATTCGAGCGAAGTTATGTCAGTGCACTGTTAGATAAATTCCTTCAACATGCTCTTCATTTTTGAATTATTATATCAATCGCCGTCACACGACGATATAATTCACTATGAACATAATAATTTAAGATGTGGAGTATCTGTAGAATAAAATATAAAATCATTCCAGAACGTTTGCCAACCGAACGATACAAATAGAGAACTCATTAATCCACCCGTGTGGAAACGGAAATTCTTCAAGTATTCTATGTGCATATGTATAGTGATATTTTAATGGCCCAAAGCGACACCTTCAAGTGCCTGTCATTTGAAGCCTCATTATATCGTCTGAATTGAACGAACGGTAAATCCAAAGACTACTGCTAAAGTGAAGGAAGAAAACGCGTACCAGTGACGACTGCCCAAGGTCATCTTCAATCCGCTCATCACTCTCTTTTCCCGTTTCCCTTCTAACTTTATATTTCTCTTAATTATTTTTATCTCATCTTATAGTTCACCAACGGTATATTCAAATTGCTGACGGTATTGAGAGTTAATTATGATGATGAGACAATTGCGTAATTTGCATTGGCATCATAGATATGCATTTACGAAAGTAAATAAAATAAAATCGAAGAGATGAATCATTGTCATGAGGAAATGGCGAGAGAAATGTTATGAAGTTTTATTATTATTCACTGAATAATAAATCATTTTTCCATTTTTTTTTCACTCTACTCATTTAGTTTTAGTTTGTTTCACGTGATTGATATATGAAACGATCTACCGTTTCAAATTGAAATTGAAATTAACATGTTGGGAATGAATTTATTGTTCAAAGTAAATTCTATTTTTCGCTCTTATTAACAGTTCGCTGTGATAGGACGAGTTTTTAATCATACGCTCGTATATTATTGTATAAATTAACTAAGAATTCCGAGAGCTAAGAAAAACTTGAACTGATTGAAGAACTTCCGCAAAATTAACCAAAAAAATAATTTACATTGCAAAAATATTCCATTTAATAATTACGTTTGCACATTATCGCATAGGAATGTTTGCTAAAAAAGTTCCATCAACATTTTATTATTTAAAAATATCCAAGACAATGAAACATGTTAAAAAAATGGAGATCAAATAATTTATTAAGTGAATGCAACGTTCCCAATTGCACAAACCCCAAACAATGGCAAATACTATTCGATTATTGATAGAAAAATGCTGAAATAAAATCAAGACATTCCCGTTTTAAATTCCCAAAGCCCCCAAACAACTATTCAAATAAGAGGATGAAATATATTTTATCCAACAGCATTCAAAACACTTAAAGTATATACATATACCTCAAAGCAAAAATGGATAAACCATAATACAAGTGATTGAAGCGGCACGCGCGACCGATCATCAGAATCTCATCAAAAGCCCCTTTATCCACCTCTCTTATCTCACAAGTTTCCTTACTCTATAGCACTTGATCTTCTTCTCTTGTATTGGAACTAACCCAACTAAACTATAAGTCAAACTAACGGTAAAAACACGTTGGTTCAACTGACGTATACACGTGTGTTAGCATACTTGCAACTTAACATTCGTATGTACCTATCATCGTCTAACATACGCATTTAGTCAATGAATCCAGTCCTCGACTGCAAACCTTTATTGGGATAAAATCAATAACTGTTGAATTGGTTACATATAAGTCTCTTTGTAATTCCCTTCTTCATCGATTGATTCATCAATGAGAGCACATCGCAAAGATCCATTCATGTGTAGCAATCTGTTTTTAATTTAAAATTAGATCAACAATTCTCATAGCAAAATATTCTAATCATTCATTCAAGAATGATTTATATCAATTCTGATAAAACAAATGAATATATGTTGTGTTACATATTGCGATTAAAAAAAAAAGGAATAAATAAATAAATAAATAATTATGAAATGTAGAAAAGATTCAACTATGGATTTATGTGGTGCACAACTATGTAACGGATCAGAGTGAGCGAACGCCAAACCGATTTCCGTGATCGAGAATCGAGGCTGCTGCAACGAGTAAAGTCTGTTTCTCTCTCCCACTGTTTTATTTATTTATTCCTACTCTTTTATTTTACATTTGATCGCATGTTTTTTTTTTCTTTTTTCAAATATTTTCCTCTTTGGCTGTTGCCGAGTGTGCGAGTCACGTAATCGCGACGGTAACTCGGCCTGTCCCCAAGATTCAAACCGGGCCAAGCTTGTCCCTTATTTATTTCTTCTTTTTCTTTCACCATTTCTCCTGCTTTTAACACAGTTGCATAATATTATACGAACTGGCACACACACAGACGGACACGATCATTGTAATGCAAATGATGAAGTTTGCTGCTTCACTTGGATTTAATTCATTTATTTATAGCTATTCGTATTTTATTGGTTCGAATTGTTATTACTTTTTCGCTTCCCTATCAGATTATTGTGGCTTTACCACCAAAGAAGACAATATTTTTCTCATCGAAATTTCTTCCTACAATCTAATTCCTGACTATCTTTTCTCGTATTTTATTTTTGTTATTCAATTTTTATTATTCGATCATTGTGACTTCTTTGTCAATAAGGAAGAAATTACTTGGATTCATCGTTTTTTTTTTCTTTCATTTCAGTGAGTTATTATTTTTATTTGTATCATATTTTATTTTTTTATCAGATTATTGTGATTATTAACACTAAACAAAACTGTATTATGCACATTTATATTCATTTCTTCACGATTTTAATGTATATTTGTATATTTATTTTCCATTTCTTATTTTATCTTTGTTCTACCGTGCCAGGAACTCATATAATTGTCAGTGACTGACTCTACTGTGCGGCTGGATGATTTTTGAAGAGTCAAGAGGCGTAATATTATGCTTGAGTAAACAGAACAACAACCCATCTACGTGTAGAAATATTTTATATACTACATAGTATCATTTTTCTAACAGTTCTGTCACCAAGTCAAGATGAAATGATGTAAACAAAGTTAATCCATTTGATTAAATTGATAATTAATATGTGTGAAATAAATTCATCGTCGTGAGAGTTTATTATAAAGTTAGACGGAGAATAAAGATGACAGTAATAAATGATAGAATTTGATATGAAAAATCACCAAGAATTGTACATTTAATAAAATATACACAGAGCTACGTTTCGATGTAGAAAAGAGTCACCATAAACTGCCCACGAAGTCTTCGCCATATCTGTGCCTGTGTGGTTGCGTGGTGATGTCTATTACCTCATCGTACGTAGTCCAATGAAGAAAACGAAATAAAAAATTAATGAAGGAGGAAAAAAAAAATAGAAAATGTAAAATGTCTACGAGTGCATGTTCAACAAAACGATTAGTGACATTTCATTCCATATTTGTTAATTCTGCTTGTTATCATGGGATTTAAATTAATATGTGACACTCTGGGGATTTACGTAGGAATTCAATATGTTGTTGATTTTTAATGAATGTCTAACCAATATATTATTGTAATATAATTGCGTTTGTACAATTACAGAGTGGATATTCAAGAATTTTGTCAGTATAATGATGAAGAATCTGGAGTTATTCATAATTTTCATGAGTGAATGATTCTTCATTCTTGTTATATGTTCAGCAATTTTCATGTGCACTGAAACCACCACAAGAATGTCTGTCTATTTCAATTAAATTAATTGTTCAGCCTTGAAGAAGAATTCTATACGAATGCTATCAAGTTCATCGACATAATACGACAGCCAGTCAAATTGTTCAATAGAAAAAATTTATTTATTAATACTTTTCCTAACGAAAATTTAAACAGAGAAATTATTTTTATACTCAACTTGACATTTCACAAGTTCTTATGATGAACGAAGTTCCCCAATATTATTATACATAATTTCCAATGGCTTTCGCAAGACAAAATAGCGATTGGAGAAGTTGATCGAGTCTGGTGTACATAAGCTTTCACGGCCGATCGTTTTGGCATATAGTATAACCGCTGAGACTTTCCCCGATGGAGAAACGTGCGTGTATATATCAAGAAACGTTTGAGTAGCCGCGTACATATCTTTTTACATGATGAAGACCTTGAAGAATGCATTATTGAGAGAAGCAGAACAAATGTCGCAAATAAACGAGAAAAATAAGAAATAAAAATAAAATAATAATAATAATAATAATAATAAAAGAAATGTATAAATGATAGAGGGAAAATAAATATGCAGGATATGCATAGGAGTGGCCCAGCATCAAGAATGTCACTCAACAATCAAAAGAAAACGTTGGACAGTGTTTTATATATGTTTGCACACACTTGCGCTTGTTATAACCAACGAATGCTCCTGGAATTCCACCTGATACAAACGCGCACGCAAAAGTGAATGCATTTTGCACACGAATGATGCATGTGTCGATGTGCGACACATACACTGTATTATTACATACCAACTGCATTTAAATAATTAAATTTAATGAAGAAAATTGACAATTATACTTTTTTTTTGATGAGAAATTATTTTTCTCACACTGATGATTTCAGTTTTATATATTTTGCACAGTTGCACCTGAATTTGTCAAGTGATCATGACATTTTGTTTCAATTTATAGTACAAATTTAATACAGCAAGTATGAGTTATGACAAAACTTGAATAGTTTTTCTGTTAATCATTATTAATGATTATCGAATTAAAATTCTTATTAATGAACTCAACTTCATTATGGGTACTGAAAATGTTTGATTATTGGAATATAAATGTCCTTCGTTCTTTGATGTCTTTATAGAATTTCAATTTGCTTTATAACTATTCAATCTGATTTTATATTGGTGAGTTATTCATTACTATGCCTGTAATAAATTGTAAAGATAAAATCTTTATGCAGAAAAATTCTCTAAATTGTTTTATTCGAAAAAATTCAATTGTTGAGATATGGTGAAGAATGTTTGGCAATGAAAATTGTTAGAGAAGTTCTGTATAGGATGATATAAAAACCTTTGAAGGAAGATGAGAAATAATTGGCCATGTTAATAATTTTTTTGTTAAAATTTTTGAGTTCGAGAACGGAGTGAATCGCAATGTTGAAATATTCCCGACAGAGATTTGATCAACGATAGGTCGCACAGGCAATGTCGCTTTTATTTTTACTCGTTTTATTTTACTTCGTCTCGCATTTTCTTTTCATTCTCACTATCTTTTATCCCAGATGGTAGTGGATAACGCTTTGCCCGCCCGTGATATCCCACAAGAGTGAATGTAAAGGATCACGCGGTCTCGAATAAACTGGCAACACGCGTCCGGCAAGGCCAACTGCCGCTTTAAAGACAAATGTCTCTGTTTCTCATTCCGTCACACTCCCTTATAAACATTAATAAATTACAACTGTGTGACCATCAATTATAAATTATACAACTGTCTATAATTTTTTTTTTTTCTCGTTTACTATGTCAGTGTAATTTTATTGAGCATTTACTTTGTGAATTGTCATCAAATGTTTCATTCACACAGCAATCAAAAAATATAATTATCCCATCCACATCATCAAAATATTTTCTCATTCATAATATCCTCAAGATTCAATCTGAATGAATCATGAAAAATAAAAATTTAATTATAATAAATTCCAATGATGTTAGGTGTGAAAATATTTTGTAAACACTTATGACGAAATCGAAAATTATAGTCAGAGTTTTTTTAATATTTCAATACTTGAAGATAAAAAGCTAAAATTCATAGAAAGCTCTCAGGCACTTGGAATAATCACACATTACGTTAAAATGAAAAAACAAAACTCCAAACAGAGCTGCAATTAAAGTGGAATTGTTCGCAACTAATACAGAAAATATTTTCGAAAAGACATATAACAAAATTAAAAATTATAGTCATTGTATTTAATATTTTGTTGTAAATACCAATGTAATAATTTAATTATAGTATACATTCATATGTGAAAATTTCTTGAACACAATTATTGCAATATTTTTATTTCAACAGAAGCAAACATCGTTTTGTAAGCAATTACAAATCTTTCCAAATTATTAATGACTCATTTCAGAAATTTCCTAACGTGAGAATGAATATATTCTAAGAGGTAAACAAAAATCTATAACCCAGATTTATTTTTCTGTGACTCAGAAAAATATTTCATCAATTATTATAAACACATTCATCTATAGTAAGAACTCAAATTCATCCAATATCACTAAACATAAATTCTGTCACATGAAAAATAGATAATAAATTAATTATGAATATATCTTTCATATTCTTGACTGAAAATTGCATTCCAAGTGAGCATTGCTAATAAAATTGTTGATAAATCTACAAGTACACCATACCGAAAATTGATATATCAATCCACATTTTCCAGTATATTATTTATTCTTTATGGTATGGGAATAGTTTCCATATGGTGAGTTTCCAACACCCTCCTGTGCTATTATATCAAGGTAATACACTCTACACCGAAGACTATAAAAGGAACAATTACCTCTTCAATTCATCATATACTTCATCATAGTTCGCATCATTCCCATATCAATTGAATTGAATGAAGAAAAAAATTGCCCATTAATCTTTTCAAACCTTTGTAAAACAATCGGCGGAAATCGTACAAGTGGATTTTTATGATAGCAAAACTATTGGAGACAACAAAATAAATGTCACACTATTCACACCATGATACCATTGATATATGGTGTTTTATAATATTGCAAAAAGAACAGCTGCCACAATCGAAAGTGGCTTTAATTCTCTTTCTCCTGACGCGTCACTTCACATATTCTATCACATAAATCCGTAATCAATTCTCTCACATCTTTATTAATTTTTTTTCCCCCATTATTTTTTTTTCTCTACTTATTATCTTATCTCTTGACCAATCCGCCATTCTCTCGAGTATGCTAATTGCACATTGAGTCCAGTTTGTAAATAAAACCTTTTTTTTCCTCAATCTTTACATCATTACTCATTTTAATTATTGTTACAAAAGTTACTGTTCAATACATAAACATTTTATGTGGTGACTTGTATGACGAAATTCATATTTGTCATTTTTTTTTTTATATCTCGTTGAGACTTACCTTGTGTCCTAACCACAGATATTGAACCAACGAACAAAAATCCAACGACGAGAAGTAAATTGGAGAGTCCACCAGGTTTACGACCTGGTGGCCGCCTCTCGCGACCCATTACACCTGTAATGTTTTTTTTTTCTTCGCTGCCGCCCTCGCTCACCCGTTCTTCTATTCCTTCTTCGTTGATTCGAAGTAAATAATATTTATCCTTCACGATTAATAGCACTCACGATCAATAATTGCAAAAAACCCTCCACATATAAAAGAATAAATAATTTAAAAAAAAATTATTGCCTCACGAATTTATAACAGAAAATAAATTATATTAATAGACGTTTCATCGTTTTCTACATGAATAACACTTCTCAAGTCAGTCACGTGATAAACACACTCTTAATGTCGTTATTTATATTTTTTTTTATAGCAAAATTTTCAAATTAAATTATGAAGCAGAAAAAATAATGAAAAATTATTATTTGAATTTGTACTTTTGTTTATTGTTCATATTTTTATTTCAACATTCGTTTCTGATTTGGATCTTTTCAACCTCCACTGATATAAGTTGCTTAGTCTGTGTCCCGGTGAGGACTGAGTTGTTTGCGACGACTGGAAATTGCGCTAAGCGGCGCACCGGAGAAAGGTGTACCCCATGGTGGCTGTTGCTTCGTTACATTCATCTCCCTCTCTCTTCACTTACTCAATTCTATCTTACTCTTTTTCACTTACTCGACAACTTTACCATGAAATGGAATAGAAGAAATTATATACATCTATGTCTATCTGTATACATAAAATATATGTACAAAGGAGAAGTGAAGAGAGAAGAGTTAGAGACAGACTTGTGTGAGGTAGGTATGGGTCGATCGACAAGTATAGAACTACTTCAGGTACCGTATTTCTCATGGCTATGTATATACGTCTGTGAGTACTAGCTAATGTGTGAACGCTTTTAAACTGTCTCGTGGTCACGCACGTGTTAGTTTATTTCATTCTTATTTGGAGGAAAAAGATGTGAGTGCTTTTTAAATATTCTCAACACTTCATTTAGGCTTAAACTTTTTTTTCAAAGGACTACACAAATTTGTGAGTGACATAAAATTAAACTAAGTCGAGATTATGTACAACGTGTTGATAAATGAAATACAAAAATTCATTTGGGTTTTTTGACTCTCCCAATTGCGTAATGTTTTAATGCAGGTCAAATTTGAATTAGACATGCAGCAACGATAGTGAACTCTGTGGTTCATCTTTGATCGTCACGAGAATAAAATCCATCATCTGTTCTTTATCAAATGCGAACAATGTACCGATTGTATTCAATTCATCTCTCGTTAAGTAATCGACTACCTTTCAATCTGATATATAATTTCTATTGAAGCCAAACTCAATCCAGATACAACTTCCAGTTCGAATTTTAGATTGTGCCAGAACTTTCAACTGTGAACAAGAATCAGAAGTGAATACCAACAAGTTATCTTACATAAATAATAATTAAATTCATATTTGACACATATAATAATGATAAATTTCACAAGATTTAAAATTTCATCAGGAAAATTAAATTCAATCATTCATATCTTTAACCCACGGAATCTTTCTGCAATGATACAATGTAAAAATCGATATGAAAAATCGTGAAAATTGATTATAAATAAAATATATGAAGTACTTCAACTGAGTAGAGTGTATAGGATGTAAAATAAAAAAAATTCGGTAGCAGATGAGACGAAACAAGTCAGGTGCGGTCACGCCGGTGCGATGCCGTGGCGAGACGATCGCGCGTACAGGTGGGAGCGACCTGCGAGGACCTACATTCGAAGACAAGGAAGAGGTGGTGCTTGACACTCCTCAATGTTCTCCATTTGACCATCTTCATCGAGAAAATATTCGCACGACTGACCATCACTGTCGCAACTATTCTTCATCTTCATTTTCTTCATCATCAATGTCATCATCATCATCATTATCTTCATCATCATCCTCTCAAGCTTCTCTCCAGTTTGATTCTCTGCATGAGCTGGTTGCCTTGAAACATTCACCGTCTGACCCAATTAAAGTATATACACTAGACACATATATTGAGCTCATACACGGGCGCACTCTCTTTATATCATTAAAAAAGAATTAACAAAAAAGCAAATATGTGAGAAAAAAATAAAATTATGTTTTTCATCAACCACATGGACACTGGAGGCTCCACCTAATGTCATTAGTGCACTACATATCTGGCTGTTGTACACTTTCTAACCCGCGTATAATCATTCAAGACTTATTTATCTTTTTTCATTGGTTTCCTACAAACTATATACTCAATTTAGACAAATCAACTTTTACAATTTCACGCAAGTTATTGACGTATAAATTTTCACCAATTCCACAACACTCATGACCTTTTTTATCATCATGATTACGATAATAAGGATGATAACGATTATTATATATGTCAATAAATATCCCATAAGTAAATAATATGCTGGTTACATTCATCGAAGAAAGTAAAATGTATCTCACAAGTTTACAATAGAACGAAATAAACGGAAGCAAATTTTATAAATTTTTATGACACACAAGACAGGTATACAAGCTGTAATAGTTCAGTGCTTCCGGTCTTTTCCACTTGAGCCGCACGTTCAAAAGTGCTTTGATACCCGCTGTGTCTGGTGCATAAGTGAGGAGTGAATAAATGTGAATAATATGTATATTTTCATATACTGTATATGCACAATTTATTCTCGCGTTAAATTTCAAATTTTCACACTCGTCACTTATTATATCTTACAGTCACTCAAACGCTCTCGCTGGCACTTTCTTTCCATTTTGATATAAGTGGTATTTTCTTTTACGATACAAAAATAAATTTGTATGACTTATAAAAATATTTACATTCAAGTTAATCTGAATAATAACACAATTTCTCTTTTGTTTCAGATAGTTTGGACTTTTTTTAATAATCTATTTTGTTTTTTCTTCCTTTTTTTGAGCCAACAATAACACAGGCCCATTATATCGTTCACGGATAGTTGACCGTAGCAGTGGCTCAACTGAAAACACACTACATGATATAATGAAATTCATGTGGACATATATTTATTTGTACCTATACATCGCGTGACTTAAATCAAGAGGATGCACTAAGGTCCTCTCAACATTGGGTAGGACGAAAGAGTTGAAGAATTCTGATCGTACAATGTGAAGCAACAATGAGCTTGACGCCATCGTTTATATAGACAGAAAAATTGAATACTTTCAGATAATTGACCGTCAAATCATCATGTTGTAATACACAAACGCATTCGATTGTAATTCTCTTGGCAAATCTCTTTCCTTCCATATTCTCCACTCATCTTTCATGTTTTCTTCTCGTTTCAAATCTCTCGAAATAAACTACTATAATATGTCTACCAAGCCAATGATCCCTCAAGAGCGCATTGGCCACGGAATATATGAATAAATTCTCATTGCCCATGCTCACAAAACTGCGCATAAGTATTCATTTTGAATTACGGAAACCGCAAGGTTAGCGCAGCAGAATAAATTCCATCTCCTCCATGTTAATGCTTTCGAGCTTCAGTGGGTAAAATAATTACAATAATGCAACAGTACATTAACAGGCCTATCAGATATATCTTCAACATGGAAATGTATTCAGTTCACTGCAGGCACGCGACGTTTGTTGATAATTTCATTATTACATTATTTTCTTCTGCCATCATTCGCTTCATTTTTTTTTGAATTTTCCACAAAAGATACTTATAATGTATGACTTTTGCCCCTTTCACGCTCATTATCGTGTGACAATGGGTGAGTAAAATACTACGTAACGCGCTCACGCAAGACAAATTATTACGGTTAAAAGATGTGAGAGCAGTGTTCTTCATGCGCTTGAATATGATGATAAAAGGTGGGATATGAGCGACGTTGGACGATGTGTTTATAAATCCCATAGGTATATATAATATGGCAGGTTTTAATCCAAGAGACACGACTACACGAATGACTCTCTTGGCACAGCCTCGCTAACTTTCACTATTCGCTACGTGATCCTTCCCCTCTGGCTCTTGCCCCGCTTGTCCTCACCTCTCTTCATCTTATGCCTCAGCGAAATTCTTCCATGAGCGAGACGTTGCCGATAGGTCATTACACTACCATTATTGCGCCCTCCATTTCATTATTAACCTTTGGAATGAAAATAGAAGAACAAATAAAAAGTGCACACTTGAAATGTGTTGTTCGCGTCTTGTTGAGACAATTCGTTGGAGGGTAAATTATATCTATGTGGTTGTGGAAATGTTCATTGTAATCAATGAGGGAATTTTTAAAAATCGGTGAGAAGAAAAGAGAGAAAAAAACCTATTTGCCATCATAAAAGGGAAAACATAAAGAATGCGGCTGAGAGATGACAGTGGGAATGCTCATCGTAAAACCATGATTCGGGGATTCGGGTCAGTGGAACGTACAGCGTATGTTTAGCCCGCGGCTCTTTTCTTTCACTCGCCCCCTTGAAGTTGGCTTGTTCAAGAATAATAAATAACGAACAACCGTGTGGCCATCATATGTTCCCCTTCCCTACATGATTGGCTTCGCAGTTACAGTATTTCGAATTTCTTCAGAATATATGATGAGTTTCACCGAAGAAAACCGAACATACGCCTTTCATCATAATCATCCTCATCATTATCACCGTCATAATTTTGTCCTTTTGTCAAGAGTACATTGGCTTAAGGAAAAAATAATCGATGTCGCCGAGTCACGTTCCGTCATTTTCTTCGTTTTTTATTCCTCTAACCACACAGATTTTTCCGTTGATAATTATTTGAGAATGGAGCTGAAATAAAATCCGAATTTATTGAGCAATAGAAAATTGCGCGTAATTGTGGGATAAAAATTCTTTTTTTCTATTTTGTTTTGTTTCAAGTATTTATTCTGTATCCATGCCCGCTTTATTCGTTGGACACATTCCTTCTTTATTCTGTTCATCATTCATGTCAACTGCGTCATTCATTGTTGGTGAACTATTTGTCGTTTGTTGTTTCATTGGTATTTTTTCGGGTTTCAAATTCTTTCGCTGCATCGCTGACATGTCATCCACATGTCGCTTACCAAAACGGCGAAATACAAAATTTGGCAAGTAACGCACGTCTCCGTCCCATTTGCGCAACATTTCGCACTGAGTGGAATTCAAGATGTTAGGTATTTCTGAAATAAAGAAACCGACACGTGTCCATAAGTGAAATTAAGCGCCCGCAAAAACAATTTAATATGAAGAAAACAATCTTCCTCAAACACATATATGTATTTGCGTATACGTACCTATACCACAGCCGTTGTAGTCATCAAGTTCCCTCTCTTTATTCATTCGTATTATATCTTGCCGACTTGCATGACTCCGATTTTTCCTGCCCGGTAGTTTATTTTTCTCATTTATCCATTGAAGTTCCTCATCATTCCGAGAGATGTACCTTAAATAATGCATCAAATTACAGTTGTGTTAAAGGCGGAAAAACATTTCTCCTGCTTGTAGACAAGTCCTGCATCTTTCAGCACGTTAAAAAATCTTATAGATAATCCATAAAAAAAATGAACGTCATTTCCGAACAAACTGGAAGTCAGATCCAAATCGAATATAGCAATTAATTGTTCCCAGGATGTCAAGTTGCTACAGCAAGAACAGCATTGCTGTGAGAAGTAACGGTAAGTATACGTGTGGTGATTTTTCCAATCAAAAACTGTTTTAATACAAATCAATTACGAAAAATTAATGAGTTACTCAGTTATCGCTCAGTATAACGATAGCAAGAGAATAAAATTACTTCGATGAATTCTGTTATTATACAATTGAATGTTATGAATTATACGACAATGCCAAGTATTTTTTTCTTACCTATCGCGATTATTATCGGTAATAACTGATAATTGCAATCATTATCGTATTGGAATCATGTGAATAACATAGTATTATTTCAGAATGACGAAACTACCACAGACGTACGCTGTGGTCTGCTTTTAGAACAGCAATAATTTTATTGAATTTCTTTCATATATATTTATCATCCCACTATTTGTAGCGTTTGGTGACAGATATGTTATTCCGAAAGTTGATTTGCATGCACTTTCGTGTGTATCAACCGGAGTGCCCCCGAATGTCCCACTTTTATCTAAAAGTCACCGAGAATTCAGAAAAAAGTGGATTCTGTGGGTAATGATAATCCTCCCCTCCCATTTCTTTTCCGGAAATCTCATATTTCATAGCAGAAAGTGTAATAATGATTTATCTTAGTAACTATAATTTCTCACAATGATATATGATACAATTCCGAATTTTTACACGTTTCATCATCAGTAATGATAATGAACTTACCTACTTTTCAAGTAACTCTGCAGTCAGTTGTGGGGTATAGGGACAAACGTTTGGAACCATATGTTCAATTATCCATATCATCTTTTCTCTCATCAGATTTTGTTTAACTGATCCTGCTTGCTTTGTTTGCTCTTTTGTAATTGCTCTGTGGGAAACCGAAACGTTGAAGAAATGATTAAATCAACCAGGGTAATAAATGAAACACTGATGAATCAAAACTTCATTTCTATTCATAGTTCGTATACTTGTGAATAATTACTTTTTACTCTTCTTCGCTATTGCCAATATTTTGCGGCTGTTTGGATGGAGCATTTTTTTTTGTTTTGCCAATTCTCTCTTTATCACTCCAGACTGAAAAATGACCATGAATATAATAATATCTAATATTCGCGGCAATAAAATTATGAACGATGAAAATAACAAGGGCAACATTCAAGTCACTCACCATTTTCACAGATTTATCTTCGTTATGTCCTCACAATTGTATGAAAAGTGTAATTGTAAATCTTATCTTCTTTCTCTTCTTCACAGCGCACTCAAAAACATAACCTAGACAGCGAATTGTATCAATTTGTAAATTATCGCTAAATATCATTTCAAATAATAACATTAATATAATCCATTCAAAATAACTCACATATCTCAATTAATTATTGATAACAATCAATACTTTGTTGCCAAAACTCAGAAATAAACACAAGAAAAACAAATACGTCGCAATATTCACAGCATGTTAACACACGTGGGTGTGTTGATATATGAATAATGTTCCAATTGTTTTCATTCTCATTCGCACAATAAATAATGCACAAATGTAAATGCTCCTAAAACGGATTCATGCAGCCCTCTGTTGCTGACTAACATAACCTCTTTCTACAATAGATGGCGTTGAAGGTCACCCGGGAAAAATTGAATCTTGAGGCAATACATAGCTGCCATTAATTGTTTAAATAATCTTTCTAAAAATTATTTTCCTACATGCTCAACCAATCGCCTAAACTTCAATTACCTCCAAACTTCCAATTATTCTCAATCACCAGCAACTATTCCTCTTTCCTCACCAATTTCAAACAAGATCATATCCATGAAAGCAACGAAAGGCAACGTCATCAAATTCAAATCTTGAAGTTAGATGCCCATTTATTCCCCAGCTGAATTTTCATTCAATATTTTAATTTATTCATAATGAAAATTCAAATAGCTTTAAGAACAATATGAAAATAACATTGAAACTGTTCATTTTCATATACTTCACATCAAATCTTGGATTTTAAAAATCCCGCGTGAATCTTCACTGTACGCAGCGCACTTCTGCCTATTCAACCCCATACAGATATATGCATATGCATTCGTTATACATAGATATATAGATACGTAGGTGCAGAGATATGTGGCATTTTCGTGGAAGGCTTGGTCAATTGGCTTGTGACGTTGTGAGATCACTGAATAGAAAGCCAAATAATTTCACTTGAGATCGTGAACCTCATAGCGAATATATATAGATAAACTAGCGTTGACGTTTGTAAATCTGTCATTCTCACTGCATTACGTTGAAATGGCTAATTGTGAGTATAAATATTTATTATGTCAATTTATTATGTGTCTTTGTTCTCAACTTCACCTAATTCAATATTTATGAACTGTATGAATTCACTTAATTCTGCATAGCAACAGCTTCCTTGTTATTTGTAATCTTTACGAATTTCCTGATGATGATAATAAATTTTATATATCAGAAGAGTAGGCCGGGAATTGATGAATTTCAGCGATAAAATAATTCTGTATTATTAACTGGCTTTGATGATACAGTGGATATGAATGAAAGTGATTTAATGCATACATCATTGATATTTTTACAGTTACTGGAGCTTTAACACCTGAAATATTCAATGACTTTCGTGAAAAGTTCTATGCCGATAAGAAAAATCTACTTGCCCAAGATGTTTGTACGAAGCATAATCCATTGGATATCTGCATTTCACGCGAGAATACCGCGAAGACCAATCATGTATTCCAGCATAAAGTCGCTGAAGTTAAACCAATGACTAATCAAAAAACTTCTGGACGTTGTTGGATATTTGCGTGTTTGAATGTTATGAGGATTCCATTCATGCGAAAGCATATGATTGAAGACTTTGAATTCAGTCAATCTTATCTGTTCTTTTGGGACAAAGTAAATATTGATATTTGACTTTTTGAGTTGTTGAATGTTTGATCGTATCGCATCGAAGAACTTGTTCCCGTTTAAGGTTCATTGAGGAGATAGTTAAAAACGCCACTTCGATCCAATATTTGCGTATTTATTTAAGCTCTGAGGGAGCTCTGAGAAGAAGTCACAAAATTTTTCAGTGTAGAGAATTCATACGAGAATTTCAAATCATTAAAGGGTTGTTGTAATTTTTAGAAGTGTTACTGATCTGGCATTCGAAAAGTCAAAGAGTTAATCTCCAATATTATCAAACAAATGAAAATGAGAAAGAATATTTAACTCAATTATTCATTTCAGATTGAGCGATGCAATTATTTCCTCCAAAATATCGTAAAAACTGCCAAACTCGGCGAAAAAGTAGAAGATCGTTTAGTATCATTTCTTCTACGTGATCCAATTAATGACGGTGGACAATGGGACATGCTTTGCAATTTAATTAACCGTTATGGTTTAGTGCCAAAGATATGTTTTCCAGAAACGTGGACTACCGAGTGTACAACACGCATGAATTTTCTATTAACTAGCAAATTGCGCGAATTCTCCAAAGTATTGCGATCAATTGTTGAAGATAATGGATCGGATGAAGTGATCCAAAAAACCATTTTGGAGCAAATGACTGTGATATATCGTATTGTCGGTATTTGCATGGGGGTGCCATCCGAAAAAATTGTATGGGAATATTATGATAAAAGTAAAGTTTATCATTGCGTTGGACCAATAACCGGCTTGGAATTCTACGAACAATATGTGAAACCGTATTTCAACGTTGACGAAAAAGTATGTTTGGTAACAGATCCAAGACCATCACATTCATTTGGCAAACTTTATACGGTGGAGTACCTGGGGAATATTGTTGGCGGCCGCCAAGTATTGTACAACAATCAACCAGTTGAAGTATTGTTGAAACTTGTTTCTGAGAGCATAAAAAAAGATGAAGCTGTATGGTTTGGTTGCGAAGTTTCAAAACGATTCGCATCGAAACTCGGCCATCATGACCTCAAAGCCCACGACATTGAACTCATGTTTGGCACAGATGCTCAATTAGGTCTGACAAAAGCCGATCGCCTTATATATGGAGAATCCTGCATGACCCATGCCATGGTCTTCACTGCCTTTTCTTATAACGTGAGTACAATCATTAACATACATTTGATAATACTCATGTTCGAACTCTATGTACAACATCTTCAAAATCTTTCCTTCTGTGGGATCTGTTTTTGAAGTGACTTTCCTTCTGATATTTAAATTCAGCTGTTGAAAATCTATGCGAGAATGTACTGTTACTAATAAATATTATTTCATTTTGCATATGTTTAGCAAAACGGGACGGAGGTCGCGAAACTACGGGTTGAAAACTCCTGGGGTGAGGAACGTGGTGATAAAGGGTATCATGTCATGACAGCTGATTGGTTCAAGGAGTTCGTCTTCGAGATTGTGGTTGACAAAAAATATGTGCCAGCCGAGATTCTAGCCGTTTTTGAGGAAACACCGACTGTACTACCTGCTTGGGATCCAATGGGAACATTGGCAGAGTGATCACATACTCAGACTTATAAAATAATAAAACTATGATTCATTTTTCACCGTGCTTGAAGTTGAATTACTCTATTCAATATTAGCTCTAACAAAACTTCCTACAAACTTATTGTATTTTTAATGTTATAGTTATACTCATGGAAGTATCAGAAAATAACGAATATCGACAGCTGTATTCGTATCACATTCAGAACCATTTTTTCTATTATATTGCAATGAACCGAACGATTTGGAGGTCTTGTAGAAACGCCGCAAACAAAAATTCTCTGTGCTGATGTCATGCGATTAAATCTAATGATATCTTGTTTTCCGATATTCCCGTGTGTAATTAACACGGCGTCAAATATATCAATGGAATAAAATTTTTCTAAGTTCTTGTCAAAGTTTTTTTAAAGACAATAAACCATTTCAATACTATTCAGAAGTCGCCTCTTCACAACTGTTTATATTTTACATAAAGTTTTCACGATGGTTTAATTCAATGAACCTGGAAATTAGTGAGATGAAGTATCACTCGGTCACAAATTGCGATAAAATCTACTGTCAAGTATTAATAGGAGTCTTCGCAATATCAATCAAAAAGAGCTTTCAACGAATGACCCATTGAAACAACAGATCTGGATTGAAGGAATCCCAAACGATGCCGATCAAATTAAGCTGCGTAGTCCCGCTAAATTCAAATACACCTGTATATAAGCACTGAACATTGTTCGCATATTTCATCATTTTCTTCCATGCTTTACATACTTTAATTCATAAATCTTCACATTTCTATCGTATCGAAATACTCACAAGTGAGGTGCATTTATTTTATTTGTTAATATTCCCTGCATTAAATACAACAATCTAATGATAGATCTTATCAGCAATGCCAAGAATCCGGAGTTCAATCTAAAACCTTAATGACTTCATCACAGATATGAACAGAATTTCAGTGAAGAAACAATAAGCCCCGGGCATTCGTATTCAAGGAACACCACTGTGCAATTAAGCGACACATGTTGCTCAATGTTACTTGTGTTCTGGTCACAACTTTAGAACATAAATATGGCGTAAGTATAACCAATATCGTTTCTACTCCATTAATTTGTATGCCTAATCTTATATTTTTAATTTCTAATAATGACATCATCATTAATGAATGTACGAAGCTTTCATACTCTCACTGCATCAAATTAGTGTTATTAACCTCAAAATTAGCTATATTTTGAGATGAACTATTTAAGCAACTTATGCGATTGTAGAAATTGATGACTGTTTGATCAATCATTAAAGGATACTGCAAAGGTCAATATGTATTTATATATGAATCTTCTTTTACAGGCTCAATGTGGAGCACAAAGGTAACACCTCATGTGTACCAGATATATCACCAGATGTAGCGGATTTGAATTTGGGAGATGACGAATACGATGATTATGAGGAACATTTATATTCGGGTGATGATGATGAATGGGACATGGAAGAAAGCGCTTCTGGACAAAAAAGTCGTTTGAGGAATCCTAATAGTCAAAATAAGAATGCTCAGGCAGTTTCAAATAAAGTTACGAACTATCAACCATCAGATAAACTTTTCCGTAGATATGCGAATAAAATCAATGTGGAAAAGTATGAGGGACCTTCGTTACCACATAGTGCAGCTAATGTTCTTATTGAGACGAATAAGCGCTTCGAAAATCAAAGGATGAGAACGAAAGATAAGCACGATCGTGCTACGGTGGAACAAGTTATGGATCCAAGAACAAGAATGATTCTATTCAAAATGTTGAATCAAGGGGTTATTCTTGAAATTAATGGATGTATATCGACAGGGAAAGAGGCTAATGTTTATCATGCAGTATCAAAAACTGGTATTGAATTCGCAATCAAGATTTACAAAACATCGATATTACAATTTAAGGATCGGGATAAATACGTGAGCGGTGAATTTAGATTCCGTCACGGTTATTGTCGACACAATCCTAGAAAAATGGTACGAACTTGGGCCGAGAAAGAAATGCGGAATTTATTACGCTTAACTCAAGCTGGTATTTGTGCACCTAAGCCAATCTCGCTTCGGAGTCATGTTCTCTTAATGGATTTCATCGGTACGAATGGTTGGCCTGCGCCCAAGCTCAAAGATGTCGTGCTGTCTGCGTCGAAACCAAGAAAATTGTATAGGGAATGTGTCGAAATGATGTGGATGCTGTATAATAAATCACGACTTGTTCACGCTGATTTGAGTGAATACAATTTACTCTATCATAACGATTCAATAGTTGTCATTGATGTGTCCCAAGCGGTGGAACATGATCATCCGATGGCATTCGAATTTCTGCGTAAAGATTGCACCAATATCACAGAATTCTTCCGTAAGAATAATGTCGCTGTTATGACTGTTAAAGAACTTTTTGATTTTATTACTGATCCTACTGTTACCGAAGACAATATGGATGCATATTTGGATGCAGTATCAGAAAAAGCTTTATCACGCGATGATACCATTGATCCAGCGAAAGAGATTGAGGAACAAGTCTTCAAACAAGCATATATTCCACAAAATTTAGCACAAGTTGTTGACATCGAACGTGATATCAGTCTTGCGAAAGCTGGGAAAGAAGATTTAATTTATAAAACATTAGTCGGATTGCGAAATGATCTTAAAACTGCACAACAACCAGAGATTCTGGCAGCTAAAGATAAAGAAGGAAGATGTGATAGTAAGTCAAACGGTTCGGACACTGATGACATTTCAGATAATGAAGACTCAAATTCAGATGATGAGGAAAATTCTGATGAAGATTCGAAATTCGTGAATTCAGCGCGACCGAAAAACGAAACAACTGAAGACAAAAAGGTAATGGAACTTTATTTATAAAATTCTGCGATAATTTGGACCTTGTGAGGTGCATTAATTCGTAATTTCCATTTTTCGACTTTAGGCAAGAAAAAAAGCTGTCAAAGAGCAACAGAAAGAGAAGAGAATGACGAAAATAAAAAAACATGTAAAGAAAAGGAAAGAAAAGATATTGAAGAAAAAATAATAAAATTATTAGATGACTCATCTGATTTATGGTTTCTTGTATTTAATAAATCCACTATGAATGATACCAATGCCCCACTGTAGTTTATAAAAATAACAATGATTACGAAAATATTTCGTTGTCAAGTTCTTCTTTCCGTGGAAAACTCGAATGAGTTCCAAGTTTTAAGACACTTTGTGTGGCAACTTGAGAGGCCCTTGAAATTTGTTCCTCGAGTGCTAAATCTGAGTGATGAGCAATGAAATAGGCAAGTGCACCTAAAAATGCATCACCAGCACCCTGAATGGAGCACAAAATTGATCAATGCCAGTCAAGAACATTATGATGAGAACTTTTTCAACTTACAGTAGTATCTACAGGTACGACAGTCTCAACAGGAATGTGTATCATAGTTCGATTGGCTCGAGTTGCAAAAATTGAGCCAGCACTCCCCAGTGTGATGATTACAGTGTTACAACCCAATTCGAAAAGCTTATCCAATGCTTTTTGCCCATTAAATAATGTTAATGGCTGAATTGCCGTCATTATTTCAGCCTAACAACAAAACATTTTACTTTAAATGCAATCATATACATCAATCGATTTTCCTTTAGAACCAGAACACATACTTCAGTCTCGTTAACGCAGAATATGTCGCAGCTTTTAAGAATATGCAGATCAACATTGATCACTGCTGGCGCACCATTTACGATTGATATTCCTGCATTAGACGAATCAGTATTAAATAAGAACTCTATAAAAGAATGATTTAACGTAAAAGGTATTCGAGAACTATACCATGCCCCTTGTGAAGTTCCAATGCTCGAAGTGTACTCTCGAAAGGAGTTTCGAATTGTGTTAGTAGAACTGAGGCACTTTGAATCGCATCGCGAGCATTATCGACATCGTCTTGTGTTAAGAATGTATTTGCACCAGGTATTATTACTATAGTGTTTTCGCCTGCAAAGTTTGAACGAAAACGACATTTGAAAAAGAACTACATCCACGAAATTTGTGATACCCTTTTCAGTTATTGCGAAAAAAAAAAAAAAATGGTATATATAATAGAGTCCCTCTCATACAATTTTAACTAAAAAACATCTACCATTTTCCGCTACTGTAATTTGAGCAATACCACTGCTAACATCCTCCTTGAATTTGATGTATTTAGTATCAACATCGTAAGTTTCTAATACTTTTAAGTACTCTTTGCCGAATACATCAGATCCCAGCTGAAAGAAAACGAAAGAAACACATGTCACAATCGAAAGCTTATAAAGATTCGTTGAATATGCATAAAGAACCAATTTATAACGAAATTTACACGAGCTACTAATGTAGTTGTTGCTCCAAGTTTCGCTGCAGCAACACATTGATTAGCACCCTTACCGCCAAAGCTCCTTTTGAATTCTGTCCCTGCTAAAGTTTCTCCAGGCTTAGGTAAATGCGATACATAACTGAAAAATTCAAAAAACACAACTAATGAATACATTTTCTAAAGCTAATAATCTATTTCTATCATAAAACAAGCGCAATATTGTATGAGTCGATTGTATATGATGTTTAGAATTCACCTAGTGAAATCAATCATGCATGACCCGACAACGACGATACTTTGAGACATATTGTGCTAGATTCCGTCTGTATTCCTTTGGCGTTTTATTATATTCTCTTTTCCAATCTACAATTTCGATTACCATATATCAATTCATCAAAATCAACGACTAAATCACCATCAATCGATTCCAAGTTATGAAATTTTGAAGTATCAGTTTCTTTATGAGGGTTATGTAACTCGTCTATTGCAATTCATCATTCTGATGAACTCAGAAAGGTCTGGATTTAGCAATATCATAATCGCTTTAATCACCCCGATAATATCGGATGGTATCATATTTCAAAAGCAAACATACAAATGACACGTATATCATCTTGATTCTCTGATGCCATCACCTACAACAATGACGAAAGTGATTATTGATATCAATCATTTGAATTCCAGAAACAAAAGTAACGTAGGTTGATTGGCCACTTCGCTCTGTTCAGCAAATCGAATTTTCCTGACCCATCCTGAAAATATGTGTTCATTGTTTGGAAATCTGCATTACCATCCACTATGATAATGTAGTTTCACGTTAAAGATCCAATTAATATCTCTATTTATTCGTATGTATGACAACAACAACAAATTGCTAGATACAAATTTACAAACATTCCATTGTAAAATTCCGTTGCTAAATAAACTTCCCCATCATTTCAAAATTTCGGCCATTATGTCGACATTTTGCTTCTTCATCAGACATACATTAATATTTCTCATCTTCCTCCAAGGGCATTTCGATGGAGTCTGCTGTCAAAAAACTGGATTGCACGCGTAAGTATCGAAAAACATTTGCTTACAATACTAAAATAGCAATAAAACAATAAAGAAACAAATCGTATCAATTTTCACCTCATCAAAGGAGAACATTTGGTTCTTCATAATTCGTATTTTTTGCGCGAGTGCTGCGCGTCATCTAACGTGTCTATCCAATGAGCATTAAAAAAGTGAAAGCGCGCTGAGGACTGCCGATAAAAAAGGTATAGCTTGAAAACAAAACGAAAAATGTTCACAAAGCCATCATTATATCATTCATCTTTTCACTGTTTCATCTGACAACAATGACCATCAAAACTGTTGAACATCATTGAAAAAATGATAAACAACTGCTAATAGTAAAGCGATAGAAAAGCATGGAGATTTGACTTTAGATTAAAGTGTGGATATCAATAGAGCGGCTATTGTCAACTCGTCTGATTTGGTTATAATGCGATGGCGTAAATACGCAGCTGCAAACATGGCGGAACAAAGCGAAATCGCGAGTACTATCACTCTGTGTGTATGTGTGTGTCTGTGTTACGCACTGCAACAAAGTTTTATATTATCGCCAATAAAAATATTGCGTTGTGAATATTAAGCAAAATAATTGATTAATCACTGTGTGATATGACATATTGTAATGGGTGATTTTACGTCGACTCAACGTCGATTATTTATCATCTTGATGAAATTTCACAGACTATGCTAGCCGCAGATGAAGCTTTGGTGGATTTGCCTGCTGTAACAAAAATGTTTTTACTACATTTTATTTATTTATTTTGTTTTTATTATGCATATGCCTTAACGTGAATTTACGTGCAAACAATAATAATTTCGCTCTCACGTAGTAGTAGTAGCAGCATTATCATATTGTTTATATGAGAGAGAAGAAAAAATGGTTACAATGGCACACGGCTGATATTGTTTAGTACGTTATTGTCACAATTCATTTTTATTGATGACCGGTGTAGTTGTGTCGTTTCGTTCTATTCGAAACGATTGTGACAATGAATCATTCGTAAAAACGATGAATTGTGGTTAGAGTGTGGTTGTTTTCTTTTTTTTTACCATGGACCTCGAGGTGGAAACAAACAAAGTCGATGGTGTTGGCGAGACAAATCCCGGATGTTCCGGGTACTCGGGAATGGTTCATAGCAAAAAAGTCATCAAGCATGCTTTACGGCAGCAGGTGAAGAGACGTAGGAAGAATACAACAATTGCATCTGGCAATTCTCGTGCATTACCACGCATTGTTGTTAAGCCTTTGGCACCACCACCGGCGCCACCTCCACCTTCACCACCTAATGATCCGCTTCCATCCGTACCTAATATGCAGTATTCCACTTCGAGTGAGTGATAATCAATGCAAAGCATTTGATGACATCTGCAATTTTTAATTGTTTCAATAAAATCATTTCATATTTTATGCTGTTATAGTTGAAGAGCCGGCTGCAACGATGAGAGAGGTATTAGCAAGTTTGCCAGGATTCAGTATGAAGTCAAGTAGAAGACGTTCAACTAAAAGACTGTCAGCCGCTGCACAGTTAGAGGCTGGTTTGGTGGATCTTGAATCGCCAGCGAGTATTCTCGCAAGCACAAGTTTACGGGCACTACTCAACAGGCATACCTTCCAGGGACTTCCTCCATTATATCAGAGGAAGCTCGCTCAATTATTGCCTGCTGTCGATAGACAGGTATCAATTATTGTTCTATTTTTAAAAATATACAACAGATTCGAGAACAATCATACTTATATTCATTATTGTAACAGGATGCTGCTACATCAGGATTGAATAATGAATTTTTTGCACGCGCTTGTTTGGAGTGGCGAAAAAGATTGGCGGAGGGTGAATTTACACCTGAAAATCAACAGAGATTGAAGATGGAAGCGGAAAAAGACAAGAACAAACTTGATCCATGGAAATTAAAACATTTTGAACCTATTTGGGGTGATAAAAGAGAACCCAAACTTCGGCTCGGGTTGCATTGCATAACCGAGCCACGAACTGGCGGTGCTGTTACGAGATCGAGTTTACGTCTCAGGCTTGAATCAAATCATGAACAATTGGCGTCTGAATTGTTTTGCCGTCCGATCACGAACGTCACGATGGAAAAAGTTGAGGAAATTGATTGTACGACTAGAACAAATCCACCGGTACCTGAGGTACCGAGTAATATACCCGAAATACAACGCGAATCCTTGCCTACGTATGAAAATATTTCGCGATCACCTGATCACAGATTGGAGGAATCAAGGAATGTGTCACCGCCTTCACCTCCCTCGCCAATAATAACTGTAATGACGAATGGAATCAAAGAAGATGAGACTGAAGACCATAAAGATGAGCCCGAAATGCAAGAAAGTCCGGTGACACAGACTGAAATTCAAATGGAAATAACGCATACGGACTTATCTGAAACGGGTCAAGCTGAAATTGAAACATGTCATGAGATAGAAATTGCACCAATACAATCGGATGGAATAATTAGTTTAGATGAACAGACAACAGGAATGTTGACACCGATAGTTGAGGAAACTGTAACGACAACTGAGATGACCAGTGTAACACCGACAATTGTGATATCATCATCAGAATTGCAACATTCAAAAGAAATGCCTATTACGGTCACATCTCAAATTGATTGCCAGTCGCAGGACGCATGTGACACTATTACTGAATTGACCATGAGTTTGTCTCACGTTTCGGAAATTCAAGTGCTACAAGATACCGGTGATCATTTTGATACGCAATTTGAAACATCACAAACTGATAGTGATAAGATATTTGAAATGTCTGAGTGTGAAAATGCTGCGGCAGTTGAGAGTATAACGACACATGAGCCAGTTAAGTCTGAAGATTTAATACTCGAAGAGCACGACGTTATTAACGTTCAGATCAATGCGGATAATATGAATACCAGTGGAACAGATGCAGAAGTTATTACTGATGCAATGGAAATTGACAGTGAAACACTGCAACGTATTCACGAGCTTGAGGTAATAGAATCATTTGTAGTCTTTTCGCAATCAAATATTCGTAAGAATGTAGATATATATATATAGTATAAAAAAAACACAGGTATGCGGAGAAATGCGAGTGGCATATGAAGAAATTTCTGGCTGTACGGAAGAAATTATTTATCCGATTCTCGAAGGAATGGAAATGGGCTCAAACGGATCTGAAGACACTGATACACAGGGAATCTCTGATCAAACAGAAGATATTCGGGAGCAACCTGACATGGTAGAGAGCAATGAAGACGAAGAACTTCGTGATGCAAACAATTATGTGTGTTCGGAAATGCTTGAATGTAATTGGCCAGTGGACACCACAGTCACTAATAGCAATACAAATATTGACAGTAATTCGGTAAGTACATAAGATTATTCCATCATATGTTCAACTCAGCAAAGTAACTGCTTATTCATACAATATAAAAATCAAACACTGGAAGAAGCAAACACCCAACAAATTCTCTCTGTTCTTGAAGGGTCAGGATGATTTGCAAGTACCATGGCCGCTTGTTGCTGCTGCGCTTGATGGATCCGTCGCGGCAAATATTACTGTGACTACCCAGGACGACTGCAATGACACGTCAACAACAACAGACTCAACAACTTCCACCAGTCAGCAGGTCCAAGTTCAGCAGCAGCAGCAGCAACCACAACAGACCCAATTTGTTAATGAAACACCAACGGAACCTGTGAACTGTATATCTCTGCCAGTTGTACCAGGTACACCTTTCCAATCAGACACGATGGCGATAAGTACACCGGCTACAAATTGCCTGTTGAAAAATATCCAGACATCGCAAAGTCCGCCCATTATTGCCTTCCCACCACTACAATCAATCCGATTTGTCCCAACGAGATTTCACACAGGTCAAAACACGACACAAACAACTGCATTAACTGCTACTAGCGCTTTACCCACGCGTATTCCCACGCAACAACACAACCAAGCAACGCCACACCAGGTCAACATTGCCCGTACTTCTGAAGAAATCGTTCATCTGACTACAGCACAAAATAATCTATCACGTACTAATGCATCAACAAACAATATTGGCATTAGGAGCAATCAATCACAATCGCAACAACACGTTCAGGCAACTGTTGGTGTTGCGACCCAAGGACATTCACAAAGTGCAATAGTTGTACAACATCAAACACCAATTCCGGTTACTCAATCGCGACAAATCGTCACGAGTATGCAACCACAGCAATTTTCGAGTACAAATGTAAATGCAAGGTCAGCACGTTCCTCCGGACAGGGCAGCTATCGTGGTTCGAGGAACAGTAATAAAGAACCGGGTGGTGGGAGGTCAAGAAGCTCAACTAAAGAGCCACCGGGAGCTGTTAATTTAGAGCGTAGTTATCAGATTTGTCAAGCAGTAAGTAATAAAACATCTTGATGAATTAATCATTCTTTTCCCTCATTGAGGGACAAATTTTACCGATCAAAAAATATAATATTCATTAATCTATGCAGGTAATTCAGAGCTCGCCCAATCGTGATCAATTGAAGGCACATTTAAAGCCACCCCCAAGTCTTCTGGCGCGTGTCGATGGAGCGTTCACCACTAGTAAATCAGGTGGTAGGACAATAACTACAGTGAAGTCTCAAAAAACTCACCAATCAGTGCAACAACATCAAAAGCAAACGCAAAATAAAGCACAAGCAGTGATGCTTAGACAGGTGTTTGCGACAACACGACAACCAACACCCGTTGAGGTTTGTACTCACTTAATTATAATACGAATAAAATGTTCAACTCTTTCCCATTTACATTATTTGCGGATAATTTTGTGGATGACCAGGTAATTTATACGGTTTTTTTGTCATCCACCACCAACAAATTATTAAATTTTATAATGATGAATTTTCAGGTAACGGAGAATAGTAATACATCCGTCGCACAGTTGAGTACGAATGGCACTGGTAATTTTGGTCAATACATTCTCGTACAGAGAACTGGGGTTAGCGATGGAGCACCTAGAGCTTCTTCTGCGCCACCATTACCACCACAAATCGCTGGAATTGGTGTTGGGGTCCATCTCGTAAGAGGAAGACCTGCGAGTGCAGGTGAAGGTTCACATCAAGCTGTGACATTGAAAGCGAGAGGAATGTCAGATGGACGTGGTGGTGGAGGTGCGGAACCTGGGGCACCTGGCGTTATTATGGGCTGTGATCCACCACCACCATGTGAATGCAGTATACGAGGTGCCATGGTTATTTGTCGACAATGTGGTGCATTTTGCCATGATGATTGCATTGGACCTCAACGTATATGTGCAACATGCCTTATACGCTAACGCTAAGATAGGAAATGACACAAAATCATGACTAAACATGATCGGGATTATTAAATTTTTACGACCATGAAGTAAACGATGGCGTGATGATGAGGGAATCATTATCAAGAGTCACGTGAAACAAAGTGAAACTACGTTGTTGACAAAACAGGACAAACAAATGCATGATGGGTGTACATTAGAAAAAGAGAAAAAGGAAGAGAGAACCTCTTTGTGTAATTAGGATGTGAGACTGGAGGAATTGTTTGATTGATTTTTTTTTATATAGAATGATGAGATTTGAGTCATTTTTTAATTTACATGCTGATAATCATGTGGGCGAATACCTTTCCGTTTGATGGTATGATATTGATGAAGGAGGGCCAAAAATGCAGCAAAAAATTTAATTAGGGGGGGAGAAAGGATTTTGTTACGTACAAAAGATAAACTCGTTATTATATCCTCTATATTCTTGCATTTGCTACGAAGTTCTTTCTTCTTATTCATGTCAAAGAACAAAAAACCCTATCCACATTTTCTGATTAATCATAGCTGGATAGAATGCGTTTTTTTCATCGCATCAACCTCATTAAAAATTCATGCAATATCATCGTCGCATACGCATTAGAAAAGATATACAAATAATGTAGGTGTAATATTGTTTTTAATATTGTATAAAGAAAATGATTTTTCTATTTGCCACGGAGACTATATACATATATATTCGCTATCCTGTTTATTCACACGAGTAAAAATATAATTGTGATTCATATCGATTGTTTTTTAGCATGAACGTCCAAGTATGAAGTAAGCGTCGCTTTAATCTACTGTTTAAGCAACGCCAACGTTAAAGATGAAATTAAATGAAATGAAAGAAAAAAGAAGTAGAGGATTAAACAAAAACAATTAAAAAAGCAAATAATGATGTTCTCATTGCCAATTGTAAAAGAAATGAATTTCGAGGCATGGGCACAATGTAAATACTTCCTGCCTCGCACACATGGCATTTGTTCGAAATACTACTGCAGCATTGTTTATGAAAATAATAATAAAACATGAAAATATAGAGAAAAACCCCGAAATGGAACATGATTTCCTGGAATGAAACAAACCTACACCCGTCGAACACATGATGAATAGTACAACTAGCGTATGCAAATTTAAACTGTATACCTAGACAAAAAAGAAATGAAATATTTGAAATAAATGAAATATACAAAATTCTCTCTTACGATGGATCTTTATAATGACCTTTTTATTATAATTCGTACCGTTAACTCTATTGGCTTCATTAGTTAAAGCAAAAGGGAAGATTTGTGATTTGTTTCGGAGAAAATTGATATTTTACATATATACTTTATCTGTTAGGTATACATATTTATTTCTTTTTTTTTTGTTCTTATTCGCTCGCAAGTATGCATCGGTATTTCTTCATGATATACCTTTTTCTAACGACGTTGTCTTACACTCGCTGTATAAATCATTGTTAATTTGCCGATAGCGAGTGAGTGATCATTCGATTCGTTGTTAGAATATAATTTATACAATTAGATCGATATAAATACACCTTCGTGGAAGTATATGATGATGCCGTTATCAAGTTTATCACGATCAAGTGATAGCTTATATTTCCAATTTGTTTTGGATGAATAACACTAGACTAGAAATCATGATCCAAGTTTGCACAATCATCGTATAAAGGACAAAATTAAATTGCTTTTCTTTTCATTTGTTCATGCATTTGTTATAAAAATAAATATAATTGTTGCGATACGGTAACAAAAGAACAGAAATGCACGAAACCAAACATCACAAGACAATCGTTTTCATTGTGACGAGAAATTTATAGTACGTAAACATAGTTCTGTATAAAATATTGGTAAATACTTCCAAGGTGGTATCTTCATATATCGATAAGACAACAAAATAATAACATTCTCATTCGGCAAATGATGCGCCGTTTGTCCAGTATGAACATGAAGTAATAAATAACAACTTTTACATAAATAAATAATAAATCAACAAAAACTCGCGTATTACATTTTTTTCAAGATGAAAAAAGGCAAAATGCAAAAGACATGATAGGGTGATCAAAATTCTTATATAATCACGCGGACCCTGTTTTTTTTGCATGTTTCGCCATTCTTCCTTCGTAGTCAAATAAATAGTTATTTTTTTCTTTCATACATTACATTTGAAGATTGATGTGCAATAAAAATAGATAATCACTATGAATCTATGCCCCTGTGAACGTATCATCTCGGTTGAATGGAAAATATTACTCGAAACGTTACTCAATATTCATCGGTTTTTGTTTCTACGATTTCCCCATTATAATTAATTACATTGCGCTTGGGACAACGAGCGGAACGCCGAAAGTACATTTAATCATATATACGACATACATGAAAATTATCCACCGACGGCATGATATTTTAATAATTTTTTGTTTTCTGTTCATTTATATGTTCTCCCTCTTTTACGAACTACCATAGAATATTTATTAATTAGTTCATATAGACGAATCGATATCTGATGTTTTCGCAAGAAAATGCGTACCCTACATAATTTTTTTTTGTTTTCCCTTTTTTCAGTCAACGGCGACATACATAATCAATACGACGGGGCCTGCCCACATCCATGAACAATTGCTAGAGTACCACGCAATATGAATTCCTACTATGTATCGTTATGTTTTATTAATTTGAACTCTTTACAGAAATTGATTTTCACTTGTGAATAATTTGTTCACACTCCTCATAGCATGCGGAATTGCTTTCAATAATGAAAACAATAAGTCATATAATTTGCGTGGGACTGTGCAAATCTTCATTTTGACAATGCTCGCTACGACTCTTTTTCTTCTGTTTTTATGCTCATTTAATGATCAACATTACATTCTTGCATGTAGAATCCGAATCAACGGAAACTCATTGCGCGAGGCACGCGTGTATATAAATTGCTCTTTTTGTTTTCGTTTCACTTTTCACTTACAGCACCAGATTGCAGATTCGTTTGTTTATATTTTCTTTCTCTCCATTGAAACGATCACTTTCATAGCTAAATGTATATTTTCTCACGATTGACTCTTCAATTGGACCAAATTCACACAGTTTTAAACAATGCATATGTGCAAGAAAACACGTGAATACTTTTATTCCAAGTGAAATCGCTCCTAATTTTTTCTGAATATCGCTTCTGCCATATTCTATTCTGGTATTTGAATTACTCTCCAAATTGTGTAGAAGACTTACTCCAAGTCAATATATATTTTTGTTTCCAACGATGAGTTATAACCGTTGCGTCATTTTTACATTTTTTCTTCTTTATACATTTAAATTGTACTTTATCAATCGTTTTGTTGTTTTTTAAGTATTTCCTTTTTCATTTTTGTATTTTACCATTCCTTTTTGTTTAATACTTCCACAGCACGAATTAGGCCACGTATTTATCACCGCTGCGGACGATGATAGAGAATATATAGTTACTCAATCACAAGATTCATTACCCAATTGTGAACAGCACATCAGCGTTTTCCAATTATCAAAGAAAATGCTTTCATGAACAGCCATCATCATATGGGCCGACCCATTAATTATCTACAATATCGCCTCTACTGTCAACAACCCACTGAATTCGTTTCGTTCTTTTCAATTTTGTTCTTTTTACTTCTTTTTTACTCGAACTGTTTCATATATAACACCTAGCTAATCTACGATAAATGATTTGAATCACGATTTAACCCAATCATACACACGGTATTTAAACATACGCGGGGGAGAGATTGAGAGTGAGACGTGATATAACATTGTTGCGTATTGTCGCGCGTGTACTTCGCGAACTTTTAATTATTTGAATTACCATAATGCGACAGTCATGACAAACAACCATTGATACCCCACGTAAACGTTCAGCGACGAGACGTTGCTCGGCGCCAAAGCCCGGCCCCAGGTTCCCAATTGCGCTGCTAGTCATTCGGCTTGGACTCCCACCGACTTTTAGATACCTGCTATAGTCATAAATACCAGAAATTAATTTGTAACAAACCTGATAAACGATGCATGGATTGAATGGTAACAACATTTTCAACATACGTTCTGTCCATAAGATCGTCTCGACGTCCATATGATGTGGGAGTTGAATCAGGTGTAAGATTATCAGCTGGTGTACCAGGGTTTGGCGTCGATAGAGGAGTAGCATTATTCAAAGCTGGATCACGCCGACGATGTGCTGGCGATGCTGGTGCGGATCCGATAGCACCACCAGGTCTCGGCCAAGGATTTCTAACAGAATCCGGCTCAGAATTCGATGGTGACAACAATAATCCAGGTGATAGTAGTACTACGGGCACGTGAGCGAAATGCTCCGTGGGGATACGCATCTACAATATAAAAACTCCGATCAATACATACATTGCGAGAGATGATACTGTCTAATGTTTTCACATGAAATTGAATTCAAGTCACAAGCCCATCAAAGCCAAACACGTACATTGGGCTGATATTTTAGACATACACACACACCTTTGAATAACACTTGACGCAAACAGTCCTTTCGCACAGTTTACAACGCTGTCCCCATGGACCAAGTATCCCGAAACGTGTCTTCAAACACAAAAAACAAACGCGTCTTTTTTCCACATCTTCTTTTACTCTACCCTCAACTGGCAATGATTCTAGTTCAGCTTTTGTTAACACACTGCGTATGTGTACAATTTCTTCTAACGTGAGCGAGAGACGTTCATCGAGGAACATGTCACCCAGTGATGGTTTCTGCAATAAATTGATGACGGTCATTATCTTGCAATTAATTCAAAATTCAGAATTCAATCTGTTGAATCCCTTACCCGATCGCTATCAGTTTGAATTGTATTGTGATTGCTATATTCCGGTTCCACAGTTGTGTGTGATTTGATCAGAGTCCTCTCACGTGGCCGTGGACTCATACTCGGGCTTACATTTGGACTTGGACTTAAACTTGCTCTCATATCACTTCCCATTACTCCAGCGCGTTGACGACTCTGTGGACGCGAGTGTGGTACCGAAGATGTTCCTGTATATGCCGAAAATGGAACATTACCGCATACACCCGTGTGTTTGCGCACTGATGCTCTCCTTGATGGACATTGAGTTGCCAAATCATATGACTCTAATTGTGCATCACAGAATCGATGATATTCATTGCGCGTTAAACGTAATCCACCAGTTTTTCGCCATGGGTTGGCTGAACCTTTATCGTCATCGTCCTCCACATCGCCACCAGTTCCAGGTCTACATCCAAACCATTTCGCTTGTGCATTAGTTCCATTATTCGGCGGATCATCATCATCCTCAAATCGCGTTACCGCATATTCATCATCTTCATCGTCATCGTCTTCATCGTCCTCTTCAACATCAAGCTGGAAGAAACATTAGGAACAAGAAAATTTTAAATTACAGTTGGGTAGAGATATAGATGAATGGAAGATCATGAATATCACCTTGAGATCGAAATCAACAGGAATGAGTTTCCTCGGTGGATTTGTAATTGTTTGATCACCAGGATCAGTTGTCGTTGCTTCGGTCCCGTTATCTGGAAACATGAATAGCGAAAGAAAAATTATTACCAGTGATTAATTGATTGGGGACACAGATATCCTCACTTTCCACAAATACGAAATTCGTTCTCGATTAATTCTGTGCTGAAATCGATTGATTATGAAAAATGTAACATGATCAGAATGAATGAAGTCAGTCACCCTAGATAGATCTGCTGAACAATCAGTCAATTGAAACAAACTATCGGGATAATATATCAAAAATGGAATGCCAACGGCGAGGCAGCGCATAATGAGATGATGTGCAAATGAAGATGATTACCTGATGCCCTAAATCGTCTCCTATTTGACTTACGATTCCGAGTCCTAGACTCGGTGGCTTTGCCGACACGTTGACGCGGTTTTGGCACCGGATGTGACCCTTGACCTTCTTGATGACGCCACTGAGCTGCAACATCCTGAGCTGGTTCTTGTTCCTGTTCAGATTGTGCTGGTGGCACCTCACCGAGAACGATACGTCGTGATTCACCACCAACAGCAAGCAACATATTGCTTCTATCTTATTAAAGTGGTCCTCCTTGTCATGAGATATATTCACTTAATATGATGAAATTCATTTTGTTCTGCCAGATGATAGCAAATGTTTTTCTTGTTTCCATTCAGTACGATTGTGCAATGTAGTCACTGCCATCGACGTCATTAAAATGCAGATATCTCAAATTTGGCAACAGTTGATAACCCGATTATGTACGAATATATACGGAAGAAAGCAATAAACGATTTTGTTCAATATTCAATGATGCAACTCATCATTTAATGTCCTCGCCTAGACTATTTACATGGCACGAGGAAACTCAACCGATGGTCAAACATTCTACATTAATTCGCGCCCGCGCACATTTATACATTCGCGTTCCCTCTTCTAACACGGCCATGCGATTATTGATCGTTCGTTGCGTGGAGGGTCGCTCTCCCTTTTCATGGGCTGATCACCCAGAATTCAGTACATATAATAGTCACACTCCAAGAAAAAGAAAGAAAAAGATGTGAAGCCAGATATATGCGCGCGAGTTAAGGATCATCTGTTCTCACCCAATCACTTAACGTTATACAGAAGAATAGAGAGCAAAAAATTTCTCGGCACTGAGAAGTTTGTTGAATTATAGTTGAGACAATAATTCAATTAGTTTCACTCTCCATGACATTCATGGAGTTTAATGAGTACTATGATTATGTTAATATTACTCTATGTATCATTTTTATTTTTCTACGAGCCTGGGATCACCGCAACAATCGTTTTCGTCTGCTATGTTATATTTATATTCAAGAGATGGGGGTGAATTTGATGATTCAACATGAATGCTATCAAAGTAAATATACAAACTCAGCAGGATACACGAGCCAGTGCGCACGAGTTATCGTGACGCATGTCCGTGAAATAACAATCACAATGTGACTCACAATGTGAAGAATAAATAAATGTAAAGGTCACCAGGGGTAGAAGGTGAAAAGGTGAGTGCACAACCAAGTGCACTTTGAGTAAAATTCTGTTATGTGGTATTTTAGGTTGAATTTCGAGCTTAAATGTCGTATTACTGTTGTTTGTAGTTGGAATTTTTTCATCCATGAATATCTCACCTTTTTTTCTTTCACTGAGCTGACGTTCGCGACATGATCTCAATGGTCTCGGTGGCTTCTTGATACTTTCCATTAAAAGTTCTCGCATGGTTGATTGTTTTCTTCTAGGTGGCAGTTGTCTCTCGGAAGCCTTACAGAAGAATTGAATTTGTTATTTATTCAAATTGGAAATGAAATATATTACTAGGAATGCTAATTTCTTTTTTTTCTATACGTTTTTCTTTTTCAATTAACATTGGAAGCTTACTTTTTTTAACGGTGGTCGACTTCGAATAAATTCCAGGACGACAGCACGCGCGTCTTTTTTCACGTGTGACGGTGATGGTCCCGGCGTTTTTCTCAAATTATATCTACGTTCTCTGATGTCATTCATTAATATTTCATAAGGTGTTAATTCAAATTCAGCACCACGTCCTTTACCATGAGTACGGCCACGTTTTCCCAAATTCTCCTCAACTTTTTTCAATTTGATTCCACGACGCAATTCACCAATAACTTGTACCCAGAATCTCGCCTGTTGATGAACCAAAGGTTATATTAACATGATTATGATACATGAACAGATTTCACTGAACATCCAGACACATAATTGTGTAAATAAAAATTAATGCATTTCCAAAAACGAAAAACAATCATCTATAAACATCTATATCCATCGTCTTTAATTCATTCTGGATACGATGGAGGAATAATAGATGACATACTTGTATTGCCCGCCAAATCCTAATGTCAGTCTGAGAAAAAATGGATTTTTATATCACTTGATACACCAGATCCCGCCGGTTATGGAATAAATTTTATTACCTCAGTGAATTACTCTATGATAAAAATGAAATCGGACTTCGACATATTCGAATCATAGAATATTTCAATGAAAATGTTCATGAATTTACCCAGTCATCAAAGTTGAGAGTATCCAAATGTTGGGAAGAAGCCGCCGCATATTTTACACCAGGACCAGATTGAAATTGTTTGACGTTCTCTTGAAATCTTTCACCAGCAACTTTCTCAAGAAATTGAGTCAACTCAAGAGCTTCATGTACAAATGCACGAATTACAGCTCGATAATGAACATCAGCTTGCTCTTCAGTGCCTTGCACATGTTTGGTGCACACCTGGACGATATTCTTGAGAGTACAGTAATCTGGATTCCTGATATAGGATCCATTATCTCCAGGTTCATCCATTTCGGCTTCAGAATCACGACCGATACCTTCATCATCAGTCTCATGAGGTCGCTCTTCAGGTTCATATTCTAGAAATGAAAATATTATTAATTGAATATTATTTTTGGAATATTGCTGGAAGATTAATATACCAAATTGAGGAAGTTCCAAAATTTTTACCTTCATCACAACTGGTCATGAGATTTATGAGATCTTTCAGATCCAAGGACAATCGTCTTTCCTCTTTTTGGTCCAATCGAAAATCTAAAGCCTTGAATATTAAAACGCCTAACGAGAAAACAACCTAAAGTTGAAAAGTCAATTTTGTCAAACCAGTTTTTATTTTTCACGCGTTTTAATGAAAAGATACTAATTAATTATCATCATATCCCCACTTTCCATCACGTTGTAACGAAAAAAAAATGGAATTATCTAAATATGTAAATGTAAATTGAGTTGAATCCCTACATTTTCCGTAATCCGGAATTAATGAAGTGATAAACAAAAGTATTCATATAAATAGAGACGTGACCTTGATTAATGCATAAAAATATTTTTTACGTTTTATAAAGTTCCGGCATACAAAGAACACATTTATAAGCAGTTGTCGGTCTATCTGTCTGTGTCCAACACATACTGCATAATCTTCGTGAAGTACAACAATAAAATTCTGAATTTCTACACCATAAGTCAACATCGGAGAAATGATATATCACAATGCCATATCTGGATTTGACTTTCAATTGTGTCACAAATGACACACATACATTTTCTTTTATGATCTACACAACTCACTAACGTGATGAATAGTAGAGCAAGTTTTCTATATCTCAAGTTTTTTTACCTTCCTCTCGGACGAATAATTAGCTTCCGAATCTATAAAAATAAAACACAATTAGCTCAAATCTCTTTCGATCATCCATCAATTTCTTATCCCATAATTTATCTCGTCATCTCAAATTACCTCGTTGCAAATCAAGTAATACATGACCTTCCTTATGCAAAAGTATTTGATTCAAACTAGTGAGCTCCTGCAGTTGATTTGATTCAAATTGCGAGAGACACTTGGCAGTTTGATGACAAACCGCCCATGCTTGTTCCTGTCCAATTGGTCCGTTAAACGACAGCAAAGTATTCTCAAGATTCAACGTATCATTCTCACTCAATTTACAATTGACTCGGTGCATCGATCTTCTCACAGGTTTGGGCTTACCCATCGTCATTTTCTCCATTTTCAAATGTATCAATGCGGTTTTTTTTGGGACTCACCTTTCCAATTGATATATCGGAAGCCCACGCAATGTTTATGTGCACAATGATGCATTGGACTCATATACTCAACTAATTGATAGAAAAAACTTCCCGATAAGACATTATAGATAACTGAACATTATATGCCCTTTAAACTTCTATCTCAGAAATAATTTTTTTCTGCAATCATCACAAGTCAGTGCAACTTTATTGAAATAAGTATATACATACCAAATTCAACACATGAATTTGCAATGCTGAGGATGGTTGTTTGGATGGAATATTAACCGGTAATACGAATAATAATTGATACAAAAAAATTGTTTCGTCAATTATCGTTTCTCATGTGAATCAGAGAATATTGATAAAGCCAATGTTAGAGGCGGTTCATACATTTACTTCGAATTTTAACTGAAAACACCTCCCACTCACAACACTACTACGCTACTGTTTTCCGTGTGGGGACAGATTCAAGATACTGCTGATAGATCTCCAGCTGACTGCCATAATCTTTGTGAGCAACGCGAAGTTAGTTTTTTTTTATACATCACGCGAAGGGCAAACATCGACCGAGCACAAAAACGCGGGAAATTGGATGCTGTAGAATGAGAATCAGGCTGTTCGGAAGCTGAGTAAATAAATTAGTAATACATTAGATAATTTACACTGAATGTAGTGATGAAGAGAGGAAAATTCATAATAAATACTCGTGTAAAGAGAAATTCGCAGTTTTTCTGGAGAATGAAAAAAAATAAATTGTTGAACCTACATTCCATGAATGTATCAACAGAAAATTGTTTTGTCATCCTCTCAGGGTAAATTATCACCAACGCGACAACTTTGGTTATTAACATTTTTCACATAGAACCTGTTGATCAGATTTGACTTGAAATTTCACACGCAACAATTTGCGATATATATAATTACCATCATAATCAATACCTGCAAGAAAATGCCACATTTGTATAATTAATTTAGCGATCCCTAACAAATCGAATTCTCTCGAAAAAGATATGAACTTAGTCACATTTACCGGCGGAGAAACCAGAGCCAACTTCAGATCACTGATAAACACCACACAGAGTCATTTGACGTTTTGTCGTCATTCGTTACTGATAATTTGGAATGTTGTTCAATGTTGTGATTTTGTGGCAATTTTACGTTTAATTATCTTCCAGTATATCTACAACATCATTCTATTACATACAACGAAAATCCAAAGAGAATAGAGAATCTTCATCATTGCAATCACTGTGGAATAACGGAAAAGAGAAAGAAAAAAAGATGGAAGCAGTCCCACGGTTGCCTATGATATGGTTTCAATTAAAAGTTAGTCCAGAACCTACGTCTTTCGGTCCAAAACTGAAGCAAGTAAGTTGTTTGTATATATATATTTATATATATATGGATGTATATGAATGTACATGATCATAACTGTTTTATTATCTCATTAAGTTGAACATCAATTCACTGATCGATATGACTCAACCTTATTGAGTGACAAGTTGTCGTTTTTTATTTCTTTTGCAAGCAATGTTCGCTGTTTCATTCTTCAATTTTGCTGTTGATCTATCATTATTGATATGTTCTTTTTTTTTTTTGCAGTATATCCGCGATTTCTACAATGAAGATCCAGAGTCTTATTCAAATGAAGTACAACAGTTGGAAAACCTTCGAGCCATGGCCATCCGACCACCGATAGCTGTTATTGGTTGCTCTTTACTCAAGAAGTATTATTGCCAATTGCATTTTGTTCAAAGTCGATTTCCAATGGGAACAGATGAGCCAGCTGCAGTGTCATTCGCCTGGTAAGAACATATCTTGTTTGTTTTCATTTTGCCTAATATTCCATGTTTATACTCCGGATTATATTTTTTTTCGTCTTTCCATCATTTCAGGCGAGACGCTTATGCAAATATGGTATTTAGTCTTTCGAATATACGTTTTGAAATTATTTCCATTTTATACAATATCGGTGCAATTCATACACAATTAGGCGCAAAAACCGAAAGAACATCGGCGGATGGAATGAAAATGGCTTGTTCACATTTTCAATGTGCAGCATGGGCATTTGAACATTTGCAAAATAGTTATCCACAACCGCCAGGTGTTGATATGTCACCAGATCTAATGAAATTTATGAACCAACTGTGTTTAGCACAAGCACAAGAATGTATACTTGAAAAAAGTATGTTGGATAATCGTAAACCAACAATTGTTGCTAAAGTAGCGAAGCAAATTGTTGATTATTATGCTCTCGCGTTACGAACTGTTGAATCAAATAACAGCGAGGAGAATGCCATAGTAGATACGGTTGGTTCGAAATTCTACAAAACTCTGAAGTCTTACGTGAAATTCAAACGTGCATATTATATGGCAGTCACACTTTTGTATCAAGGTTTGGCGTCAGAAGAACAACAGAAAATGGGCGAACGTGTAGCATTTTATAACGCAGCTTTGGCATCGTTGAACGCGGCGCGAAGTATCCATACGGGTGTAAAATCTTCTACGGGTATCACGGGTATTGCAGGCGAGAAAGAAGCCATTGAGGATGCGCTTGTTTTCACAAATGATGTGATTGAAGGCAAAAGGAAAGCTGCAAAAAATGAAAATGAATTCATATACCATGAGGAAGTTCCTGATAAAGATACTTTACCAACAGTTAACGGTGCGTCATTGGTGAAAGGGATTTCATTTAATGTGAATGATCCTGAAATATCAGGTCCTGATATATTTGCTCGGCTAATACCAATGAAAGTTCATGAAGCAAGTTCACTTTATTCTGAGGAGAAAGCAAAAAAATTACGTTTAGTTGGTACCAAAATTGAGGAGAAAGACCAATTGCTTGAAATGTATCTAGCATCATTGAAGCTGCAGCATCTAGGTCTATACGATCCTGACAGCTCATCAATTGATCCTAATAATTTGCCGTTGCCCGACGAGTTGGCTGAACGATGTGCCGCATTGAATGCCAAACCAAACGCAATCCAAGAATTGGAAGATATTATGATGAAATTGTCATCAACTTATGGTGATGTCGAAGCTATGTTGAAAGATATTGACAAACTGTTAACAGAGGAAGATCAAAAGGAGAAAAAATATCAGGAGACTGTAGGTAAAAGACCACCATCAATAGTTGCAACAGACCTAACTCGGGAGGCGAAAAAATATGAGGAAGCTCATGCAAAGGCATCTGAAAGTAACCAAGCGTTACATCGTGCGATGGCTTTGCATTTAAATAATCTTCAAGTGCTTTCGCAGCCCTTGAATGAATTAATGGCGACTATTCCATCAATGAGCGGCTGTGCAAAAATTGAGAGTGAAACGGAAAAGCAAAATGTCCGTGAGTTGAAGCGAATCTTGGGAAAAGTCGAGGAGATGCAACGACAAAGAGGTGAACTACATGCAAAGTTCCGAGATTCCATATCTCAAGACAACCTCACTAGAATTTTAGTAACAGCAACGGCTGAATCCACTCCATTAGACACCCTTTTCTCTGAACAATTAGGAAAACATCAGTCATTGATCAATTTGATTGATCAAAATCTCGCAGCTCAAGACAATATCCTTTCGGCACTGACGGATGCCTATGCACGCACTGCTGAAACTCGTAAATCTGTTGAAGAAGTTATAAAACGTCGAGAATTAATGATATCCTCATTAATTGCATCATATGATGCATATGAAGATTTGTTGGCAAAATCATCGAAAGGTCTGGAATTTTATCGTAAATTGGAGGTGAATGTGACGAAACTTCTCCAACGTGTGAAAAGCACTTGTCGAGTACAAGAAGAAGAGCGGGAACAGATTCTCGCGAGAAATGGAAAAGACAGTGGCATGGACCCAACAGTATCAATGCCTGAAAAGAAAGTTGGCTCCGGTATGAAGTTGAGAGATCATTTAGCGAATAGATTGAAGACTAATTCGACCTATCCGGTAACTTATGGTGATAAACAGACAATACCTGTTGCACCCGTTCAACCGAATGCACATGCTCCAGTTTCACAATATTCCGATGGTATTCCTGTTCATGCAGTACCGCCCGTTGCAGCAGATCCACAACTTCATGATCCCTCGTTGTATCAGTACTACCCATATTCAAATTATTATATGGGCCAAAGGAATTCTTATGTTCCACAACCATATGGCTCACATGACACAAATTCTTATAACGGAATGAATATGAGTTTACCAAGATCTGGAACAACTAATACTGATAATATGTATCATCAAGCGGGCGTCACATCGTCAACAGAAGTTGCCAGTGGTAGTGTTCAATACGCAGGGTACAGCAATGTTCAGTGCAATGATCAGATCTCTGCATCATCTGCAAACCAGGGGAATTATCCGACACACACGGGCTATGAAGAATCACAGAATGTCCCACAATATCCAACTTATAACCCTCCACAAGGGTATCATATGCCAAATGCCACATATACAAATGTTCAAGGGCCACAGCTTAATTATACTCAACCTCATGCTCCCGCCAATGTACCACCAAGTCAATCTCCATCACATATGGGGGTATCAAACCAACAAGTCGGGCCGTCACAACCACCGAATATGTCGCAAAACTCAGCACCAAAGCAATCAAATGTTGCTCAACAATACGAACCGACAATGCAAGTCACGAATCCCATTGCCTACAGTCACGAATATCAGACTGTAATTCAGAATGACTCAAGCTCCACCGTGACTCCAACGAATTATCCCATTGTTAACGAAGACATCCCCAACACTATTCGATCGATGAACCAACCTCAACCACAAATTTATCGTCCTTCAGATACGACAAATTTACAATATGCTCCACCCAATCCCCAGCAAACTCCAACTGGTCCCACTGTGAATCCAAGTTACAGCGTGCAAGCGCAGTATTTGCCATCACAAGCAACGGGGATAGTTCCGAATGATACCTCAATGCGTGCTACATATTCTGGTAGTCCATCGAACATTCCACAACAAAGTTCGATAGAACAACAATCACAATACTATTATCAACAAAATCCTCAATCAAACACAATTCAACCAACAACGGCTTACATTCTTCCCTCTCAACAGGGTTATATCGATCAAAACAGTGCAGTAGTCCAGCCGAGTGTACCCAATTCTCAAGCGCCGATGACCCCACCCGTTCAAACTTATCCTAACGCATATGGGCAAACTTATCCAGTTGATACGAATGGCCATCAATATCAAATGCACCAGATTCCATCGACTTCGATGACCAACCAAAATCTCGGAATGAACTATGGCAATGATCCTGAGATTATTCAGAGCCACACAAAATCATCAAGTATTCAGGGATATCTCCAAAATTATCAGTATTCGGTGCAAGATCCACAAAGTGGTATCATACAGTATCCGAATTATTCACAAAATTACTCCAATACATGGGATAATAAACAATTACATAATTCCATGTCGGATTCGTATAAAGGCCATCCAGGATACTCTTATGATATGGCTGCTGGTAATTATCAGTACAGTTCAGGCTATCAAGATTCACGGATGGGTTCCCAACAAAATCCTATCGAAGCATCCGCGAGTAGTCAAGCATCTACACATTACACCAATGCTAATAACGCAGCGACAACCAATTTAACCACATCATCGCAGTATTCTAATGGAACATATCAGCCGTCGACTGACGGACAGAATTATTATAATTCTTCGTATGAAGCTCAAGTTCCCACTGAAGGTATAAACGTTCATAATAAGTTTTAGAAAACTTATTTTAACCACTTAATTTCTATTTTATTTATATATTCACGAATGGTCATATCATGCAGGTGCAGTTACGAATAATGTGACGAATACAAATGGGCCACAAACGTATATGCAATCATCAAACAATTCAACAATAACGACAACAAAAACAGAAACCGAAAAATCTGATAAGGTTTCGAGTAAAATAAAATCAAATTTAGACCTTCTAGCTGACTTAGATATCACAATAAACCATGCACCATTAGTGCCCGTAGTTCCGATATTAGATAAAGAAATAAAAGACGTGACAACTTCATCAACACCAGATATACCTGAAGAATCATCTGAGAAGAGTGAAAATGACTCAACAAGTTCACAAATTGATGATAAACATGAAAATCTGCAAATTGTTTGGGACACTTGGTACAATGACGTACAACCGAAGAAAGACCCGTTGGGTGATCCACTGATTCTTCAAAAATTTATCACAGACATTGAGAAATATGAGAAATTCGTTGACAGTCTTACAGTGAAAACGCTCAGCGGTTCAACAAATCTCGACATAAAATGGAAGGAGATACAGGATTTTGAAGAGCGTGAATTCAAGAAACAGACCAGCAAGGTAGCACTAAAGCATGCAAGTGAAAATCGTTCCAATGATTGGATACCATATGACACAACAAGAGTGAAACTAATCGCGCTAGATAGGTCATCTGATTATATAAATGCCTCATATGTCAAAGACTTAACTCAATGGACACCTACATTCATTGTCACTCAAGCACCCATGTCACAGAGTTTCGAAGCATTTTGGACAATGATTTGGGAACAAGGAAGCGAGGTAATTGCTTGTCTGTGCAATGATACCCAGCTGAATAGTGATATTTATTGGCCTACGAACAAAGAAATTAATTTGAATATCGGCAATTTTACCTTATCATTGAAAAATATATCAACTCACACAACTCATATACAAAGAGTTATCAGTATGATGCATTCCGAGCATAAAACGGAGAAAATAGTTGTTCACATGCAGTATCTTGGATGGCCATCCAATGAATTACCAAGTAGCCCTGGACCTCTCCTGTCATTTGCAACAGATATTATGTCCGAACAAGCGTTGAGACACTGTCCAAAACCAATAGTCGTACATTGTTTTGTGGGTGGACCTCTAAGTAGTATATTTTTACTGGCAGCCGCAACCGTGTGTCATGTCCGTGCCGGTCATGGTGTTATCGATGTACCTCTTGTTTTTTCAACACTCGTCAAGTATCGTCGGTGTTTGATAAATAAGGAGTTGCTTTTATTTGGCTATCGTATGGTGCGATATCATGCACAGGATACACTCATGAAACGTAAATATTCATTCTAATCTCTTTTCTTTTAACTCTTTTTCAAGAAATCTGGTTCAGGTAATTTTATAATTCATCTTAATGGTATAACTTCATTGAAGGTGGAATTCTATCATCGACCAAATCTACTTTCGATGGATTCGATGGAATGAAAGGAAAACCAGTGAATAAACATTGCCATCCATCTGATGATTTCCTTCATAACTTGGGGGTTGGCATTCAACATGGACTCGCTCGACAACCAGGTATATTTTTTGTATTCTTATAAACTCAGGTACATTTTTTCAAACTAATTCTCTTCAGGTAAGGAACAAACGACGGGTCCGTCACAAACTACGGTAGCTGTAAAATCTGAGGAAAAGACTGATAGAGCAAAACCTGTTGATCCATTGAGTCAGCTAGACCCTCTTTGGTCTATTCGGAGATAATCTGTTCAATGGCATAGTGTTAACATATTGGAACACCGAATCCTACTTCAAAAACTTATTGATACATTCTGAATTTATAAAATATTAGCAAGCTTTTATCGCAAGATGACGTATCGATTGGAACATCATCAATATTGTATTAATATACACATAAATGTTCATGCCCGTGTTACATAAAATTTGTACAGACATCGATAGTTACATAACGTACATGAAAAGTCTTTTATTCAATTACTAAGCTATTATTGTATCAACCATTGACTTATACAATTATGTAAAAAAAACAATCAGTGTTTTTCTGCTTTCAAATTTCCTCAGTTCTAAATTACCTACGAGGAAGGTATAGTTCAACGCTACTTGGAACACATTTTTGTTTACATTTGGATCAAGCAGATGTGGATCGATACAATCGCCACAATCCTTTTATAAACTCAATACGATTAGCTGGCGTTAATCCTTTATAAGAGTTGAAAACTCACCTTAATTGTCCTCTCTCCTTAACTGTAAAACAAAATGGCGGTTAAGCTGGTGCTGTCTCTATGCGGTGAATTTGTGAAGTAATCTGTTTAAAAATAATTGCGCAGCGCCACGCAACGGTCATTTTAAAAGTGAGAGCCGTTGTTTGCTGATGAGCCATAAATGATATCGTGATTGTTTTCATTGCGAGAAGAAAACGTTAACGTGTATCGTGTTCATCGAGCGTTAATTGATTATTGAAGTTTGTGGCAACGGGACCACAATGTCCCCGAGAAAAACTCGAAGAGGTATGTTGAAAAAAAATTCATAACGATTTCCAAGGGGAAAAATGCGTAAAAACATTTGCGAGAATGCGCGTGCACGTTGTGTATATGTGTCGACGGTGTAAAACATTTTGGGCGGGCTGATGAGCTAGACATGGCGTCGATTTTGGCGGCTCGCATGAAATTTCATGACGTTGTATATATTTAGTAGATATGTTTCTTCCATTCTCATGATTCATTACACATCTTTCATTGTATGCAACTCGAGTAAATTTTTGTGAGACCTTTGTCAGTTAACACGAAATTTCTTCTCTATTGCCCATATTGTCAACCTGTTGCACAAAAAACATTGTAGTCATCCAATTACTTCATATTTTCAACAATAGAAATGAATAATATTTCATGTATTTCTAATAATACTACAAACGGTAATTTTTACTTCTTTTTTTTTTTTTTTTTTATGACGTCATGTATGATTTTACAACTTTTTTTTTTGTTTCCTATTTTAGGTGCTAAAGACGAGAGTGTTGATGTATCATTGCAGGATCTAGATGTCAGCAAAATACCGGATACACCCGAAACAACTCGACGTACATTAAGAACACGTCGTCAATTAAAACAGAAAAATTCGAGTGATTCAGATGTCGAGCAATCGCCGAAGTTGAATGAATCAAAGCGGCCAACTCGACGGGGAAGAGGCAAAAAAGTTTTAGATACTGTGGACCATTCGGTTGTGAACGTAACGATAACGAGTACACGTAAAAGAACCCGAAAAGATAAGGAGACGAGTGTACTCGTTGAAAATACTACAATTACTGATCACAACAATGAGATACAAGAGCCAGTATCAGCGGCCAAATCAAAAGTTAATCGTGGTCGTAAAAGAGGAGCTCAAAAGAAGGGTGACATTACAGGTAATGATTTTGACAATGCAGAAAATTTGCCCAATGACCAGAATATCATCAATGATGTTTCTAAATACTTAATTACTGAGAAGGACGACCAAGTTGTTGAAAATGTATCAAATGAAGACGATGAAGTTGCGAATGTATCGAAAAAAGTTTCTAAAAGAGCAAAGAAAACCCCGATTCATACTCGATTTCTTCAGCCGAGAAATTGCAGTGTTAATTCACCCAATTGTATTGTTACACCAGAATGTAGTCCATTAACTGTGAACCTCACTCCACACCGGGCTACGAAAACTCCGAGGAAATCACCCATTAATATCGGATCACCGAAGACACATTCGCTGAGTCCCCAAAGACTTTCTAAAACACCGCGGAAACTGCCGGTGACCGCTGATTCGCCTGTGCCGAAGGAAAAATCGTCTCTTAATGGATCTTATCAAGGAGTTACAACTGATGAAATTGATGATAAATCAATATTAAATTCTCCGGCCGTTCGTTCGTCGAATCGTAGAGCTTCCAAATCTCCTAAAATCGTTTTACGAACTCCAAAATCAAAAAGTCCCCGTGTGGTATCGACCAAGGTGAAAAAATCACCGAACACGAGAAGAAATTTATCAGTCAATTCGCCTCGAGCGCAGTCACCAAAAAAAAGTAATTCCCCAACAAAGCAAACTGTTGATAAGAGAACAAAATCACCTTTGTTAGTACTCGATAGAATTTCACCAACGATTGCGATTTCACCACCACCTGAAGATTTGATAACGCCTGTGATCACGCCTAATGCATGGAAAAAATTAGTCGGCGGTGCTGACAGTTTACGAAGACAAAAGTCCTTGGTGAAAAAACGATCACCAGTTAAAGATTCTAGTACTCCTTTGCGGGCTATATCAACACCCAAAGTCAATGACACGAAAGAAGTATCGGATAAATCCGAAATTATTTCGACAAATAACACACCTCTGGCTCAATTAGTGGTCAAAAGAAATTCAGCTCTGACATCATCAACGCCTCGAGAGAGGATTCGTCGGTCATTAAATCTTTCACCAGGTCTTGGCGTATCGCCCGCGGTCTCTGCAGCGCCATTGAACGTCCAGACTTTTTATGGAACATCACCAAGAGCCTCTGCACGGCTCAATAATTATAATCAAAGCCTCAGAATAGAGGATGAATCGAATGCGCTGATAACTGATGATGATTCTTCATTTGATATCAGTGGCATAAAAGCAGTGGAAAATTCTCAAAACGATGCAACATTGGTCGGAAATGATGATGGAGTTATAAGATCACCAGAAAGGGCAGAAAAAACTACGAATGACACGTATGAACTTGCGGAACCTGTAACCCCGGGTTTGAAGAAACAAAATAAGACGGGCAATGACACGTATGAGTTGGATGAACCTAAAACACCGGGACTGCGGAAGAGGCGTAGTTTGATCGAGCCGGATTCGAGCATGGCAGAAGAGGTTAAAGAGCAAATACCTACTAAACGAGTCTGCCGGGTGCGATTTGCCAGTCCGATGCTGAATTCACCTCTTAAAGTCGCATCAAAAGATCGAATTTCATCAAGATTGAATACACCTGCAAATAAAGGATTACGCAAAAGAACATTAGGCAACATGACTGATCCGAACGCGAGTAATCTCAAATCAATCAAAACTGGAATTCCGCAGAGAAGGCGATCAAATTCATTAACGAATTTGAGTACAGAAACGCCTAATGTATCAGGTGTCAAAAAACGATCGTTGTCAGTTGTGGACATAGGTAGTAGATCAGCACAGAAAAATATGCAAAACGAATCTGTGAATAGATTGAGTAGGCCAAGATATTCAATCACTTCTGATAAAAAGCCTGAAGTGAAAACGACATCCGCTAAAAAAGCACCTAACTTCGCCCAAATCCACCAGAAAAAGTTTGCAAAATTGGAATCGCTCGTGGATGCAAAAAAAAGAGTGGAAGAACGTCATAATGCATTGACAAATAATGTCGCAGTGACGCCAGGTACATCGAAAACTGTCCCGAATCCAACATCTCGCGTAAATACGACAAAAGCAGCACCAGCCGACACTACGAATGGAGCTTTCAATCGATTTGGTTACAGAGTGCGGAAAGATGTAGCGACAAAACTGATCAATAAGCAACCGGCAGCAAAAAGAAGGTATGATTTTCTGTATACGATAAAATACAATATTTAAGGTATCATAAACTTGTCAATCAATTCTAATCCATCCTTTCAGCACCGAGAAAAAAGTCGAGAAACGGATGGCACTCAAAGGAGTGAGATCAAATCGCCGATTTGAATTGCAAATGAAAATGCGGAATATGAATCCATAGCGGATTTACTATATGCTAAAGAGGATATGTTTATTTTTTACGATATATCGATACATTTACTGTACAGATTAATGAGCATATATCGTAGGTTAATACTGGATTGCCATCAATTAATATGATTCCCTCTTTTTTTTTTCTCATCTGCTCTAATAATTTATCTTTGAATTCTCATTTTTTCTACTTCTTCAAAAGTGAATAAATTTTATTTCCTTTTGTTTCTTTTTGATGGGTATTGTTAACATTTTAATGTTTCATTTTATTACGCGCAAATATTATTCATACCATAAATATTTTGTAACGATCCACTGTATAGGCACAGAAGGAAAGTAAACTTTGGTTCAACCTGAAATAAACTTTCGTACAGATATAGAATGTGCGATTAATGTCCATAATAGACGAAATTGAATAACAGGAGATTCAAAATATCTGCCTTAAATTGTGAATATTTGGAATTGTGAATTTTTAAAAATAATGCGCGCAACATTATCAGAAAAAGTGAATGTGAAGCGATGGCTAGCGACAAAAATTATCTACCTAAGTCCATTATGATGTCGCGAAACAAATTATTGTATGAGTATATCCTATATATTCCGCACTAAATCAATGGATTTAATAAAGTACTCCACCTTTACCTTATGATAATTTTTTTTCTCATATAAGTTAAAGTGAATTGTGCTTATTTTGGAGATATTGTATTATACGAAGAGAGTGCCCGTTCAAAAGAGATAAAATTATTCAATATGGCGTCTGAGCATGCGCATATTCCGAGGGAATAAAAGCATTTTTTTGCTCTGCCCTTTTACCACCTGCCCATCTGCCACAACAATGAACTGATTGTGATTAAAATCACAACCTCCTAAGTATTAAACGGTATTTTATATTGAATAAAGGAAGAGGATTAATTTATTTTGAATACTGGCAAAGAAATATTGAAGTGAGGATGGAATTCTCTGATTTAATACTTGTCGCAAAAGTTGATGGTGTTGTGTTGACAGAGAGAACAAATGAAAAACAATCAAGTTTAGAAGGAACATTGTGTTTGAGTGGTCATACACTTCTTCTTTCATCAAGACAAGAATTGAGGAGAGAACTCTGGTTACTGTACCGCAATATTGATGTTATTGAGAAAAAAACTAATAATCAAATTCCCGGAGGTAGTATTATTCTCAAATGTAAAGATTTTAGAATACTCCAGTTGGAATTTGCTTCAACCGATGATCTGGCGAACGTAACTCTATCTCTGGAAAGACTGTCATCACTTGGTACTATTTATTTTCCTCTATTTCTTTTTGTTGGTCATGAATTCATGTGAATGTTCAAAATAGATCATGATTCGTTCAGAATATATCACCTGTCTGTTTTTACGTCCAGATAAAATTTTAATGGCCTATTAACTTCATACATGTAGATTATTTAACATAATCTAGGTCTTTCCGGTAGTAATTCCTTGAACGTTATGAATCGTATTGAATCGTTGTTCTTTTTTCTTCAGATCAATCATTGCAATATCCATTCTTCTATCGACCGCAGTCATCAAATCAGAACAAGGATTTGATTGAAGATGGTTGGACTGCATACACACCAGTTTCAGAATGGTCACGATTATTAGCTACACATGGTGATGAATGGCGCATAAGTTACCTCAATCGTGATTACAAAATCTGTAATTCATATCCATCGACAATTATTGTACCGCGTCTGATTGATGACAAAGTTATCATATCATCAGCTGCATTTAGAGACGGTGGTAGATTTCCAATTTTATGTTATCGTCACGAGGGCGGGGTTAGTAAGGCGATTCGTTTATAATTAATCGAGGAACATTCATGCCAATAGATGTTTAAATTGTAGTTGATTATATTCTTTCAGAGTATTCTTTTTAGAAGTAGCCAACCAATGTGTGGTGCAACTGGCAAAAGATGCAAAGAGGATGAAAGACTATTAAACGTTGTCCTTGGTGCTGGAAGACGCGGGTTTGCAATTCTAGTAGATCGATCAATAAGCTTGTATCGTTATCATATCAAACCACTGTGAACAATCCTATTTTTTATTCTACTTCAGATACGTAATCGATACAAGATCATCAAATCAAGCCCAAAGTGCACGCGCCCGTGGTGGTGGTACCGAAATAGATTCAGCATATCCACAGTGGCGGAAAGTGTTTAAGAGTGTTCCACGACTAACAGAATTGGCTGAGAGTCTCACTAAATTAATAGAGGCTTGTAATGAGACGTCATGTTCAACTAGTCAATGGCTATCGCGATTAGAAAATAGCGGTTGGCTAACGGCTGTTCAAAGTGCTATGAATGCCGCCTGTGTTGTTGCCCAGTGCCTTCATCAAGAGCTAGCCGCAGTACTCGTTCATGGTGACTTGAATTATTCATTAAGTAATCACGTATTTAATGATGGTAAATTGATATTATACAAAGCTGTTCTCAAGGTGGAAGTGGTCGAGACTCAACTCTTATTGTGACGAGTTTAGCTCAAGTCATATTGAATCCTGATTGTCGAACTGTTCGAGGTCTTCAGGCACTTCTCGAACGTGAATGGCTCCAAGCAGGCCATCCATTTTACACACGAACACGACATGGAGTTTATTATAACCAATCTCATGCTCAGCATAACGCTCCAACGTTTCTATTATTTCTCGATTGTCTGTATCAGTTGCATTATCAATTCCAATTCAGTTTTGAATACACCACTGATATGCTCTGCGAACTTTTCAAACATATTTACTGTTCTGAGTATGGAACGTTTTTGGGTTTGTATCTTTAGTATATACCGATTGCAATTCCGTTTTATAATGACAATTGACAATTCGTGGAATAAAATTCATTCTTTGATTTTAGGCGATTCTGAGGCGGAGCGATTCAATTTAAAACTTGCTGAGCGAACTTATAGTTTATGGTCACATATGAATAAACCAGAGTCATTGGCGGATTGGTTGAATCCTTTATACGAACCTAATCGAGGTGTTATATGGCCAAGTGTTGCCCCAATCAGTATTCGTCTATGGAAGGAATTATATTTGGCGCATACATCTGCCCATTCGTGGAATGATTTCATCCCATGCGTTAATCAAATTAAAAATAATTACTGTGCTGTCAAAAAAGTGGCATACCAATTACGTACACAATTACGTCGAGCGTTAGATGACATTGCGAGCAGTTCAGTCGCAACTTGTGATACCGAAAATGAGCAAGAGCAAATGCTAATGAATTTGACACAGTTAACACTTGAATCTCAGAAAACATAAAATTTATACATACTTATATACCATATATATATATAATATTCACGAAGTGATTTCGATATGTACAAAATGGTAGGTTTACGAAGGAATGTCAATATCGTACATAGATATCATAAAAACATTTATGTCATATAAATTATGACAAGAATAATTATCAAACATGTGACTACCATACCACAAATCAGTATAAAGCCATCTTGACGTGCTCGATGTTCAATTAATCGCATTGTTGTATTTGAAAGACCTAGAGTATTACCAATATCAATCAGACGTTTATGTGCACCTTTCAATGTCATTCTTTGTGACCGTAAATTTTCCAAAATTCCTGAACCGTGTTGAAGAAGATTGTCAATACCATGATTTGCATTGGTTATTTGATTATGATGTTGCATTGTTGGGTCAATCATTATATCTATATGATCATTCGTTGTGAATTGACGAGACAATAAATCTTCGCGTTCGGCTTCCGCTTGTTGTCGTCGAATTTGTTGACTTTTCCATGCATTCAATGCTGCATTTAAGTGACGACTATCATATTTTAATTGATCAACGCGCATTTTTGCATTTTGACGTTGTGATATTGGACCCTTTAAACACAACACGTCTAACCTTTCGCAATTACTGGAAATAGAAAACAATTGATAGAATAAATATAAATGATTGGCAACTTTTTACCTAATTAGTGGAAAATTAGCCTATGAATCCTACTCGATACATGAATTGAAACACACTTACCTATTAATTAAACTAATTTTAGCAACAATGTTACTCTCAATCGTGTTGACATCATGGTTAGGCTGACGTCTGTCAAGTTGTGTAAACAAGTGCTGAGTCTCTTGCACTAATTTGTTTGTTTGGTGGTACAAAGTTTCCATTATTTCATAAAGTTATTGTTTTTTCTGTTATCAAAACTGTACAGTAAATGGACCCGGTTTCACACAAATAAATTTGTTATAATTTACTGTGGGTCTGACGTGTAACATGACGTAAATTTGTGGCATATTGTCACGTCGAATAGGATAGCACAAAATAACTAAAGCGCCATCATATGGAATCCGAAGAGGTAACATATTCCGTAATCATCTCGCTCTTACCGATAGGAATTGTAATCACTTCACTATTCCAAAACGTTTTTCTTCGCAAAATGTAATTTTTCGTAATCAGTTTTGTGAGCAGCTAACTACACCCCGTTGAAATAGCAAAGGAACTTTGAAATTGATCCTAACTCCAAACATTAGTGAATAGAATAATAAGATCCCAAATTTTCGCGCCAATTCCTACATATGGTCAGCAGCGCCATCTACACTTACTGCTGATGATGCCCTAACCTCTGATTGGTATAAAAAAGGATGTATATATCTGGATGTCAACATTCTGACGAAGTTCTATAATATTCAGAAGAATAAAAATAAATAGAGAGATTGTATACAAATTCCATAAATTATTTATAATAATCCGACACCAAAATCGAAAATGGATATCGGTGAATTATTATCGTATAAAGTAAGTTGCATTGTCAGTTATTTTTTTATTTATATTCTCATTATGAATATTTGTTTAATACATGCATAGCCTCCAAACACTCCAAAACGTCCGGTACCAGGTGAAGAAGATGATGAAGATGAGTGGGATAATTCTAAGAGAATAAAAAAAGTTATTAAAACACCATATCATCCACGGCAGCGATATACACGCGAAGTTGAATCGACACCTGTACGAAGTAGTGGTGAACCGCCAACACCAACTCGAACATCGACATCATCGATTGCTAATGATGTCGTAGAGCCTGAATTGACAGAAAAAGAGAAGGCTGATATTTTGAGATACGTAGAAACAGAAGCTCCTGAAGTTGAAGCATTGGATGAAGCTACTCTCAAACGTATGGTGCTTTTATTTGAAAAACGAGCACTGAGAAATCAAGAAATGAGAGTTAAATTTCCAGATCAACCGGAAAAGTAATTACACATTTATTGAACTGGAGGTCAAATATGAGTAGGAGTAATTATAATCGTTCTGTTTATTTAGATTTATGGAATCTGAGGTGGAGTTGCACGAAACGCTTCAGGAACTGCATGTAGTCGCGACCAACCCTGACTTGTATCCATTGATGGTCGAGTTGGGTGCAGTGCCATCATTACTTGAACTGCTGTCCCATGAAAACACTGACATTGCAGTAGGTGTTGTTGATCTATTACAAGAGTTAACGGACGTTGATATATTACATGAGAGTCAGGAAGGTGCTGATGCATTAATTGATGTTCTTTTGGAGCAACAAGTCTGTGCCTTATTGGTACAGAATTTAGATAGGCTTGATGAAACAGTGAAAGAGGAAAGCGATGGTGTTTTCAATACGCTTGGTAATATATTTTTTTTATTCATTTATATTTATTTATTGGCGTGAGTAGTAAACGAATTGTATTATCCCTGTAGCTATTTTTGAAAATCTTTTGGAATTCCGGCCGGAATTGTGTGTTGATGCTGGAAAGCAAGGATTAATGCAGTGGTTATTACGTCGTATCAAAGCGAAAATACCGTTCGATGCCAATAAACTGTATGCTAGTGAACTTTTATCAATACTCCTGCAACAAACACGTGAAAATAAATTACTTTTGGGTGATTTGGATGGTATTGATGTATTATTACAACAATTGGCGTATTACAAACGACATGATCCACAATCAGCAGAAGAACAGGAAATGATGGAGAATTTATTTAATGTTTTGTGCTCGAGTTTGATGGCTACAGTCAACAGAGAACGATTTTTACGGGGCGAAGGTTTACAATTGATGAATTTGATGTTGCGCGAAAAAAAAATATCACGCAACGGTTCGTTAAAGGTATTGGATCACGCGATGAACGGTCCTGATGGCAAAGACAATTGTAGTAAATTCGTCGATATACTCGGACTCCGTACAATATTCCCCTTATTCATGAAAACACCAACAAAGAATCGGAAAAAAATGTTTACTACTGAGGAACATGAAGAACATGTTGTCTCAATAATTGCCAGTATGTTGAGAAATTGTAAAGGTGTACAGCGTCAGCGATTGCTCAGCAAATTCACGGAAAACGATTATGAAAAAGTTGATCGTCTAATGGAGTTGCACTTCAAGTATCTAGAAAAAGTGGAGGAGGTAGAAAATAATGCCAAGGTCAGTTGTTATCAAGTATATGTTCAGGTAGTTCAGGGAGAGCCGGGTTGCATAATAAAAAACTCTCTGATGGCTGTTGATCAATAAATCACCAACGATCTTTTACTCGTCCCTCAAGATGCGCTATAAGTTCGCATAATTATTTTCCACCCAATTTGCTGATGAAGACCTACCCATTATTTGAGATTAGATTTTTAAACTCATTCGAAACTGTGTTAAATGAATAATAGGAAATTTCAGTATCAAACACTGCAATTTGTTTCTAATTTTCTACCGAGTAATAGGACTATTGATACGTATTAATCGTGGATAATAATTAATGGCATAATTTTTGCAGGAAGATGATGATGAAGAAGAATCTTATTTAAAACGACTGGACGGTGGATTATTTATTCTACAATTAATCGATTATGTATTGTTAGAAGCATGCGCTGGATGTCCGCCAGCTGTAAAACAACGTGTCACTAGAATATTGGCACAAAGACGAGCATCACTCAAAACTATCCGGCATATCATGAGAGGTGAGATTACCGTTTTTATCTCCACTACATTATTAATCGATTTTTCACGTACATGTGTACTTGAGACTACTATTATTTGCAATTTCACAGAATATGCTGGGAATTTGGGCGATGCCGGAGATTTAGAGTGGAGAGAATTGGAGCAGCAACATATCTTGCAATTAATCGACAAATTCTAAATGTATAAGTGAATTTTTTTCATAAATCTATAAGAATATACAAAAAGGAAAGAAACAAAGCGATTGTTTCCTATGATTGACATAATTCTTTCCCTTCAAATTTGTAATAACGAAATAAGTATTGCGAGTTGTCCAAAACTTTCTTTTCGCTGACAGTCATAGGTCAGTTCAAGTCTTGAATTTCAGTTGATTTGGAGTAACATATACGATCACAATCCATACGCGGAACTAAATTCATCAATACGGGAACCCATCACTCTTGTACATTCAATTATGTTACTGAATTGTCGTACATGACAATTTATAAACCATGAATCCAATCCTAATTCATCAATACCACACACTAACTGATGACAGTTCAATTGACAATAAATTCATGAAGAACAACAGTCGACTGAAAAATCATTTTCAACTCTAAATTTCAAATATCCCATTATCAAAATACATTTCAGTCACTACACTAAACAAAAAAGCAACATTATCCCCACGATTGATGCATTTAATTATCATAATAAACCCAATCACACTAAATTAATTTTCAACTCGCCAAAATCAATTGATGTCAGCGTGTCAGGAAAATCATAAGTGGCGCGCGTATTTAGTCCAACCAATCAGAAAGCTTGACACGCACCATCAAAAATAGCCGCATTGTCGTACTACTAGTTTGTACTACTCTCGACTTCTCTTCGAATCTTTCGGAATTTCGTCCCTCTCCTCTTTCTCTAGCCTCACTATCTACATATACATAACATACACACTAAAGCTCTTGCGCGCACTTGCGCGGCCATTATAGTGCAGTTTACTAATCATTCTCATCCAGTGACGGTGTATCGTTTGTAGAGATACGGTTACGTTCGTCAGTTTTTCTCTTTATCTTACTCTTGTGTATCAACACAATTTCACTCTCAAAGTTTTGTTGAGTAAACCTTTTTTTTTCCTTTTTTTTCCTTCATCTTTCTTGTCTATTCTTGCCTTTCAAACATTTATTATACATCTAGTGTTTTCCATACATTTCATTTAATAATTTGTGTGAAAACATTTTTTTCCGTATCAAACATTTGCTGTAATTACTTGCTACGTTAGTTGGTAATTTTACAAAGTGTTCTATTGATAATTCGTTAGTGATTAAACAAATAGAGGGAGAGAGAGAGAATAGCCAATAAATTTGGAAGTCACCATGTGATATTGAGTACAGCAACATATTTCCACTAAGCTTCCTTGTGTGGGTTTTCCATGAAATTTTGATTCAATAATCATGGAATTATAGTCGGTAAGCCGTTAATATAAACATTTTATGTATGTTTATGTATTCATGCAAGTGTATAATTTGTTTAGTTATCTATTCATTTATTCATTCATTCATTCATTCAGTCAATCACGATTGTTTGTAATATTTTTGTTCTTTTTTTTTCATAGGTATTTTTCCTACTTTAACACACATTTTCGAATACATTGGCTTTGTATATAAATGGTTCGATTGGATGTGAATGTGTGAATATGGATGTGTGTATGAGAATTATGGCTATATAAAAATGTATCTAGTCAGCAAATCCAACATCTCAAGGCTTCAAAACCACAACTACACACTACACCATCTACAATCGATTTTTATATGCTGAGCACACGAGATATATTCTTGTGATAGTAGTAAGGAGAGGAATGAAAACTAGTTCTAGTTGTATAATTAGTATAATAAACTTGTTCTCGGTTCATTAGCATATTTTTCATTTTTGTTGTAGGATTTATTCGTTTGTTTAATATTTATTTGATAGGGTCACGTAATACAATGATAGGTCGATTGATTTTATTTTCATAACGATTGTATTTGTTAGTGCAAATATTTTGGGTTCATTACTGTATATATTCACGAAATAATTTATTATTTGAAGTGAAATTTTGTATCGAGTAGTATGAACCGCTGTATGGCCTGGCGCAAGCCGTGCACAGTGCTTTGAGTGTTGGGTTGAGAGGGATGAAGGGAAGAGAGTGATATAGGAGAGTTTTGATAAAGCTGGCAAAGCTCCAAAATCTGTGTTCCAATGAATTCCCTCTCGTTTGTTAACGGGAAACTTCGATGAGCTTCGTCGTTCATACACTATACGCGAAAACATTAATACAAAATATTGTCATTGAATTAGATGGATAAATTTATTTAGTAGGTTTCTTTGGCATCGAGGAAAAATGAAGCACTGAATTGGATTATTTGCCGATTACCAAGACAATTTAATAGATAAAAAATTAGAAAGTTCCTATTACGAATATAATTTTTCTCGAAAAAAATCTTTGTTTTGAAAATATTTGAGACTGGATTATTGACGGTTTCCGCCAAGGAGATTGAATTAGTAATATGCTCCTGAACATCGGCGCATTGAAAATAAGGGTGGTTTCGTAGTCTCATTCCTTGAAATACTGTTAGGTGTGTGATGCGTTGCTAGCGAAATGCCTCGAAGAGATACATTACATTATTTGGAACAATGCGCTGATGAATTTGATAATGATAAACGTTCTCAAAGTATGATTAGTGGCTCCGACTCATGAGTGATATAATCGGCATGTAGAAATCAGGATCACTCTCCATAATCAAACCGATCAATGAAACGGTTTCTTCGTAATACCAAACATGTAATTCAAGGGCCAAGGATGCATTACTCTTCGTACTTGAAACGATCAAGAGTACATTTGGCATTTATATTGTTTCATAAAAAATACTCGAGTTCATAGTTCCAAAGTAGTTCTTTCAATTGAATAATACTTTATGCAATGATGTATCATAAATGAAAGCCATTTCACTGTTCTTGTTCTAAAAGATAAAAATAACATTGAATTGAAAAATTAGTTATAAGAAGATTGTTTAGGCTGAAATTTGATTATATCTCCATTCTTTTGGCTTCCAACAACATACAATTTCGCGCTTATATATTTCTCAACGCATACGAATACAAATCCTCTTTGTTCAATCGCCTTTCATTACATACAACTCCATAAAGAAATATCTACGTGGTGTATTGTCGGGCCATTTTTGTATACCTGGGTACGTGACTACTCTTTCAATTTATACAGCTATCATGTATCGAATTGATGGCTCTCAAGATGTATTATAAAGGAATAACAGATATTGAAGGCATAAAACGCGAGTGAGAATGTATCCCACGTCTTAGCATCTCATCACAGCGCTTAGATTGTTCTATATAAGAGACTATTGATCCAATACAAGTCTCACTCTCTCCGTCACACACTCCTTCGCTACCGAAGATATTTGTTTGTTATATAAAAAAATAAAACTTGGCTTCCCAACTAAGACGAGATAATGTTGTATATACAAATGCCACTAATGACAATCGATCGATGAGTATGTTGTGCCACTCCCTTTAGTACGTTTATCAATGTTGGTTGAAGTATTGTTCACCAGTGCTCGTATAAAATTGGAGAAAAGGAAATACAAGTTTATACATTCATGTATCCAACTATAGTTATCAATTGTTGGTGTTGCGTGAGAGTTCCATAAACGTTTATGTATTATATGGTAGGAGTGAGTACTAGGTAGGGAGCTGTGACGAAATTTCATAATGTGGACCTTTATGTTGCATGGGATAAAACCAATGTTGTTGACTTTTTTATCACCGAGTGCCCATAGGCACTTTACAAACGTGTGTCTCGTGCATTGCCAAATACGGCGGGCCCCGTGGTTTTATTCTTAGATGTTGGCGAGTACGTGCGACATTGAACGAAGTTTGCCGAGAGTATATAGTCAATGTGATTTGAAACACGCGGCTTCATAATACACAAACGTACACGCGGAGAAAGGAAATTCAATTGGTTGTTTTTTCACTATCTCAGATATAATTTATTGAATGACAAAGGCTAAATTTATACATATATGCATACATGACATAATATGCATATTTGTTTGTGACCAGGAGACTTCTTTTCCTCCCTTTCTTTCTTTCTTTCTGATAATACTCACCACGTTTGGCGCACTTTAATGTTTATTAATATTTATAATGTATTTCGTAATACTACAACGAATGGAGGTATAAAACTCAGCGTTATTCTATGTCAACCCACACAAACCCCGCTGTGTTACTGTTAATGTACTGCATGCTTGCGAAAATCCCACATATTTATGCTGTGAGAATGTCAATGAATTATTGTTGTTACCTTCTACGTCTTTATTTCCTAATAAATGTAATACCATACATTTAAGTCGATTCATGCAAAATTGTTTCATGTTGGCTCGAAATTTTGCCACTAAATTGACTGTGAAAGTTCCGAGTACATGATCTGTATATTATAACAAGAATTATAATAATGAAAATAATAAAATACGACAGCTTGAAGACTGTCGCCTAGTCCAGAAATAAGTCTGACCCGCGGACACGAGTTTCCTCTCGATTATATTTACTATATACCAAATGTATACATATACATACATACATACACATGTACGCATGTAAGCTTAGCCGGTAGACAGCAAGAAAAATTGTCATCACACGCATAAATTTAGATGATAATGGAAATGATAGTTAATTTTTTATATTGAGAAACCTGAGGGGTGAGCGGAAGTTTGAATGTATATGAAGGATGAATTAATGAAACGTATATTGGAATGAAAAAAGAGTCAGATGATGTAAACTGTCGCATTGCTGCAGTAATTCTACTAGTTGTGTTCGCACGATACTTCAACGAATATGTCGAGTACTATTTTTAGTTGTGCTCTCTCGTGTATTCTGTAACTGAAGAGGGAGTGTGTGAGAGAGGAAGGTAGAGGAAGAGAGTGAGTGAAAGACAACGTGGCATGGTGATGATGCATGAGAAAAGAAAAGAAAAAGGAAAAAGAATGTATGGTAAAATGTATATATTATTATTTTTCAGATTACATTTATGTAGATGGAAAAAGGAAGCAGAAACACCATGAATAACGATGCAAGCTAGATAGAGGTAAATCAAGTGACGGCCGTACGCTGTTGGAAAAAAAACGTACACCCACTCTCCCATATACAGACACATTGGACAATGAATGTGTTATTGTCGTTCACGTTGCTCTCGTCGTCGTGGAGTAACTGGCGAGAATGCCAGTTTCTCATTGCTACTGCCGGTGTTGATGGTGATGCTGCAAATACTATTGCTCCAACTATTACCACTACTACTACCAGTACATATTGGAATAAGGAGTATATAAGCCAAATTGGAATTAATTAAGGCAAAAAGCAGACGTATGTATAAGAAGGGAAAGAGGAAAGAATGGCTGCGACAGCAAAACATGAATTGCGACAAAAGTTTCCGGGTGAATCCACTGGTGATGAAGATATTGCAGCAATAGCAAAGCAAATTAGCGATCACGCTGAGGCTATCTATCAAACGTGGAAAAGCCGTGGTCTGGCGCCAACAGAGATACTCAATTGTCATAGTAATGCTACGGCTGCTGATAAATTTGGCAGTGCATTGACGCCAACGATGTCGCCGAATTCAAATTCTAATGCTAAAAAACTTGTGGAACCACTAGAAAATCTTCTTGGTGTTGGTGGTGGTGGTGGGCAGTCATATCATCCACCGCCACCACGGCTTGATAACAATAATAGTTTGGAGAAATTGGTAAATAATTTTGTAGTCGAGGATAAGGCAAGACAAAGATCGTCATACTTGACGAAAAATTTACCATCGTCAATACAATTTGCATTGGAAAAATTTGAACGTAATTCAGTGAGTCATAATTCACCGAAAACTCAACAGCAAACACGACCAAAAATAGCTTCAAACAAATCATCATTGTCTTCGCCATTGGCATCGCCATCCTCATCATCATCATCATCATCATTCCTGGGTGACACCATAGAGACAATTTTACCCGCGGATTTGCCTACGACCACAGCCGGAAATCAATCAAAACGTCCATTGAGCGTGCTAATCGCTAATTCATCGTCATCAAATAATATTGATTTATCTAGGTCAAACCAAAATTCTGGATTAACGACATGGCCATTGAAGAATAAATTATTCACCGAGTCTACACCCACTACACGTGTCAACGTATCAAAAGTCAATGTTGTGTCTTCGTATTTAGATGAAGTGGCGCGTGAAGAGGAGCGGCTTATAAATGCTCTGAAAACTGGGGCAGTTATTGGTGAAGATTTAAGTTCATCAACAGTGCCCATACGACAAAAACCAGCTATTATAAAAGAAAAACCGAAATTAACAGCCAATGGTGCCGTTCTTGAAAGAACATCACACTTTTTTCAACAAATTCATCAGCGAATTGACGAGAGAAAGACTGTGAGTTCAGTAGAGAAACTTGAGAAACTCGAAAAGCCACTGGAATTGAAAGAGGAACGTGAACCTCAAGTGATCACATCACGATGGGGTCCACGAATAACTTCACCAAGACCACGAATTGATCAAGTACCACATCCGGAATTGACGAGTCAACAGAAACAGCATATACGTGCTGCGGCTGCTGCAGCAGCTGCTATTGATACTTCAACAACTGCAGGAAATAATGTGAACCCTGTAAGACCATTCCTCACTCGCGGATCGGTTGCTGAACGCGTTCTGATATTTGAAAAATGTCCAAGTGAACTATTACTCGATAAACGTGGACCCCGACAACCTGCTGTAGGTTCATCGAGGTTCAGTTTTAATAATACTGATTCGCCTCGACCACAATCTTACGTACGTGAACGAATCCAGCAGCAACAATCGCGAGCACTTCCGCCCCACACTACTCTTCAAAGGCATATCAAAGCAAATAAAAATGTCCGCATACCTAGGTAATTTCTATTTACTTATTCATGCAAGGGTAATACCAGCTTTAACTCGACAAATAAATAATTTCTCACTTGTATCACCAATGAATTTATCTATCTCATATTTACACATTTTCTATTTTATTAATGTGTTGTTAATTTCTCTCATTTATAACCTTACTCGTTGCAGATTTTATTTTCCTGGTGGTAAACCTACACCACCAGTGCAATTGGAAGCTACAATTGCCAAGATAACTAAAGCGTTCGAGAGTCTTCCGGGTCATCGTGCTTCACGTTCGCAATTTCATATAATAGTGAAAGCATGCGATTTACCACTTTATTGGAAAGTTCCATTATTCTTGGCGGCGGATGGCGATAAAAATGCTTGCGTTGAGATGAAAACCTTCCTCGAGTTTTGGATAGAGTAAATAAAAAATCTGATTTTAACTTTTATCATTTCTTTAGTGGATAATAAATTAATTTCTGATACATTTCTTCCATTGCAGGATTAATGAAACACATCATGATATTGCAAGTAAATTTATCAGGATAACTACACGTGGTATGAGAAACTGTATACTACCTGAGGATCTGGTTTCTCTCGTACAGGATGTAGTTGACACTCATCCGGGTTTAACATTTCTTAAAGAGGCAACGGAATTTCATTCGCGTTATGTTCATACAGTGATTGCAAGAATATTTTATTGTGTCAATCGCAGTTGGAGTGGAAAAATTTCTACTGTAGAATTGCGACGAAGCAATTTATTAACAATCATCGGGATCTTAGAACACGAAGAGGATATAAATCAAGTGACATCCTATTTTAGTTACGAACACTTTTATGTTATATATTGTAAGTTCTGGGAACTCGATCGGGATCACGATTTATTCATTGATAAAATGGATCTGACAAGACACAATGATCATGGTAAGATTCTCATTAATGATTTATTTTTAACTCCGCTAGCAAACCAGCAAACTAATTTGCTATAACTCATGGCGACGGAAGCTGAAAATAATATTCTTTTTCCTTTCAGCACTCTCAACACGGCTCATAGAGAGAATATTCAGCGGTGCTGTAACGAGGGGCGGCGTTAAAAACGGTGGTGGTGCTCATCGTACAGATAAAATGAGCTATACAGAATTTGTTTGGTTTCTTCTCAGTGAAGAGGACAAAAATCACCCAACTGCCATTGAATATTGGTTTAGGTAACGATTCCATTGATTCAATGCAATAATCATCTTCTTTCTCTTTCGCGTGCTCATCTCGTTATCACGTAACAATGAATGAACGCGCTAAATATTTCGAAGCAAGTGGGCGTATATAGATTATATTCATGCCTTCTTCTGGTATTAGTTGTTCAGAAATTGACGTATATGCTAATTTTAGTATTCTGAACATTAATTAGGCAATGTATATCAATTCAAATGGAATGCCGAGAATTATTATATTCCCGTACATATTTCTAATACTAATAGATGCCGGAATGTTGCATGCAACTTCTGGTTTCTGTCCTGTATTATACTTGTGAATGATTTAGTGAAAAATATGATTGATTTCTTTGTTTACGAGCAGTAATATCATTCACAGTCACCGAATTGCTGTATTTAGAATTGACACGACAGTGATACTTTGATCAATTTATTTTTTTCATTCAAATAGATGCATGGATTTGGATGGTGATGGTTATTTATCCATGTATGAACTCGAGTATTTCTACGAAGAACAATTGCATCGTATGGAAGCTATTGGAATGGAGACTTTACCATTTGAGGATTGTCTCTGCCAAGTAATTAATTTCATTGAGATTATTCATAATGTGTAACATTATAATTTTCATGTTCATTAATGTAATGGTTTCGAATGCTTTTTGTAGATGTTGGATATGATTAAGCCGTTGATACCCGGAAAGATATCATTGAGCGATCTGAAAAAGTGCAAAATGACTTCGATATTCTTTGATACATTCTTCAATCTTGAGAAGTATCTTGATCATGAACAGCGTGATCCATTCGCATCAACAAGGGATCATGATGCTGATGGTCATGAGGTAGAATATTATATAACTGGACATAAATCCAGACTCCACGGAGTTGTTTCTTATTGGAGATAATTGCGTCCTGCATTGCGGTAATAATTTGTAGTTATTTATATTGTTCCTTTTCTCTTTATAGCTCTCAGATTGGGATCGATTTGCTGCGGACGAGTATGAATTGTTGGTTGCTGAAGAGAGCGGAAATGAGCAGAATGATCAGATGTGCGTGTCTTTGTGTTTCTTTTACATTCATTTTTTTCCAATCTGATGTTGAGAAAATTATTGATATTTAATAACGTTGTGTTCGATATTTATTGCAGGATGTATGAAACTGGAATGGAGGAAGACGGTTTTCCTACAAACTCGGATTGTATAACGAATGAGTTAAGTGTTCGTAATAAAACACGGGAATGCTACTCGAAGGATTATCCAGTTAATGATGATAAACGTCTTCACACAAATAATCATAATTATGACAGTGGCGACAGTGATGATTATGCAGAGAGTGACAACTGATTCGTGATGATGGTATATAATGAATGAATGATGTGCCATTCATTATTTCCAACTAGTATTGAACGATGTCCATATTGAAATACGGACGTGAAATCATATATTTTGTCTGAGTACCATAAACAATTTTTTTTTGTTTACCATAAATGACTTCAACAAGGTATCAGTATGTGTGCGTGTATGTTTGCAGTATTCATCTTTCTAATCACATTGTAAATAGTCTTCCCAACTTTGTCTATTTTCGTTTTGTTATTTGATGAATATAATTAAAAGTAGCGGCGAAGTTGTGGGAAAAGCGGGAGAAATTGTTTGTTAGGCTGATAGTATGAATTTCGTGTGTACCTTGAATGGTGCAGCAGAATCCGAGGAATAATATATATTTGTCAGTTGATAATATATTAATTATCGTAAATCATAAATGTATGGAGTGAGCATATACTGCTCTATATCATCGTCACGTGTACGTATACAATCATATAGATGTATCTATGTTCCATTTATTCACTCGATGACGCGGAGAATTTATAACTCGTGTTCATTCTATTGTTAATTTTATATCATGCCAATTTCTTTTTTTTACCGTAAGCCGTGTTGCCATGCTATAATTAACTTTTTTTTTACCAAGCGCGAGATCATTTCTTCGCCCGACTATTCAACTATTCATCAGATATTTAATTAGCTACTATTATAAAATATCTGTATTTGCAAATGTCATTCTAGTCCGATGCGTGCATCCACGTCTGAATGTGTGCTAAACATATACGTTATGAAAATAATATTATTTTGATGTGTCAAAATATGGCCAATGAGTAATTACTTGGCACGGTAAATAGGAAAAGTAAATTCCCGCCGTTTTAATTGTCAAATTGGTTTACTCGACAAGCCAGTAATCCCTATACCATATAATCGCCTTTCATTATCTTTCCAAAGATGTAATTATGTTAGTGGTAATGTAAACGTGAGGCTTGTTAACATGATTTATTTTCTTTTGTCTTATTATTATTATTATCGTTATTGATACGAGTCATGGAGCTTGTCAGCGCAATTTTATTGCGAATTCGTTATTTAACGCGGTTGTTTCATTGTTGCATTCTGACCATATTTCGATCGTTGTCTATATATCTATCCCATTTATTATATTAATCATGATATAGATTTATAATTGTTCAAGTAACTTGGAATGACATATGAAGGAGATTGTTTCACTATCATCAGTTTTGATGAAGCAGTCTCGAAACGAAAAATCGCAACAATATTTTCATTTTTTGTTAATCTATTTCGTTGGTTTCAAAAATCAACACCATTGTCGTCATTATCAACGTTAAATATTTGATATCAGAATATATATTAGTATTTGTACTATGTTTATTTATTCGTATATTTTTTTGCGCGTGTATATGGAAAAGTAGTGTGTGAGGAAAAATGGAGAAAAACTACTAATTCAGTCGATGAATTTTATTTGAAAATAAATCTATTATATGAGTAGAAAATAACAGCTTATAGTTGCAATGTATTATTGTGTATTAGTAGTTTTGACTTTCACTTTCAATTCCGACTTGTCTTTTTATTAAAATTTTGCCTCTTCTTTTTTCGTTTGAATGTTCATTTGAAAATGGAATATTTGATCATGTTCACAATTATTGCGTCGTCATACAAAATTCTATCATAATCGTTATAACAATTATTAACGGTTTCGAAATATCTATATAATTGACGACATAATATAAATTCTCTCACAATTATGTTACACAAAAGAATTGAGTCAACAAGATCTTAAGATTCCCATGCGACATGTTCTGGAATTAATTACGCTACTAGTTATTATGAACACGAAGAAAAAGAAATAAAACTTGATTAAAAGTAAGAATTCTTGCGGTATTATAAGTTATCCGTTCGATTTGCAAGTACCACGTATCGTGAGAGAAAGAGAGAGTGAGGATCTATGTTTTTTCAACAGATGAAGAATAAATATACTTACAAAAAAAAATAGGAGTAGAAAATAATCTCTACATATATAAATATATATATGAATACTTTATATACGTACAATTATAAATGATTAATAACAAAAAAAAGGTTTATCTGTATGTGCGTGTGTATTTATGATGACGATTTTGTAAGGATGATTCACAGAAATCAGATCAGTGAGTAAATCAAGGTGAACGATCCCGTAAAGAAATAACGGTTTGTTACACTCATTGGAATTCATAGTACATATGCGATCCATTCGGTCAGCTCTCGTCAACTCCAATCCGTAAAATATATATCCTTGTTCAGTATCTACATGATGCTTTGATACGCATGCAGGTACCAAACAACAGCCATCCATAGAATCATGTTCAAATACCAAATTCAACTTTTCAAATCATGTACCTAAGAAAAAAAATTCCATCAACTCTATCATCTCGATTATCCTTCATCATTCATGGTCCTTTCTCGCTATTTCAAGAAGGTGTAACCGAACAGTCCCTCGCTCTTCACGTCGGCCAGGTCCGGTTTTTGAATAAGCGGGCCAGTGGCGTATATACTTCACACACACGATCGGCCTCGTGCCATCTCCATTTATATACCACAATCCGAATCATTTAAATTCTTCAGCACCACATTCTCAACGTTTGGAATGCACTTGAATACTCCGCCCTTCCATATTTTTTTAGCTCGTCATTTGGGTTGTACAATTGACAATAATTGTATTGCTTCCTTGGTCATTCTCTGTTTACTTTTATTATTTATTTATTAGTCCTTTTTTCTGGGTTTTTTTTCTACATAGCCATGAGTAGTTGATTGTCTATGGACCCCAATCATCTTTATTTATATCTATTCTCTCTTTCTCTAACGAGTCATCGCAATTTTCTTCGGAAGGACCGTTACCAAGTCGCAAACGAAACGATTTGAAGCGCGGAGAATTGAGTGTGGGAAATATACAACCGGCGGTTGTGTTATATTCATGATAATTCTTTGGGTCAAGAACCGCGCAATGACGACCCAAAGAAAGAGTGGGAAATGAAAAAGGAGATAAAAAAGAGTTATATGAGAAATGGTAATAAAAAAAATTGAAATAATGGTGAGAAAAAAGGCGAAGAGGAATGTATTGGAATAAAACGAGATGATAAACTTGAATAATAATTCAAATTGAATGAACGTCGTCTTTCACAGAAAGGCAAACTTCATCGTCAATATATAAATATAAATAGCCATCATATAATGTTGTCGCAAATTAAATTGTGATTGTTATAATAAATATATTTTACACGTGGGGTACTAGTGGCGCATCAGAGACACTTGCCATTAATGAATGTTTGGGCTTGCAAACACAACCACTCTCAACGAGAACGTAATCTTGACCGGTGAGCGTTACAGGACCAAGTGGAATCACCAAAAATAAATAAGGCACGTATGTTTGAGTACACTCGCCATGTACTACATCACACTCCTTTGATCTATAAAATGAATGAATGATAAATAATTAATAAAAGAAAATTATAAAAGGATAAATAAATAAATGAATAAATACATGAATTAATGAATGTATGAGTGGAAGAGCACTGGTTGCTTCTTCTTTCACTCCAAAGTCAAATAAAGTAGGACATGCTACCGCAAACTTACTCGCAAACCTCGAAGACAACTTGCTGGAGTAGGTCGGGGAATTTTTGCACAATTGTGACTGGTTGTCCGCTTGTGAGACTGACCCCATACATGGGCGCCGTGGTATTGTAGCGGGTTTTACACAGCCTTGCTGGTGTGCCACACGTTTCTTTTGGAGTGAAGCTTCGTCCTGGAAATCATCATAAGATTAATGATTGTGATTGAGTCATCGTTATACGTAATTATGGTAGGTTTTTATGAATTCAATTATTTAGATCGTAAGGAGGGTGGGACATATCGAAGATTGTGCCTTTTAATGATATACATCCCGTTATGCCAAGCGGTTGCATCCAGTCAAGCTTGATAACTGTATCGCTTGAATAATACCAGGGTGCCTATGGTATCGTTTCCTTGCGATCGTGATGATGAAGTTTTGTTATTTGGCAATACCGTTATACACTTGGAGATATAGATAGAATATATAAATATTCATATTTCATGTGGTGTTGTTGACTCACCGTTTCGCGAATTGGTCATAGTATAATCGCCTTGAGAAATTTTATAATTGTGTAGTAGTGTTTGACGTGTTAACTCAGGATCTGTTACACGGTTCTGATTATACATTCGTCCCGAGCGATTGCTTCCGCCCCAGAGATTTTTAAAACTCCGCGAAATCGCCGCCCTGAAATGCATATATGTTCCATTTGTCATTGATTTGTTTTCTTTTTTTTTATTTGAACCACATGCAATAAAAGAATCTGGATTTAGCACTAGAAAAAAGGCGTAATTCGAAAATCAGAAAAAAATTCAGTTTCTATTATTTCATGAATGTTTCATGAATTTTCAATCTCACACTGGTTCGTTTTTTCTCATAGATTTTATACTCACGATGGATAAGGCATATTGTTAGGTCCAATACAGTCCGCAGGATCATTCAAAGCATCGCCCCAAACATATTTTAATCCAAGACCATCATCTGTACATTTCTGTGGAGTTTTAGCGGAGCACCAGTTCTCGCATACCAAAACAAAGATTGAAAACCTAAATAGGTACTGCACCTGCAATTCAAACATTCAATATTCACCGTGCACTATTCCAAAACAACAAAAGATAAATCTAAATGAATGGCCATGTAGTGTCCCACCCTCCTTTCGCTATCCTGTTTTTTCTTTATCTTTTCTCACGTGGTTCATATATAAGTGAAACGAGTAACGGTACGACTGTGTATGGGCGATAATACCCACTTGAATAAACGTTCCATCGCGTGTCCATTCGTCTTTAACGGTAATATGTTGAAAATATATTTAACGCTTCATTATTCATATTTGTGTTTGATGTGGTTGAGCTTCGTGATGATTGCCATTCAATATTTCAAACAGTCACGCATCTCAAGGAATATTACTACATTATGAAAGGCAATTTTTACCCTCAAGTTAATCTCCGGTAAACCGCGCCGATTGTTTGCCTCCGCATTCTTCAAATTCCACTGAATAGCAAAGACCCTCACACATTGTTCATAAATTTCTCATTCCACTGGCCATTCATTCATTCAATCATATTTAAATAACATAAACTGTTTATCAATATAATTCATACATTTTTTCCAATAAATAACAAACGAAAATATATTAAAACGAATTGAAATGAACTCACCGTTAAATATGAGAACATTTTTCTTGTGAATTATAATTTCACGCCAAAGTATCAATAACAAAATTTGATTTCGCGCACAATCAGGAGTTTTGTCAATGATAAAATTGTTGCTCCAAACAATAATTGTTGAAAATAGATGGACATCAATACAATATACAAAATTCACAAAAGGCCGTTCATGTCACTACACCGGATGTCGTGGGGTCGAGCACCTCCGTCTGTGCAGGTGGATGCTCAGAGGTTGACTGTAGAATCGACCGTGAGCAAGAGAATATTGCGGTTGGTTCCTCAACGAGCGATGGAAAAACCAAAAAGGAGCGTATAGTAAAGGATAGAAAATAAGAAAGAGGGAGCGAAAGAGAAAAAGAGGAGGAGAATCAACTCATCCAATAGTTCGACAAGGCACATTTTTCTCTTTTTCTATCCTTTCTAGCTTACATAAATAGATATGCTCCATTAAGTTGATAAAATGACATTACAATTTACTCATTGAATCTTTCATGTTTTCAATTTCATTTATTGTTTTATACTCTTATTCTGTTGCAAGTCATCTTCAATTATTCGTATCGTATTAATTATTTAGTCGTGTGATTTAATTCTTATTGATAAAAAAAAAATATAACGATTTAATAGTTTCACGTAAATATTCTTTCTGGTTTACATCGAAACTAATAAATTTATGATACATATTATAATAAAGAAACATATTCTGGTCATATTTCATAATTAACTAGCTCGCATGTGAGCTAGGAAGAGACTTTGTAAAAATTGACAAAGCAGCTTTAGCCATTGTCTCTGTTTTAATGTTATTCGATTGATGCTCATTCACACGCATTACTGCAAAAATATATATACGATGTTTCGATATATGTGCAATTTCTTTGTTTCACTCATGAAACATTTCTCGTTTGTCAATAATGAAAAAAAGGGAAGGTTATTATTATTATCAATCAGACTGATAATAGTAAATTGGAACATTAATAATGAAAATTATTTGTTTTCTAAAAATGAGTTCAATCGTCAAATCTAATGGAATTGACAGACATGTCAATCTGTCCACCTCGATAACTGCCGCGTTTCTTTTTCGTTTTCTCATGTCTGAATGATTTACCTCGCGTATGTTTTAAATCGAGATTGGCTCTTTCACCCCAGGATCCGCGCGCACCTTTCTGTGAGGGAGAAATATATGAATTAATGAATAGATTCATGACGAAAAACGATTAGCTAGCTGAACGCTTAAAACATGTGTGGGTTTGTTCTAGCAGTAACGAGAGAAGTCGAGTCGAAGCAGAATATGTAATTCGAATTAATTTAGCGTGTGATTCAATCGTCAAATGTGATTTTTTTGTTTTGCTTTGGTGTTGAATCAAATGAGCTATTATTTTTATCTTGTCCGCCGAATGAATTTCTGCCGCCTCGGAATCCACCGCGTCCGCCTCCTCTTTCACCATCACCAAACGATTTCCGGAATCCACCACCGCCTTCATTATTATCCCATGACTTTCTGTTATCAAATCCTCCACGGCCTCCACGGAATCCACCTCGACCACCTCTGTCAAATCCTCCTCTGCCGCCACCTCGTTCAAATCCTCCCCTGCCGCCACCTCTTTCGAATCCTCCCCTTCCGCCACCTCTTTCAAATCCACCTCGTCCTCCTCTACCGCCACGACCACCTCTAAATCCACCGCGATCTCCATCTCTACCGCCAAATCCACCTCGTCCACCTCTTGACCCTCTGCCGCCAAATCCACCTCGTCCACGATCACCATCACCATGTTTAACATCATTCGACTCTTCTTCCTCGTTCGTCTAGAAAACAAAAGAAGGAAAACAGCAGGTCAATCATCGTGTCATCAATGAAGCTAATTTCTACGATCTGCCAAAGGAAACATTGCCGCAAAACACTATCGCTCAGTTTCTCCTTATTTTTTATTGTGTTGAAGAAAAAGCATTCATCGCAATATTTTTTTTCCCGCTCTAAATGAAAAACTGGCCGCGGAACTTTCACGAAGCAGTGAGTGACCTGCGTTCCTCGTTTTCTTTTCTATCAAACACACACATGTGTAAATGATATTTCTTTTTATTTTTACCTTTGCTTCAAATGAATTGTTTGCCAAATGTGGAGATACCTCGATTTCATCGTCCCTTACACGTCGAAAAGGTGTATTTTGTTGTGACTAAAGAAGAGCGGGATATTGTTTATGATCAATGCTTTCCCAACAATTTTTGTTTCCCTGCTCACCCTATTCTTAACATAATAGAATAAAACAAATGAACCCATATAATTACCTTCTCGCCATTCAAGTCGTTATGGCTACTTTTGACAAAATTGTTGTAATTTGTCTTGGCTACTTTTGCTGGTGTTGATGATTCTTCATTATTGCTCTTATTCTTCTTTTTCTTTCCTGATTCTTCGCTTTCTTCGTGTTTTCTTTTGCCACCCGTGACTACTTTCGCGGATTGATCCTCTTCTTCATCATCGTCATCACCATCATCATCAGACTCTTCTTCGGGCTCAGATACAGCCTTTTTAGTTGGAGATTTAGCAACAGGTGTAGCCGCCTTGACTTTCGTATTTGGCTTCTCATCTTCCGATGAAGAATCGTCGCTTGACGATTTTTTAGATGCTTTAGTTGGTTTCACTACAGCTGGTTTGACGGGTGCTGATTTTGGTGCTTCATCTTCGGAATCATCTGAATCTTCGCTTGAAGAGTCAGCCGCTTTCGCTGCCGGTTTGACTGGTGTGACTTTGGCCACAGCTTTCTTTGGTGGCTCTTCTTCATCGCTACTATCGTCGCTACTTGATTCTTTTGTTTTTTTCACCGCTGGTGTTGGAACAGCTTTCTTTTGAGCAGCTGGCGTAATTGGTGCCGCTTTCTTTGCTGGCGGTTCATCTTCATCACTACTTTCCTCACTTGACGATTCTTTTTTAGCTTTTGTTGGCTTAGTTACTGCTGCTTTCGCTGCTGGTTTTGCCGCTGGCTTCTCATCTTCTGATGATTCATCGGAGTCACTAGATTCGGCTTTTTTCGGCGCAACTTGGACCGTTTTTTTCGGTGTTGGCGCTGGGGCTTTGCGAGTTACTGCTGGCTTTACCGGTGCCTCTTCTTCATCACTGCTATCCTCCGAGCTTGAATCTTCTTTCTTTTTGGCGGCAACCGGCACAGACTTCACGGGTGTTTTAGTGTTGGTTTTGGGAGCCTCTTCTTCTGAAGAACTATCGTCTGAGCTTGATTCTTTTTTGGCCGGTGCTTTTGTCTTGGTTTTATTGTTTACCGGAGTTTTTGTTAGCGCTGCTGTGGCAGGTTTCTTGGCTGCAGGTTTCTCTTCCTCTTCTGATGAATCGTCTTCAGAGCTAGATTTCGCTTTAGCTGGTGTTACTTTAGTGACTGGCTTTTTTGCGGTTTCATCTTCTGAACTTGAATCATCAGATGATTCTTTCTTATTATTCGCCGCAACTGTTTTGACCGGTGTTTTGCCATTTACTTGTGGTTTCTTTTGCGCCTCATCGTCCTCACTGTCTGAACTACTCGAATCTGATTGATTGGCTTTTGCAGCTGCTTTGATGTTCACTTTTTTCGCCGAACTCTTCTGGTAAAACTGAACTACTTCGAGAATCCCAGGTGAGCCTTTTGGCAATGTGGGCTGATAAAGAAAAAAATATGACGATCAAAAACATATTTGCGTACAACAATGAAAGCAATAATAGGAATGAGAATTTGAGGGTATTGTTCCCTCACTTAAAATCGACAATATACACCGAAATGAATTCAAAATGGACAGAAAAACTAATCGATACAGATTCATTGTCGTGCAGCCCATCGACCACGTTTTGAATGTCAGGGATATTCAATAGCCGATCCAACCTTTACGGCCGTAATCTCAAGTATTTAGATGAAATTTTCTTCTTTACTCAACAATGTTGATAAATTTGAATGTTAAAAATGCAAATAAAAATTGTGTTTTGCAAACTGAATGAAAGAAATGACGAAGTATCGTCAAATACCGTGCGGCCATCACCACGTGGTAATTAAACGATGGTGTCGAGGCGGTACATTGCGCCCACGTTTTGTCACATCTAATAATTAATAAAACAGATTTCTAATAGTGAATAATATATGGAGATTCTGAATACATACCGCATTTGTTTTCTTTTGGAAAACTTTTGCAAGGGATGCATCTTTCTTGAGTAAATAGTCGTATATAAGAGCAGAAACAGCCAATTCCTCTATGGATGCCATGATGGACGCGGGCAAAGGAATTGTGAAAGTGTGTGTCAGTATAAATCTGGAGTTGATCAGTCCGACTCGGCCGAATGTGAAGGCGGATCCACACTGCAAACGTATAAGGAATGAGGAATGGAATGCGACGACAGCCAATCGACCGTATCGTAGTTTTCTGTCGCATCATGTTGACTTGTGATTGGCTGAATCGGTAGTTCCGCGTGTTCCTTCATTTTATTTCGCTGGTTTGGGATTTAAAATCGAAGATAAGAAATCAACCACAAGACTTCTGGCCAATAACGACGAGGAATACGACATTTGTGATGCGCTCGGTCCAATGCGCAGCATTATATTGATTCGTTATTCGTTCGTTGTTCATGTGAATGAACTTTAAGTCTCAATTAAGAAATAGATTCGAGAAAGTGAACCAACTCCTGAAGAACCTCAAGGTTTCATATTTTTATGTGATATGCAATATTATGTAAATGTAATATCTTTGATTATTTCTTATTCGATGATCATAGACGAAGTTCCACAACTACATCTTAATTTGGCGGTTCTGAGAAGAACTCTCTGACGAATTCTATAGTTCGAATTCCAATTTCAATTCCCATTATCCATTAAAATATCTACCCGCGCTTTGTAGAGGGCGACGGTGTATTCCTGTCGCTACTTTATTACCGCCAAAAATAAAAACACACCACCGTCAATGGTTCTCAATTCAATTGTGTTTGCGGGCTTGAAGCCGACCGTTTCTTTGAAATTTAAAACACAATACGGACGTTCTTCGTATAACCTCCAAATTCATTCTTCAGCTGCCAATTTGCTGTATCTTAAAATTCTCATTGTTATTTCCAACATCAAAACCTCATCACTAATCACGTGAAATATTTTTGTTTACACAATTTTTATTCGTCCGTAACTTAACGATGGAAACTCAGCAGAAAGCTAAATGCATAACATTAAAGGGTTCAGCAGAATTGGTAAAAAAATATCTAGGTAATTAGTATTTTGATTTACTACAGCAATTTTCCTTTTAGAAAAATATGTAGTTTAGTTGCCTATTCCTCTAATTCCATCATCTCATTGTAAGTATTTACTCAATTTTCAATTGTTTTATCTCTATACTTCACTAATTGTTTTCAGATTATGGAATAAATAGTATTCTCTATCAACGTGGTATATACCCACCAGAAACATTTGAGCCTGCTGAAAATTTTGGTTTGTTTATATTGATGTCAACTGATGAAAAAATCAAAAGTTTTCTCAATACCGTTCTCAGTCAAGTGGAAGAGTGGTTGCTCCAACGTAAAGTAGAGCAAGTTTCTCTGGTTATCACTAATATAAATACCAAAGAGGTGCTGGAAAAATGGGACTTTAGGGTTGAATATGAGGCGAAACTTGAAAGCGATGCTGCTAGCAATGGGGCAGCTTTACCACCTCTACCCGAAGTTGGCACCAAAGATGCACAAACTATCCAAAAAGAAATTCGTGAAGTTATTAGACAGATAACTGGTGAGATAATTCAGTACATTCATTCTTTTTCTCTTCTCATGGAATAATTACATGTTCGATATCTTCAAATTGTTATTATACACCGCGATAAATTCCCATGATACTGTACGTCATTCTTGAGTTGGATGTTGTATTGTCGTACTACCGCATAAGCGTTCAGATTGTTTAATTAATTTATTTATTCATTTATTCGATTATAATAATTTTTTAGTTTCCGTTTTCCATTTGTAAATAGGTACTGTAAGCTTTCTGCCGCTTCTGGACTGCCTGTGCTCCTTTGATATATTAACTTATACTGTGCCAAACTGCGGAATACCAAATGAATGGGATGAAACCCAACCAGTTTTTATTGCAAACAGTCAAGAAGTGCAGCTTAGATCATTCTCCACATCAATACATAAAATGAATACAATAGTAAGTTACAGGAATACGTGAGTGACAATATTGGTCGTTTAAAATTGTAAAACTATTAATTATTTTTTTGTAAATTTATACGATTATGGCGATAATATTAATGCACCTTATTTAACTTTCTTTTTTCATACTTATCTTTTTTTTACTGCATTTTAAATACAATACAAATATTTTTGTCGAACAAACTATGTGGGCGTTTTGTCTTTATATTCAATAATCTCGATTCATAAGAATTTGATGGCGATTAAAAGTGACGGACGGTAGGTAATAATCCTGTCTGGATGGAAACTAATGACTGTAACAGGCGTAATTTTCATGAGGACTTCTGACTTCACTCCCATAGATATCTGAATTGCACGACGGAGGCAATGTTAATGGCCAAGAAGCTGGAGCCCTCGTCGCAACTGTCGGAAGTCTCGAATTACTTTGGACCATTAAGTTTATCTTGGCGCGGGCGAGATATTCGTCGCCAAGTCTTGATCCCCTTCTCTCTTCTTCTGTTGGTCTTCGTTTGAGGCGCCCGGCTGCTCGCCAACTTTTACATCAACCCCTTTGACGTGCAGAACCTCCTTCACTTACGCACCAATGGTCTTGTGGATTATTGCTCGACGTTCCCATGGATTCCACATATTATTTCGCCTCTGCAAAACAAAAATATCATTCTCAATTGATGTGCGATTAAGAATTTAATCTTATTTTGTTATTTTACTAATATTTTTAATATTTTCATTTTTTATATTTTCCTCTTCATCCATAGTATATTCGAAATTCACAAATGAGCAAGTGACGACGTTCAGTCGCGTTTTATCGAGGTCGACGTCTTGAGTCACGGTGCATCGTCCCCTCGCTGTGTATAATTATAACGTAACCAACTTACCTCGACGGTAGAGACCGGACTTTGCCTGGCCCCGCCAACTCATCCGTAAAAACTCCGAAAAATCTGACAAGAATATTCATATATGCGACAATGATAACATTTATATTCACAATTACGTACGTTACAATTATCTTCATCGCCTATTCATCTGTACTCTCGGTCATACTACAAGCGTTTGACTATTTTTCATTTATGTTCAAGCAATGAAAGCTACAAATTGAAGCTACAAACACGCGACGATAAAATATCAACGTATAAGCTCGGAAGTGTACTTGGCAAATAGTATATTGGAATAAAATATCGAATGTTGAATGTTGACGTTGAAGAGTGCATGAGGCGAAAGTAAAATTGATTGTACGTAAGTATTTTGCACTTCATTATAACATATGTAGATATATATGGTCTGCTAACATATATATCTATGGAAAATGACTAAACGAAAATTGCTGGCTGAGCTTGAATCAAGAAGATGGGGAGTAAGAATTGCCTGAGGGGCAAATGGCTCTCTAGTTCTATTTCCGACTCTCGTGAATCATCTCGAGTTCACCTATCTTGCACGATTTTGCCGTCACCATTCGCGCGTTTGCTACCACACAGCAGCCGGACGCAGGCATCGTTAGACGTACACGCCACGATTTGAAATGCGTCGCTTGTACGACACAAAACACATACACACATCCATTATTTCTTCACAAAATATTACAAAATGATTTCACTATTTTCGCGTGTATAAATCATGGTGAATGGGAGGAAGGTGAATTCGAAAAAAAAGGAATAAATTAAAAATAATTGTTTCTCATTGATACTCGCGTGTGTGCGCTCCCGATACTTCGCGGGAGATGCCCGTGTCCAAAATAGAATCAGTCGTCGGGGGGCCCACAAAGTCTCCCATTAGGAAATTGTCATACTTGCAACAAAATACACACACACATCTATATATTTATATGAGTGGGTTTTACTTCAATCAGAATGGAGAAAAAGACATGAATTAGAGAATAATAAATAAAATATTGCCATAATGAAAATTAATTCAATTTTTTTTTTCGTTTTTTGTTTTTTAATCACAAATCAATAAATTTAAATGCTTAATAATTAATAAATAAATTAGATAGCTTTTTCTTTCATCATACAATAATAAAGGAGAGATATTAGGGCGAATGGGAATGGGGAAAAAGGAGAATGAGTACCTGTCAATAATGAATATTTGAATGTTATTATTCATGAACGCAGATGTCATTGTGCAGTTAAACATAGAAAAAATTAATTTTTTCTTCTTCCCTTACCTAAATTCTATGTAACACATCATTTTTTTACATGTATCCGTGTTTATGTTTCTTTTGCTTTTTCCAAACGTCTCACCCGTGTATGTATACATATATGTACACGCGAAAATTAAATATAACATGAAATTATGATAGTGATAATAATCATAGTATAATAACAACGTAATAATGTATAAAACATAAATAGAATCCCGAGTTAGACGTTTATACGCCTGGCACTCTATTGCTCTCAAATCGTTCTCTGAGGGGCTGTCATTCTTAAATGATACCACTTCACATCGCACATTTGCGTCTCTCTTTTTCACTTGCACTCTCCCTTTTCGATAAACCACTACAAGTGCGAACAAGTGTGTTGGAAAATTCGAAAGAGAAGGCAAGAAAAAATGAAGAAACAATCGAAAATTTGGAAATAGAAAACGAGGGGACGACACTGACATACATCAATTGTTTGACACACACACACACGCACACACACAAGATGTCAAATAGGAATTGAACATGTAATATTCAATTTCATTCAATCAGTAAATAATAGTGTTTGGAAGACACTTCTTTGGTATAATTCATGGGAAACGAAATAGGATAGGAAAAACAAAAATTGTGGACTGTTAAAGAAATGATACATTTACGGATAGTTATATTCTAGCTATATCTGTATATATAAATATAGACGTGGGTGTGTGTGTGGGTGTGTGTGTCTATCTATAGATAAAATATACGTATAATAGAGTAAAAAGTATAATAGGTACCTGAATAGGGAAAAGTCAAATTCCAAACAGAGAACAGGTCGATAAGAGCAGCAGAAAAAAGTAAGAGTGCCTGGCAAGAATTATCGATGAAGGAAAAAATATAATTACATTGTTTGCGCGTTTCCATCCTCGTCGTGATTTATCATAAATAGGATGCATCCAAGTGGAAACATTTCGACTACTACATATGATGAGATTCGTGACGTCAGGTCAGGGTAAGGTGTGGACATATCGAGGCGAGGAAAACGGGCGCGTCCGTGTGTACGCATGTATTCATGTGTATGTGTGTATGTGTTTGCGAATGTGTCTTCATTCTCGACCAATAATAATATGTAAAAATAAAATAATTAATAATTAATCTAATATCGATTGCAAATTAATGACGATGATGACATATTGGGGATACTGGGGCTTGATAAAAATATCAATATAAAGATGCGATTAATATTACTACTAAACTGCGAAAATAATTAATGATAGTGAACAATTAATTAAAAATAATGATCAAACACTTATTTGATAATAATTAATAATCAATAATAAAATGAATATTTGTCTGTTTTGTTTCGTTTCGCTTCTTTTTGTGTTTCATGTTTTTCTTTTTGAATATAAATGTTGGGGAACGCCAAAAAAGAGTAGGCAAACTACCAAATTGGGTTCCGCGCCACTATCGTTAGCAGTAATACGAGGTCGAGAGACCCAACTTGCATGAAAATGGCGCTCTATGACGATTGTACACACTTCCGGTGCTGATTACGTCCTTGGTCTCGCATCGTAGACCGGTGAAGCCCTCAGCGCATCTGTAAACATATTCAATTATATGTTATATGTTCATTCGGTATATATTCTTTTGTTTTCATTTATTCATCACCGGTAGTGTAATGGGGAATGAGACTAGAATTATTTATGTTGTCGGTCATGAGCTGATCTGTTGGTATTCTACAAATCCTTCTTACAAATTCATATGCATGCGTTAATCTATACAATCAAAATTCATATGGAATCTATTGAAAAAAAAATAGCGCTGTGCATTAATCATCTTAGGACACCAGGAGTCCAAATGAGTTAAAATCAATCTTTATGAAAATGGCTTATTTCAATAAGTTCCAGATGAATCTTACCGGTTCTTTACTGCTCTGTTTATTTTCAAATAAAGATTGATTAACACAATCATATAAATAAATATGGACAAATATCGCGAACTGTTACTCAAATTCGATGTATACTGGCTGATGTCAGCATACAGCTGAAATAGAATTCCTGCTCTATTCTATTGAGTATGCTAATAGAAAAAAAAACGGGATTCAACGGAATTTAGTTGAATCAACTAATATTTCTATCTCTATGTATTCAACAGTGACGAAGGTGATATTTAACTGTTGTAAGTTATTGGAATTTTTGGAAATTCTCACTTGTGTAGGCGTGTAAAGAACCTAGTTCTAAAATAATTGTTTCATTTTATATTCTTGGAAGTGAATATATGCAGAATATGAAAAAAATGGGAACGAAATTCTCTTCAATTTTTTTATTTCGGTTTCCCCTTAATCAAAGTTGGGAATCAATGTGACATCCATGAAAATGATCCCATCATTATTAAATTTGTCGAAAAAATTGTCCACTTCGTTTCGCACCATTCTTGAGTAATTGAAGAACTGAGATTTGAATAAAAATGTTTTCCGTATTTATATATATATATACATATATACATATTTATATATTTTTTATATGTATGTAGATAGATGTCAGCCTCGTGAGAGAATACTCATCCCTCTCTTACGCTTGTATGCTTACGAACAAGCCACGGAACTCGAGACGCTTCTCTGGAAAATAATTTGGTCGTTCTATTTATAAGCTTTCGAAATGAGTGAGTCTCTTTGGCGCGTGCGTGCGCGCGAGAAAGCAAGGGAGTGTGTGAAAGAGGACGAGATGGAGTAGAATAAATGAGTGAGTGAGAGGGTGAGAGGGGGAAGGACGTCCCTACATCGTGTTACATATACTCAAGTCGTGCCTCGTGCGCGCTAAGGCAGATGTGTCGCGCGAAAATGTTTTAACGTCTCTCTCATTCGTTTTTCTCTTTTTCATTAAATATTTTTTCTTCGTTCATTCTCCAGACAATTTTTCGCATTTTCATCATGCTTTATTTTTTCTATTCCTCTTTCGTTGCTCTCCCCTTCATTTTTTATTTTTCGTGCGTCGATTCAACTGGAGTCGTAGACTTGCAATAGTATAATCTAAAAATTACTCTTCGTATTTCTTAATGATTTATTATTTTTTTTCTGACCTTTTGCCAGGTGTATCTTTTTCGCATAAAATCTCTCTCTTTCGTTTATGTCTCTCATTTTTCATATTTCTTATTATTTTTTTCTCATGCCTATCTCTGACACTCTTTCTATCAGTCTCCCTCGTTCTTTCTTTCTCGTGGGCTTGACATTTTTGTCTACGTCTTCAGCCAATGTTTTGACTACCGGCAATTTGACTGGCACATGGCTACACGTCCTGTGCACTACCCCCGTCTGCCTTGGCCACAACGCGCGTGTACGCAGACAGACACGAGTAGAATAAAAGAAGAAAAAATATGAAATTTATTTTTTATTCACGAGATACGTCATTTATATATGTGAAGGAAAGAAACATTTGTGTATTCATATCTAGCGAGTGAACTGTAGGGACGTAAGACGGATGGATTAAATATTTACCTGCATGCTGGTTCGCCGACAGTTTCGAAGAAGAGACACGTACCACCATTCATGCAAAAATCACCTGCTATTGGACAGGGTTGCTCTTGTCTGGGCCACGCAACTGTCGCTATACATAAAAATGAATGAATTAATCAATGATTTCCTGATCAAAATTTCCAACCGAATTTTTATTCTATCTTGAATGTGTCATTCATTTGCTTTGAAATCATCTACAGTTAAACATTATAATTTCTGTGCCTGCCATTCGGAAAGAAAATTATTGAAAATAATTCAATCAACTCACTGGTCTCCATAATCTTGGCGTCATGTGCGACTAGAAGTTGGGCGGCAAGGGAGGCTCGATAGCCAGAGGTACTTTGGGCAACGCATTCGTACCGTCCACTGTCTTCCTCTCGTGCCGATGCTATCACCACTTTCGATCGTCTCCTGATATAATAAAAAGAAAATTGTTAATGAAAATGAATATATATCAAATTAGAATAATATCCTGATATGAATCTTCACAATGTGGTCAGGTCGTGCAATAATTTCCTTCTCATTTCTTATCTATTCTATTATAGTGGAAAAACGAGATGAAAATCAACTATTTCAACATTTATATCGAAATTTGAAAAGGAAAATTAATCTGAAATTATCAAGTTTTCACTCATAATTGAAGAACGTTCCTCTCTCTGATATCTTTTCATATATTCAAACGGCCTGAAATATGATTCTTCAAATGATAACATTATCATAACTTCATTCATTTCATGCCTGCGTCAATACGAAGGGTGTGAATAAAATGATCAAACAAAATAATACATATCATTTCCTTCCTCTTCAACAATGCTGAAAAAAATGTATTTTTGATGGGGAACTTCCTCTTGTTCTTTTCTTCGAAACTGAATTCTATTTTCAATCCTCATTAAATCCCAATCGTTTGATCAAGATTAAGATATCTCAAACACTTTTAGCAGAACGACCTTTGTAAGGAACAGTATATATAACTGGATAGCTGACTATTCTTGATGAAAAGAAAACCGTTGAAAAGTATCAAAGAACAGAAATAAAATTGATTAGAAGTTGCGAACAAATGTTATGATTGCAATGAAATGAATATTTTCAATTTAAGGATATAATTTCCTTCTATTATACAATACGATGAGAAATGAAGATAAATAAAATTGGATCGTTCGGCCAAAGACAAATGAAAATGTACTTTTGAACTCTCCACTTATATTTATATAACAAAATCATATCATATCACCAACACTTAGCATATTCCATACACACAAATACATTTATGCATCTTTCTCTTTCATTCCACACTCAACCTTTCACTCCCCTCTAACTGCCTCATTCTCTTTCTCACTGTCTCATTCTCTTTCTTTCCAAGTAGGTGCGTATATAGCGTGGAGACGTAACGAGATGAAAGGAAAGAGGCGAAAAGCGCGGGCCGACTTGTATATGAACGAGGTGGAATATATAAATAGAAATCGAAGATGAGCAAAGAAGCAAATGTTAACGAATGAGAGAGATAAAATGACGAGAGAAAGATAGAGAAAGAAATAAAGAAAGAGAATGAAAAATAGAGAGTATGAGAGAGCTAAGAGTGCCGCTCGTCTAGACGGAGTGTCGATTTTTCCTCTGGCAACCAAATTAGAAACTCTCCGCGACTACTCTTCCCGACTTTCTTAGCCACGCACTTCCTCTCGTCTCATTTTTTATTCTATCTCTTTTCTTTCATATTTTTCTCTATACTAATATATATGTATATAACACATGAGTATATATATCATTCTGACTTATGTTTATTTCCATGAACATTTTCATTTAACATAGAAATGATAAGAGGGCATTTCTATGTTTCAAATTATTGTGATTGATTTTTCGTTTTTTGACGTCTCGTTTATCAATGGTGTATCTACAATGAGTATGTGAATGAATCACGTTGTCGGGACCTCTAGGAAGCAATGGAAATTTTCGGAGTGTGCGCAGATTTCGAGAAATGCTCATCGCATAATATGAAGATGATTATCCATTTTTTTTTAGTTTGTTTCTGCGAAGCTGTTCTCTGAATTTGCTGCCGTGATTTCTTGGGGATGATCTATGAATTTAGTTTGAACAGTTTACATTCGATTTGGATTTGTATTTTCCGTATTTCCAACTAGGATTATGTTGATAAGTTGGAAATTGATATTTATCATACTCAATCATTTTGATATGTTTAGTCGTTTCATGTGGCTTTTTTTGTCTTTCCAATAATTTAACTTCAGAGCATGAGAACAATCTTTGGTCAGAATTGGTCAGAATTGTGAATTCGCTGTGATTCGAATTCTAATTCTGTCCTGACTAAATTTTTTAGATTTCTCAATGGAAGAATAACAGAAATGAGCAAACATCCAATGATCTGAAGATGAATATGATTTTCTCAAAATTTATTCGAAATGCAATCAACCACTGTACTTAAAATCTGAAATTTATAAAAATCAAAATGAATGAATGACCAATTGAGAATATAAATAGAATGGGGTAGAGTTAAATTAAGATAAAATAATACTCTCACCGTTTATGTTGAATTCTCAAGCCTCTTCGTGGATAAAGCGGAACACCGTCTTTGAGCCAATGAACACGTGGCGGTGGCGAGCCTCTCGTCCTGCATACGAGTTTCACCCTCTCACGCGTTCTTGCCACCGAGTCCCTGAGCTCCGACAACGTCACTTCTCGCACTGCAACATTCAACAGTTTATTCTTTAAGTACGAACGAGAAAAAAAAGGAAGAAAAATAGGGAGCAACAAAAAAAAAAAGGAATAAATAAACACTGTATAGAATAGTGTGTCGCATGTCTCTTAACATATATAAAAGAAGACAAAAAAAAAGCATATGAAATAAAAAAAGGAAGAAGCAAAAGTAGATGGAGAAGAAGAAGAAACGCATCCCAGTCTTTCTAAATTTGTTTCACGTAGATTACACGCAGCAGCCATGATGTTGGGCTTGTGTTATAATTAGACCATCGTTCACTCTCGACTGTATTCTCGACGCCGCCATCACCCCTATTGTTTGTTTCAACACGTTCACTTTGAGGTGAAAAAATAACAAAAAGGAAAAAAAAAACATGAAGAGAAGGCAAGAAGAAAAAAACATTTATTTTTACTATTTAGTTCAGTGCGCTACATTGTGTGATATTTCAAAATGTTGACCTAATTGTTTTCAATTGTTCAATGAATTTATATATAGCAACTGAAAAACAAAAATGAGAGCAAATGAAAATATTCAATTGAAGTCGAATAAAATTAAATAGAAATGACCGAGTGTGATCATCGAACTGCGACAATTCAGACAATATGAGTTTAAAGCGCAGTCTGACTGCTCATAGGCCACTACTACTTTGCCTTTGCTTCCCACTCGCTAATAGAACGAGCGAAGAAGTGAAAAAATGGTAATTTGATAGAAGTCTCACTGAATAATTAGGACAAATATCGAAATTAAATTGATACATTTAAAGTAAGGTTGATCAATTGGTAAATTTTTTCGTTCCTGATGGAAATGTCAGATTAAAATGTTGGAATGTTCCAACGGCAATAAATTTTTACAACACTCCCTTATTTAAATTATTTCTTCACTCATTTCACAGACGAATATTGACAAACAATAAAGGACTTAATGTATAAATTATATTTACACATTTAATTAATATTCAATCTAATAGGACGAATAAGAAGAAAATAACAATTGAAGTCGAATAATTTACCAGAAAATAACTTAAAAAAGGCAACAAAAATAGTAAATGTTTAGAATGATGAATAAACATTGTCTATCACCATTCGCAAGTAACCAAAGATACGCTTAGTTAGTATTATTCCATTCCCTACATATACTTCACAATGTATATAATCAACAGACGTTTCTCAATGAATTATTTAGACAAGCGAGCCATCGATCGTGCGTCGTTGGTGTCTCGACTGCTGCTGAATTTGCTGATAAATAATATCTTACAGATTGGGGCTAGGTTGGAATAATATACTTTGATATTTCAATAGCCATTGTATTGGGTTGTATGTCTATATGTAGTTGCGATTCAATGTGAGTAATCAAACACCGAGTGATATATGTGTGTTCCAAGTCAAAACATCAAATAAAAAAAGTTACCGAGATAATTTAAACAAATATGTTGCATTGAGATAAAAAGAATTTTAATATGATTCAAATACAATCCAAATACAGAGAATCAGTAAAATCAATTCTCAGTTATCACTATTGATCGAAGTTATTCATACTTTTATTTTTCTATTAGGTATTATAAAGTGTTATAATATGGAATAGTCGATTTAATTAGTAGTAATTAATTTGTTAAGGATGTATTATTGGATGAGTGTAAGAAAGGGACTGAATTCGAATTATTTTTAATTTTCACAGTGTCATTTTGCTGATTTTTGTATATGACATTGCGAATTGTTCTGAATAACCATAAACACAAGTCATTGACAATGTGGAAGATATTTTCACTTTCTCTCTGCAGTCAATCGAAATATCTCGATCATTGTTTTCAATACTTTCTTTTATGTTTGACAACAGAATAACTGGAAAAAAATGATGCTTATCAGTCAACCACATTAATAGCCAGCTCTTTATCATTGAATAGTGAAATATCCTGAAATAAATTGATGTAAAGTAGTGAATGTATTGAAAAGTTTGGAGAATAATTATCCATTTGTTGAAACATTAAATATAAAGAAGTTGAGTTTTTTATTGATAGTTCAAACTTTGGTGTCAATTAAATTGAGACTTGTCAACGTCTTCACACCCACTCTTACCGCCTTTGCCCTCCACCCCTTTGTATGTCTGTCTCTCGGGGTCGTGGCAAAAATAGAATTTAGAAATAGAGCCAATATTTTTGTCGTCGCGACACCGTATACACTGGAGACGTGATACGTATGTATATATGTTACATGCGTGAGCGCGGGTGGCGAGACAAGATATATATATTTGAGTCATCCCCAAGTACCGCAAAAGATATATAAATTAAAAAGTGCGACAGAGTGTCTCAAATGATACCTATTACGTGGATGATACACTGTGTCAAATATAAATATCTCGTACACATACATGTTTATACATTTATTCAAATATACATTTTGATATATTTTTCTCGAATGCATTTGACAGGTTTACAAGTTAGTGCAACATTGTTACAAGTATTTATCTGTCTGCAATGTCATGTTGAATGATTATTATAAAAATATATAAATAGAAATTTATTATCGTTCAATTTGTAACGACACGTAAATTCATTTCTTCATTTTAACTTTTTAGTAGGGATTAAAATGTAAATCGACTTCACTGTAAATGTAATTCATAGCTCTATTAAAATTGATATTTAGATATCGATTGAATGTTAAACGCTTAATAATTAATTTTCCTACCAATTGTTTGTGAGTTGTGGAGAATAAAAACTTTCAAAATATGTCTTGACAATTTCATTTAAATATGATAGTGAATCTTGACTAGTTCAGATGTTTCTAGATTAAATTTAAAGATAAAACTTCACGATTGAAATGAAACTTTCTATGATTGATTACTCGATATTGGATGAATACCACATCGACATTAATTCTCAATATTAGATGAATACCACAACAGCATTAATTCTCAAGATTCTGCAGTACCATATTCTATATAAATTTCACGAATCTATAAAAATTTACTCAATGTACCATTCCATTTTAAGCCTCATTGACAATTCTATTTATAATCTCACTACTGAAATGACTCTCTCTTTTCCCATCAAACATAAAACTCTTCAATAAATTTCTAGAACAAACAAAACTTATTTTCTTCTTACTCAATCACCATAAATCCTTTTTCATTTAAACCATCCCATAAATAATTTTCACATTTACAATTTCCAATTACTTCAATATTCATATCCAACAAATAGAATTGCACTATCTCAACAAACAGCTTATCTTACACTCACATCGATTTTCCCAACAAAAATGGCGATGTCATTTAACACGCATATTTTCAAGCTCTGAATGCCGGACATATTATCACAGTATGTCCAAACGTAAATATACATATATGTAGGGAAAAGAAGGTGAATGCAATTTAGATTTATAGATGGAGAGCAAGATAAATACTTCCGTAGACAAAAATGAAACGAAACGAAAACTATACAGCAAGCACACAACAACGATGTGCCAAGATGATCGGCATAGACGGGAATCCCGCTTGTCGTCGCCCAATCCGGCTGCTCGTTTTTCCCTTATACGATTCGGTACACGGCATGCTCGCATATACTGCATTTGCCGTTAAAGAAAGTAACGAGTTAAGCGGCTGGTAAACTTGATGTGAAGTACGCGCAGAATATTTTTTTATTATTTTTTATACTTTTCTTTTTTTCATTTTTCTCTTGAATATAAAAATAAAAGAAAACAAGCATTTCATCTGCACTCGTTGCTTGTGCCCTTGAGCATACACGCACATTTCCAGAGTTGAGTTAATACATTTTCCCTCTTTACTCCCTCCCTCTTTTCATGAGCATACAAACATGAATATGTGTGTATATCGTTGTGGTATGTAGATATGAAGGAAAAAAAGAAAGAAAAAAAAAGGATAAAAAAAAAATCGAAAAGCACGACGCGTCTCGTTCGGGAAAGAATTTTGTGCGTATAAGACACACGAGTCGGCCAAAGCCGTAAGGGGAGTGTAGTGGGTATGTGAGGGCGAGCGAGAGAGAGGGAGAGAAATGTCCATGATGCGAGAGATCGTGACCGGCATCTATAGGCCATTCGTGAACGCTCGCGCGCGCGCGTCGTCGAGAGTTCGCGGAAGATACTTTCGAGGAAGAGAAGCTACTATGGACAAACTATATAGCGACAATGCGCGAGCGAGCGAGCGAGGACGAAGAAGATGAGGAGATGTGGCGACGCAAGCGGGTAAATGGACATCAGCGCAATAACTCGGTTAATGTCGTTTAAAGACATCTTTTGCGATGAGATTGCCAACGATAACGACAACTTCTGGAACATGGCATGTGTCTTCTTGTGAACATCTTTGCATTTTTATTTATATATTGTTGACAAATATTTTTGACGTTATGTCATAGTTCTATCATGAATTGAGATCATCCCTGATGAGGGAAAAAAATATAGGGAGAAAGAAATGATGTGAAAACGATGGAGATAATTGTCGATTGATGATATGAAGTGAAGAGCTATTGAGATTTGGATAAAAGTAGCACTCTTCATTATTAAAATGTGCTGACTGGATTTTCTATTTCCTGTGGAAATGTTATTTGAGTGGAAATATTGAATTGTATAAATTGTTAATGAGTTTGTGTAACATTTTGCTTAAATATTTCTACATGATGTGACGATATTGTGACTTTGCTTCTCCAATCCATTATTCTTTGATGATTCTATACAATTTTTTCTCTCCATCGATATGCAACGATATTTATTTAAATATTTATTAAAATTTCGATGAATAATATTTTAATTTCTTCATTAAATATATATTCCCATGACTAATTCTCCAACTTTCCCTTCAAAATCAATAGAAAAATCATTTCCTCTACTGCAACGACTTCAAATCAACAACCCAAAGAGTCACATAATCATAATCATCAATTTTCGTCATCCCTTTTAACAATCCACAACCCTCTCCTCCTAACTTCGCTTAAATTCAATGCACAATTGATAACCCACATATCATTTACTAAACCTCAACATCTTCAATATTTTTTCGCCCTCTTCCATATAAGAAATAAAATCGGTCAACGAGTGTATGCCACGACACATGCACATGTGTAAACGATTCTTCAACCACCGCAACGTGACTTTGAGGACCGCGCCGTGCAGTCTACTTGAGCTCCCCCTCAAGTGGCTTTTTTTCTTCTCCTCTCCCTCTTTGTCTCATTTCCTCTTATTCCATCCATCTATTCCACTCACTTATTTTTTTTCTTCCCTCTTACTTTCTCATTTACAATGTTGATACTCGTTTTGTGCTTCACTATGGTTTTCGTCAATCTTCACAGTGCGATTAGGTCTTATCTGTTCAAATATGTGGTGCCTGTATGGTGGAGAGCGCCGGTAGCCCAACCAAATGTGAGACAGACCAATCACACACAGTGCGTGATGTGTGCACACTCGTCCCAGTATGGTTACGGGCCGTACGTGCTTGGATTACATATACATATATATTTATATGTGTAGATATACACAGAAGAAGTAGAGGGAAAGACAATATATTGAGAGAAAGAAATGAAGGAGACCAGGGAAGCGACGAAGACTTGCTAGCAAACAATTAATCGCCATTTGACTCGATTAATTGTTCATTCCAATAATTCATTGGCATACATAAAGGCACACATGTGTATTCACATAATGCACATAGCATATGGGAGAATATATATGTATAGATATATACTGGGAGGGATGACGTCAGCCAATAAAGACAAGCGACGGCATCAGTGGCCAGTGTGCGATGCTCCGATAACAATCTCTCTGTGTCGGCTGATGGCACACGATGAGTTTACAGTATTATGTTGCGACAAAATGGGCTTTGCAAACATTTTATATATGTATTGGTTTGAGTTTATGTATTTTTAAATATATGTATGAATGTACATATAGTGTTTGCGACATTACTTTTATATAGATGTTCTGTATATTTGAAAGCGTGTCTGGTGGATTATTTTCATGTTTTGAGTTGGAAGACGAATGGATTTTTTTTCGGTTGTATTTTATTTTTTGTGGTTTGTTTTTTCCTCTGGAGAGTTTGTGAGAAAAGGAATTTTTTTGGAATATTGAGTAGATGGCAGGGGTGAAGTTTGGTGGATAATAGTTGAGGTTTTTCATGTTTTGTCTTGTGTGAGATTACTTTGATTTTGGAATTGATGTCTGCACTAGCAAAAATACAATGCAGTAGAATTGAAATGGAAATTGGTTGGTTTTATGGTTGAAATTCAAATTAGGACGTCAATGTAAAATTCCTGCTCTTCTTTAAATTAAGAATAGTTTAACTGGTTTGGTATTCGTTTTTTTAATTCGTTATTCATGATGTTGGTGTTTGAATAATTCAAATGAGGACTATAGCAAGGAGTTTGTCGATTATGGAGATAGATATGCATATTGATATTCTCCAATTCGAATTGGCACAAAAGATATGTTAATGATTACTGTTATTATATAAATTTTATACCTGGTCCAGATCTCATTGTTAGTTGGTAGTTGCATTGTTAATTATTTTTCCTCGCAAACTTTTTCCAAATATTATATCTGAGACGTAGATGAATTTTAACGAGTAACTACGTCAAAGTTTTCCTCTTCCCCAATGAAGAAATAATCTATTTTCAGCGTCCCCAAAGAAAAAGAAAATCACATGTACTCTTACATTGAGAGTAAATAAATTTTCTAATTGCCAAAGAAATTTGTCATATTCGTCAAAATTTATATTTCGTCTGCCACAGAGTATTCAAAAATAAAAAATAAGATAACAATGGCGTTGATTTGCTCTACAAGATCATCAATTCCATCTTTATACTTATTCTCAATCTACATTCGAAATAAAAATGAAAAAAGGTTTTTATTCCAGTTGAAGAAACAGTCATCTACCCGAGGAAAAAAAAACTCTTTTCTCAGTGTTTCCAAATGAGAAAACCCTCTTAATAGATACTCGCGCATTTATCTGTGACATATATCTATCCATCTATATATATATTCAGAGGAATGATGTGTGGACAAGATGCACACACTAACCGTAATCGGGTCGTACGACCGCTTGTACTGCCTGCTCGTTTTTCTTATTGCGTATCACTGGCTCACCAAGAATTGTAAAGTTTCTAGGTCCCACACGATTCACAAACACTAGATACACTTTGCCGCGCTTTATATCGGCGCGAACCACTCGACCGCCGCCATTACGATCATCATGCTGATGATGTTGATGCAGTCCATGCTGTTGTTGCTGTTGCTCATCATCAGTTGTATGTATTCGTTGGTTATTTGTTTCATAGTCAATGGCCTCATTTCGACACAATGAGAATTTGCCACCAATACCATTTGTACTGCCGCTACTACCACTACTACTACTACTACCACTACTACTACTACTACTACTACTACCACTACTACCACTATTACTACTACTACTACTACTGCCACCACGAACACCACCACTACTGCCACTAACACCTCGTTTCTCCGGCTTGTCACGAAAGTGCAGACGGACGCTGTCATTCTTTCGAAGTGGTTGATAGCCTGGCTGACTCTTATACACGTGTTTAACTTCGAATGTCACCGCATAGTTTGATCCAGGTTTTCTTGATGACGACATGCTTCGCGCTTTGCCCTCAAACACAGTTGGGGCGAGATAAGCCCGATTACCTACGTCCATCTCTGGACACCAATTACGACCACGACAAACTCCACCATTCTTTCGTCGACAGTGCTTTCGTTGTTCACGTCGAGATTCACTTCTTAGTCGTCCTCCACCACCACCACCACCACCACCATCACGAACATCACCACCACCAACACCACCACCACCACCACCACCACTATTACCCATCGACGATCTTCCTCGTCGTGATCTCGTTGATTTCATTGACTCAAGATCGTAATATGACAATTGATATTTCTCTAATTCACCATTATCATCACCATCATCACCACCACCACCACCACCACCATCACCACGATATTGTCTATTAAAAATTGTTGTCGCAGACATGGGCAACAATTTATTCGTGATTGTTTGTGAACGTGACTCATCCAATCCCCGTAATTGCAAATTGGCTGGGGGTGCCGCAATGAGCGCGAGGGCGCACCACCAGCCGCTTAAAATTCCCGATAAAATGAAGGAAGCCCGCATTATCCGTGCTGCTAACTTTTTCACCCCTTCGCACGTTCGCGTCACTCCTCCTCCCCTCCTCCACCACGAGGACACGAGGATGACGACGAGGCGAACGTTATCCTTGACGTGTATCGTCGTTATAATAAATTTATTATTGACAAATGATGTGTCAATTATTAATTGCAATCTAAATGTCCATCCCATCACCGAGAAATGATGATGGCAAACATCAGTCGTGTTGACATACTACCACCGTATCTTTCAACTTTACTCAACCACGTTCGTTTCATCCTCGTCATCAACATCATAATCATCATCATCACCTTCATCACCATCACAATTCTGGTCGTTGTCATCACCTTCTTCATTATCACTTATTATTAATTATTATACCATGCGAAAGTATGTCAAACACTTTCGTTCGCCGTTGCGGGAGCTCCCGATTACTCCTGAATGATGTAGGGGCTCAGGGAGCCCCCGATTAATCCAACAATCATTATCTAATCACTATTTAATCACACCTTCATCAATAATATTACCAAATGCACTTTCTTTCATTTAACAAATCCAAATAGGTGCCGATAAAACATTAACCAGAAAATTAGCAGCGATCCCAATTGACTGTGAGACATTGATTACATGAAGCATGTTATTTCTATTTATCACTAATTATCACAATATTCTCTTCACTCTTGTTAGCAATATTCGTGATCACTAATAACCAAGTGGCGACGAGTTTGATTATGATAACAATTTGTCTGGTGGTGATGATGATGATGATGAAGATGATAACGATGTTGTTGCTTCTGGAAGTGGATGCTATCCAGCTGCATCATTCCAATATCATTGACATATGTTTAATGTATATAAAATTGTGTATACTCCACCGCATCACACATCTCGTTGCAATTTATAAACATGAGCGCGCACGTGGTAAATGCCACCGCAATATTTCTTCTTATACAATTCGCAATTCTATTGCATGTTATTGGTTGCATTCGACACGTTTAACAACGTACGTTATAATATTCAAAGTGGTTGTTTGTAAAAATAATGAAAAATACAAAGGAAAATAAATAGATCATCAACTTTCTCTCTTGCGTTTGCACGATTATACAAATTAATTGTCGCATCCACCACCTTCTCTTTCTTCCTCCAATATCAATAGAACTGTCAGGTATAAACAAATCTGAACACGTCTAATATGAGTAATATGAAATAACTCGTGGAACAGGTATCGTGTCCGCGCGCTTATTAAACAGTTTGACGTTATGTTGCAAGCGAACTCAGAGCGTGTCTTACAAACGCACGCGGCGGTTGAAATTAGACTGAACCAGGCGACTGTCTCGCGCCGCACGAGCTCGGTCACAGAGCCAGTGACTCCTAGTGGGCGCCGGTTGAGGCTCTGCGCGCGCACACATTTTCGTTGTGTTCTTTCCACTCGCTTTACCGCGTCTGTTGTATCGCGCCTTGTCGCTTACTCGCTCTTCATCGTATATTCATATGATAATTCTTACTCTTTCTTGCCATCTTTTACGTCTGCATGCTCGTGTATTTTGTATTTACCAAATGTGTTACTACTACTACTGCTAGTACTACTGCTACTACTACTACTACTACTACTACTGCTACTGCTACTACTAGTTCTACTACCACTACTGCTACTACGACTACTGCTTGACGCGATTTATTCCTGCGTCTTAACACCCTCGCCTACAAACTTGAGTATCCGCCACCACAAATGCCTCCGTGGATTTTTCACAGTTTGATACAGCATATCCAAAGATATTCGAAATAAATAAAAAAAGCCAAAGTAGAAAAATGCGTCATGGTGAGAATTATCTGAATTGGTACACAGAGTAAGCGCACCCGGCACGCGCCGTCTAGTCTACTCTTCTCAGGAAGATTCTTCGGTAGCAAAGACAACAGCGATGGTGGTGGTGGTGGTGGTGGTGTTGTCAGTGGTGGAGGAGAGTCGCCTTCCTTGTTCCGTATCGCGTCCATGCACGTGCCGTGGGCTGGCGCATTCCCCACTTTCTTACTTTATCATTCTCTTTCTCCTTTCTTTCACATCTCTGTCTTATCCCTTTTCTTCTGAATCTTTTCGAGCTTATATATACAGCTCATCATCGAACATTGGAGAGACGAGATAATCGATCGCATTTGTCCCAGTTGAAAATTAACTAGAAGGGAAGAGGTGTGTCTGTGTGGCTCAATTGGCGCGCGAGTGACCCGAACGAATCGAGTTCGCATCGTCACTCTCGTTGGGGGTCGCTTTTGAATCGTTTGCATCTCTGTTATTCGTATGTTGTTTTGCATTATTGTCCCACTCTTTCATCATCATTTCTACTCATTCATTCTTTCTCTTTTGCTCGCGTCACCCAAATCTCTGTTTATCTTTATCTCTTTTCGTTTGGTTTGTCGGCTCGCGGCATGGCCGCACGTGATTACAGGGTAGCCAGCACTCACCTCGAAGCTCGGGTGGTCCTCGACGCAACCGAGAAGTTGCCTACCGCGAGGCCCAAACACAAAGAGAGAGAGAGAGAGTAGACGACACAACCGAGTGATCGGCGGTGTTATGTTTGTGCTCATGGTGGTAGTGGCGCGCGGAAAGCAAACTGTGAGTTTTTGGCGCGCGTGAGCGAATGCTTTGTGTATATTGGTTATTATATATGTGTTGGTACCCATACATTTACCATGGTTTGTGCACTGCGTCTACTTGTGGGTTCGGTTTGTATCCGTGTGCCATCGTGTTTGCGTACTCGCTTACACAAATGGCCCGCGGCCACTCTCTCTCGCACTAACTGCCCTGTGTCTTATTAGCAATACAGTCCAGGCGAAAAGCTTGTCCGAGTCAATCGAGTGATGAGTTAATCGGCCATCTCTCCACAGCGCGGACTATGCGTGCGCGCTCGCTTTATAATACTGTAGTCAGTGTATGCTGATGTTATGTGTGTATATTGTAACGAAATTGATATATACTCAGGGACGAGGTATGCGTGTAGATGTTAAATCGTTGGGAATTTATTCTCGCTTGATGACTGTCGTTTTATGATCATTCCCATCGTTGGACTTTTCAAACTTTTTAACACCTAGTTTTATAACTTTTTGCAATGTATCAGGGGCATTTTTTTCTTTTTCCTTTTTTTTATTAGTTGTTTGTGTGGTTTTTTATTACAATATATATAATTTTATTGTATGGTAAAAATGGTGAATAGAATAATCGTGGAAATATTTGTACGAAAAATGAAACAAATGGTTGAACAGATGTGGCATTTGAATTTAAATTTTTTTCAACGAACTTGTGAACTGAATGGAAAATAAAAATTTCACTATAAAAATGTTAATACAATTTAATTGATAAATGAAACAAAAAATTGAATTAAATTAAAACTAGAATTGTGCAAAAATAATGATACAGTTGTTGAAAATGCGGTTCGATTACTTTTAACATTCCACGCTCCACGTCAAGCCTATATTTATTAATAAAAAAAATTATTGCATTTAAGATGAATATGGTGGTTTCTTGGCGCAACTCTACATATGTTAATGTCTTGATAATTTCAATGAATATCTATCGGACGTGAATCGTTGTGATGTCATTTAACCTCATTTAAATATCTTTCATGAACATATATGTAACAAAATGCTGTTTATTTAATGTCGGTATCTTATTTTCATGTGTAGCAATATGTATAAGATTGATTATATAAATGTGGTGGAAAAAAAAAAAAATTAAATTAAATATACAGAGAGGTTTACTATCTTTGGTGGTCATACCTGTCACTATAATATATCTCTATTAATTTATTCACAATACGTTAGGTTAGTTGTTCATACGTATTTTCTATCTTTTGAAGCTCTGCCAAATTGAATTATTACTTGCCAATGTAATAATTCATAATAAATATCATATTCAATAACACCCCAGTATTTAATTCGGACATTTTTGTTCTTCAACTTTCTCTTACTCATCCTCAATGTTGCCAAAAATGTTGTTCAACTTTGGGTACTCAATTTAATATCTAAAACCTAACACAGATGATAATCCAATTCTTGAACTCTGCCAATTTTGTATTCACATTGTAAACACATTTATTAAACACAAACATATTGAATATTTGGCACAAAAATACATGTGAACTATGTGAATTATGACTACAAATAAATATTCATTCCACTTGTATCCAAATATATAAACTATTTCTCGTAAACTCACTTATATCTTGTTGCAAACACGAATAAACATTTCACTATGTTCAAAAGTACATTTATATATATATATATATATGTGTGTATAGATCCGCGATGAATTAAACGAATCGAAGTCTGACCGTGAATGTTTTCCAATTAAATTATCCCGTAAAATTTTGCAATAAATTTTTATTTCGCTCCAAACTGTCTCCTGTCTCCCATCACCAACCACTGCGTATAGATATATACATTTATAAATGTGTTGGTCACTGTTTGTTACTTTGTATTTTTATCTTTTGCACCCAGGTAAAGGAGCGCGATGTGTGTTATTTCGCGACGGCGGCCGAATCGACGTCGGGTTATGTAGAAAGGTATACGGAAAGTGTAAATTCCTGCGTGTGGTCGAGAGACTCGCACGGTCCGATTTAAATATCAAAGGCGGCTTAAATCTGACCTATACCACGTTGAATCATGTTACCTACAGGCTCAGACTTGTATATATACCTCATGGTGCATAGCTTTCTCTCTTCAATTCGCGGTTCAACTCTCAGCTCAATACTTTTACACAATAACGTTTATATACTGTAACAATATACGCCATTATATATATATGTATATAATAGTATATAAATATCTATACAAACGAATTCTTATGTTTATATACATTTATGCATTACGTCTTGCGTTCAAGCGTGAACAGATTAGATGCACATAACTGTTGAACTATTTAAGATTGGAGAGCACGCACGACCTTGGAATATTGTCGGTGAGTCGTGGCAAAAGGTCAAGTTCCCATGATTTAATACAAGTATTACTATATATCTAACCGTGTTTACAATATGTGTTTATGTTTGAATATATATCGATGTAAATAAACATACCCTGCAGCTGAGAAAGTATCGATATTGTCAAGGGAACAACTAAAAATTGACTCAAGAAAATTGGCGATTAAAAGTTTCATCGTAGAATTGAATTCGAAGATTTTTGTTATTTATTTAATTCGATTTCTGGCGCCTTTATGCATTACACGTGTGTTAGATAAAAATGAACATAAAGTTGTGATGATGTAGAAATATTTTTTGTGTTATTTGTGAGACTCAGAAAATTTATGAATGAATTCGTTGAGTTGCGAATTTTAATTTTTATGTTTTATTATAACATTGAAGAATATTATTGATACTGTGACGAATTGTTGTTACGGTCACTATCTAAAATAATTATTGCAACACGGTTGAACATAATGAATATATTTCATTGGACTTGGTGCGACGTTTACGATGGCTAATATTAAATCTCTTAGCAAGTCACGATAAATAGTTATGATCGACTTATTGTGAGAACATATGAAAATTTATTACAGTAAATTCACATGTGACATTTATAGCGATATTATGAGATAATCTATCAGAAGTTGCAGACACATTTTAGCATTTTTCAGATATCAGATATGAAAAACTTTTATGGTTACTGCAAATTTCAATTGACAAATATGAATTAAATGATTCTCAGTGTTTGATGGATGTCAAATTGATTTTGTACGACAATATAATTTTACACAATTGTTATTATTTTTTATTATTATCATTATCGTTCTATATTATGGTAGCTCATTGAATTCAATCCTCGCATTTAGTTCAATTGAATCAAACACAATTAAAAATATTCATTTCCAAACATAATTTAGAAGATAAAATTTTTTTATCTGCATTGAAAAGTTGGATTAAAAATTCTGGATTAAAAATAATTTTTTCTTGTTTTTTTTTCTCTAGTTTTTTCATTTATTTTCATGAATGTTTTGACGTTTTTGCAATTTATCGCTGGTACTGTACCTTATTTGCCGATAATCATAAGCGAATCGGTCGACAGGGGGGTAGAGACAGGCCGATGGCTATTTTAGTGGGTGAATAATTATACGGCGGCTTCTACAGGCTCTAAAATGGGCAGCTCTCTCCGGTTACCAACTATTATAATCATTTCGTTGAGGGCGCGTATATACACACTGCGAAGCCAAACGCCTCTCGCTCCAGTCAACCAGTCAACATATTTACCGGCTCGTTAACGTGTCCTAGCAGATTGTACCAGCGAACCGGGCGAGACGTTACGGCGGGACGGGTGAAGTGTATATACACGAAAGAATAAGACGAAGAACTCGAGGAAGAGGATGAAGAAGATGAAGAGAAAGAAGAAGAGAAAGAAGTAGAGAAAGAGATGGAGAGAGAAAAGGCGAACAATAGTCGAAGGAGAGAGGCATGTTTGCGGACCGTGAGTAAAAGACCCACCGCGAATCTCGCTCGCTGATTTTTTACGTTTTACTTGCTTTTGATTGAGGCGCCTCGCCGGTGCGCCAGGATATAAAGACAACCGCGATCAAACGAAGGGATGAGCAAAAGGGAAAAAGTGCGGGTAAAGGGGCAGCGTCAGAGGGGGTTGTCGAAGGGGGCTATAAAAGTTGGCAAAAAGAAAAAATAAATAAATAAATAAAAATGAATAAATAAACGCCAGAATTTCACGGCAATTCTTTTTTCATTATTCTCTCTTTTCTTTCATTCTTTTTTTTATTCCTTCATATATATTTACCTCGCATCTTCTTTTCTCGCCCGATCACGTCTGTTCTCGTCGCTCTATATACACAATATTCTGTGTATACATATATGTATATCTATATGAGTGGCGCGTGTGTGTAAACAAAAATATAGGAAGGATGAAGAAGGAAACGAGAGGAAAAAAATCAGCTTCTTTTTTCGTCTTGTTTTAAAAATATATGAGGTGAAAGAAAAAATGTAACAAGGATAAGTGTGGAGGGGAAAAAAAAGGTGGAGATAATAATAATGATGATAGAGGAAGAAGAAAAAAAAAAGGAACAAAGGTATATTATAGCGGAGCTTGCGGGGTAGCGGTTTCGAGGGGAGGTGAGACACAGTGTGTAATTTTGTGCCAGCTTAGGAAAACACGCCGGCCACCCGCGTGCCACTTGCGAATGCATTTAAAAATAGGAGATGGATATGTATGCGCATATATATATATATATATATTCGTGTGTATATTATATATATATATGTATAGCATATAACGTACACGATGCGATTTCTCACAATACGAATACGTACGTGAAGAAAGACATGTGCAGTAAACGACGTATATAAGAACAAAGAAAGAAATTGAAAACAAAATAAGATTCATGTTCATTCATACCAATGACTCGCATGTAAACAACTTTTCAATGAAGAAAAATATAGTTTTAGTTAATATAATTCTATATTGACTGTTGATGAATGGTAGACTACTAGAATGTTTATTTCATAAATATTCACCACTTCATCAATGTGCATAACAGAAATTAAATTATTATCCATAAAGATTGATGCTTTCAAACACTTTATAACATCATTGAAAAATAGCAAATAGGAATAATAGATGAATATACGTAAATTAATAAAAACAAACAGAATTAATGAACTGGAAGAAAATTGAGGCGATAAAATAAATTGATTTGTTATTTTTAAGGAGAAATTAGCGAAGCCTTTTTTTTTTCTTCTTCAAAAGTTATATTTCTTTTCTTACGGGCATTTTTCTCTGCCTACTGTGAAATAGGACAAGTGCGCGCGTGTAACAAGCTTGTTTGTGTATGTATATAAAATTGTGTGAGTGTATCTCATCGTCGTGCCAAAATAAGACGGCGCGCTGTCTCCTCAATCGTGCCGAGCTTATTATTTCTCCTATGTATACTATACATTGCGCGCATTAATACCGACGTTTGTATATAGCGAGTGTTACTATATACACGCTACCCTATATAAATATAATGCGCGCGCCGCTGTGACCAATTGGTTGGAAGATATATAGCTATATACAGTGCTGTTGTATCGAGTGGTGTTTTTTTTCCTCTTTTTTTTCTCCATCATAATTGTGATATAAAAAAATTTGTGTTGGAACTGATCATGGGAGATGATTGCTCTGTGTTCACACAGAAAGAATTTCTGTTGTAATTTTTATATGAGCTTGTGTGAGTATGGGAACATAAACCCAGGAGTTTTGGAAAAAAAATTGAATAGTTTTTCGAATTATCCACAGTGATGGACACGAAATTTATAGAAATTAGTGTGATTTATTAGGGATTGATGTTGAAAGTCAGTACGAAATTTTGTTCGTTTCTTTTCTTTGTAGTTAGATGGAAATGTTAAATTCACTTAAACACTATTTTCTTCGGTTCGTTGTTATGTTTCATAGATTTCCTAATAAAATTGCATTGAAAATTGAATGAATTGATAATATATGAAACAAATGAAAAATGTTTGAGATTATAGTTAGGTTAGAAATGAATTAAAAATATATTTCGTGGATATATATGAGAATATATTTTCCAAAGCCAACTGTCATATTGCAGCTGTTGACCTAATAAAAATTATTTACAACCAGAAATACTAAAAGCAACAAATCTGCTTTCCTTGAATTTTATATCCCAATATTACTGCCTGTACTTTTATTTTTTATTTTGTCAGGCAAATTTGTATAATGATATTCTCCGTTGTATTATTTGAAAATAAAAGAAAGAATCAGAAAGTCTGTCCAATACAGTCATCATCATCGTTAAATTGTTACTCACTTGTGTAAACTGCCGACGGAGATATTAATATTACGAGGTATTATGACATTTTTCGAGGCTCTATATTCATCTCGTCATTTATTTTTACTATATTCTTTCTATTCCCTGCTTTTCGTCAATTTTAAAAACTTGAGTCACAATCTTCTGTTCTATATCACTTATCCAACCAAGTTGTGTCGCGACACAACAAATTATACAGAAAAAATTTGCTCATCTATAATGTAACAATTTTTATATTTCTGTGCTGAATATCACACGAAAATTATTATAGCAACGCAATCGAAAACTTGGCACACTCATTCTTCATCCATTATCTCTGAATGTGTCACCAGGATTTTTTTTCCACCAAATTTTCAATATTCTACCCACAATAATTACACAAACTAGGTCATTGGAAACCCTCATTAACTTAAAAAAATTGAAAGTGCATCTATAATTGATTTACAGTGGATGTGAAAATAATTGGACTGGAATTTATGAATCAACGCCGTTAACCAACCACAATTTTTCCATCCCAATACGATGTGCTAAAATCAATAAAACCATCATCACACTCATAAACTTTATATCCTACATACTTAAAAAACCATAAAGCTCTGATCTCACCACTCATACTATCATACACAATTCAATTCTTCCATTATTTCAGATTAAATACAAAACCTCCTCGAGATCTTCAGTAATTCTGTTCATCATCAAAATGATCAAAATCTATTGTCACCCCTTTCTATTGTATCCATTCCTCATACCCCCATACACATTCACTAATGAAAGTAAAAAATCAGAGAATCCTCTAATGTGATCATTCCCCACCATTTAAATAAAATCGCAATTCACTCAACCACAACATTCTACAAAAATACTTCAATATCCATTCCGATCTTTTAAAAAATATGGAAAATTATGTCGAATCATTTTTCAGCACCTACTCATGTCTACATAAACATATATATAATATTCGCACACCAACATATATATCTATATAAAATTGTGCGTTGAACTGCGTTGCTGCGCACGGCGTCGCAGAGACCTTAATATGGCGAGGGCGGGCTTAATAAGGAGCCGAGTTTCGGCATACCCAACAAGGTCCGTATAGGGGGATGGTGCGACAGGGGGGTGAAGAGAAAAGAGAGGAGGACAGGGAGGATCGCTGATACAGGAGGTCAAAAATGCACTCAAAAAATTGCCGCCAATTTGAATTGCTAATGCAGTCACCGGCGGCGTTCGTAAACCTCTTTCTTTCTTTCTTTTCTTCATTCTCTTTCTGTCTTTCAATATCTCTCACTCTGTTACTCCTATCTTCTCTCTCTTCTTCAACCATGCGACTGCCACTGCCACAGCTACTGCCCTCGGGTAGTTGCTTTTGGGTCCCTATGCGTCTGTATATATATATATATATGTATATATGTATATATTGGGACAAAACAATGGACCCATAGCGGTATACCTCCCGCGCATCAGGCCCAGGGTGTTCTGACAAAGCTTTATTTATATATTTGAATAAATGTTTTCATATAGAGCAATGGTTAACCGGCTTAATTTTCACCTACAATCGTTATTAGGTTGCCTATGGTGTTTCTCATTGATAGACTTGATGGGATTATGAATTATGGTTTTTGCAGACATTATTTGGGTGTTTGTGACACAGATTTCGTGGTAATTGTATTGAAAAAGGAAGAATGAAAAGTTTTTCATCGGTATTGGAGGTTGAGTATGAGCATTATGGTGGGAACATTTGAGACTTTATGTTAGATGAGATTCGGATGAATGAAAATTATCTTATGATATCATTTGGTTTGTATTTAATATTCTATGGGTTAGAGACTGGGATGCTGTTATTGTATCTCTAGGTTGTTGCAAGATCGTTAGTATTCTTGGGCATTGATTACGAAAAAAGTTGTGCGATCAAAATTTAGTGAGTGATGTCTAAATATGTGAGTGGAAAATACTATATTTGGATAGAAGGTTGGAACCAAGATGGGGCCTTGTCAGTATTTATTGGACAGCTTGATAAAAAAATCATGAAGTTTGCTGTAGTTTTTTTTTCCGCTTCTGTGTTTCTGGCAAATATCAGGATTGTGGAAAAATAGCGGAATCACTAATTTATGTTTTTTTTTTAATACTCTAAGCTAGCAAAATAAACCCAAATTAATGGAGTATTTTGATTTACCAAACAGGATAAAAAGATTCATATCTTAATAATATGACATCTGCTACAGTGACATCTCGAAAATTGTAACAGTCACAATCTCTGTATCTCCTTCATCTTTATCATCCAAATTTTAGCCACATCATATTTTCTTCTATTCAGCCATCTACTTTATGCTCTGAATAACTGTTATTTTTTTTCCCTATTCGTCCAATCACAATTTTCTTCACAAAGAAAGAAAAAAGATTCAATATAAATGGTAAATTATATATAGCGAGAATTCATTCTACTACTAGAAATTGAGCAGTGTTCCTCTATCACATATGGACCCGATTAAATTTGAATAAATCTCCATATGATAATGGCGTGGCCAGATCAGTATCTCAACAGAACATTTTTCATTCTCCACCACAACACCACAATTCCAAAAGGTGTCAACCATGTCTGACGATGCAAAAATCGCAAACTTATCTACTTAACTCTCACATCATCAAATCACAATATAAAGTAGTCAATGTACAACGTCGCATATCATGCAATTACTTCCCTTAAAACTACCCCATTGATTAAAAAAAAAAAAAACTCTACCAGTTCTTTCAATTCAATTTGAACATTGGCAATCGAGTGTATAAGAATGGAGAAAACTACTTTGAGCACCATAAAAAATTTCACTAACTCAGACCAACCATAAATCATATGATAGTCCGGTTGACTAGTTCGTAGTCAAACTGTATCATATCACTCAGACAGAGATACTAGTATAACTGTATGCTAATCCACACTGAATATATCTATAGACTGTAGCGAATCATATGGCGTGAACACATTGCTCTCGCGCCCATGCATTTCATTGGCGCGTAAGACATTTCCGCAGTATCGCCGCAACTAAACATTGCACTATCGCTGAGATACTTTATGACTAAACAAGAAATCCTATATCACACGATAAAATTTTTCAAAAACAACCATAAATAGATATCAAACTAAAATTAAAAACGTGAAACAAACCATAACAGAGTCATGAATGTGACAATTTTATCGGAATAAAATTCCGATTGTAGAATATTATGAAAAAAAAAATTGATATTCTATATTAGGTGAATATAATTTTCATTTACTTATTTATTTATATAGTTATATTTGTATTAAATATATATGTATGTACGGTAGACGACGAATGGTCGAGACGTGCGTGCTTGAGACTGCAACTGAGAGAGGCATAAGTAGAAAAAAGAGCGCGACATACCGAGAGCCAACAGCGACTGTCTCTACAAGGGCTTACCTCCTTGGCGTGATCTCCTTTCGTTGTCGCGCTGCATTTTGCGCGCCAACCAAACTCGCCACAAGGAGCTTCTTATGCTGTATATATATTGTGTGCATCGCGCTGCACCAACGGCATCTCTCTGGTGATGGTCAGCGTGCGTGAGGCCAACAGAAGAACAAGAAGAAAGAGGTGGCAGTGGTGGAATAAAGAAAGACAAAGGTAAAACACAAGACAGAATAAAGAAGATGAGAAAATCAGCAACACACTCACTTTTCTCCCTTTTAATAGCGCAGCCCTTCTGGTTATGCGCATATGTATGTCGCCAAGTGCAACTCTCACATATAACTGCGCACTTGGGCCAAAACATTATCTAGTGAATAAGCCGAGCAGATGCGCAAATTGCAAGAGTGAAAGAGAGAAACGAGTGAGAAGAGACAAGCGAGGGGAGAGTTACACACAGCGCGGGGACGTATAGAAAAGTTGATGCAGCACTCGGGAGCGCGCGCGCGCGCCAGTCCAACAGCAAGTTCAGACGCGCCTCTTCCGCCAATGGTATTGAGCCTTAAAAGGATATTTGTCCTGACTGCTATATTGGGTAACTCGCGAGAGTCAACTTGGCGTGTGCAAGAAAGGGATAAAGTTGCGATGGAAAAAAAAAAAAGGAAAAAAATCTTTATATATAGAGATATAGTTTGATATATATTGGCGAGAAAGATGGGGAATAAAAGAGAGAATTTTGCTCTTCGGACCTTTGACGCGCCGTTACAATTCCGCATGCCCTCGAGTCGGGTCGCACGCGCTTTCAGGCGCGATTACCGAAGAAGAAATCGTTATCGCGACAATCAGAGTGTGGCGGGCGGTGGTCGCACCCACATTTGTTGTTACGCCCCTCTGTGTATGTGTTTACTGGCGCCCATATTTCTACTTGCACATGTTTCACATATCGTGTATTGTATATCATTGTCTGTATAGATTCTATGGGTAAGTATAGATGGATATGTGTGTGTGTGTATGTGTGTAAATATAGGTGTAGGTTAGGTATCATATGTGTTAAGCACACACTGAGAATATATTAATGGTGAGTATAAGAGAGAATAATAAAGAAAGAGAAAGCAAAAGAGGGCGAGTGAAAGAGAGCTATATTCCCTTGGCTAAACTTGCGTTGGACTTTTACGGTCGTCGGCGTCGGCGACGCGAAACGACGACGCCAGGCGTCGTCAACTATACTCCGCCGTCGTAAAGATCGTTGGCGCCGTCCGTTGCCCGTTGCAATCGCCCGGCAATGGCCACGACAACGATGACGACATCAACGACTTCTTCAACTGAAGGGGGGAAAATAGAATGGGGGATGAGGAAATAAGTTATTTACTCGTGTGTATAGGGAAAGGACACATAAAAACACCATCGTCTACGATGTCTGAAGAAAATTGCATGAGAAATTTGTTTGTTGGATATTTTTTCTTATAGTTTCTTAGACGGTTGTAACTCGAAATTACTTCTTAACTGGGCACAGTGAAGTTATTCGTGTCTTGCCCGTTTATCTTTTTTTTATTTTTTGGTTATATTAGCGTGTGTTTGCGGATGTGTAAAAATTTTAGCTGATGGATTTGACGTTTCTATTTCGATAATGAGGTAAAGCGGAAGGAAAATGTCACGCTGAAAGTATTATTGATACTTCCTGAAGATACGGATGAGAAATTCTAAATTGGAGTGTTGGACTGTGCCAAAATTGTTCATTTAAAAATATTCATAAAATAACATGACGAGAGAATTAGTAAGTCTACAGGAAATTTCCCATCACTACTGTTTTCTTAAAAATCTGCTAATTAATATAATGGATAGTAATAGCCCAGCTCACGTGAAAGTCTACGAAATTTAAGATAAATTTGTAAGATAGAAAGGAAATTCGTTGCCATACAGTTCTTTGCTAAATTATGATAAATTTTTCATTCGAGATGGTTGAAAATGAAATAAAGTGATCCCATTGGCTCTCAGCGTAAAAGAATTACACTATGTAGTCGAATAGAATTCATTACAGTATTTTGAAATGAAGTAGAATAATTTATATACTAAAAATGATTGCAAAAAAACTCGATCATGAAATAATCATGTTTCTCAGATTCAGATAAATGAATAAATTCATCGATGTGATTCAAACATAGTCCATTATATTTATTTTTATCCAAGTAAACCTTTAGAAGAACCTGCATCATTAATAAAAACTAATCATAACATCAAATCACAGTGATTCTATAATTGCCTCACAACAGAATATTTCAATTCAATCTAATATAATTTTAATTGAATTTTTCTCGTCAATTCTCATTTGAAATTCTAACTAACTAAAACTTTTCTAACTAAAAATTCCTTCAATGGAAATTTGATTATGTCTAATTTGTTTCAATCATGTTGCCAATCTAATCAGACCATTTGAGTGGATCGATTCATCAGAAATAGAGAAAAGAAAATACTTAAGACCGATCTCAACAATCCAGTGACAACAGGTTGACAACTGAAAATCCTCAAGAATATTTCCAAATGTTATTCTACGTCGTGGTTGAATACTACTACTAAAATAATTAATGACACTCTAATATAAAAATAAAATGTCCAGTCTATAGAATTAATTTCTTCAGAAATGAATCTGACAGGAACACCATCATCAAAGATATTGCAGAATGGAAAAAAAACCGACCTTGGGTACGAAAATATCTCCAACATTGTTACCAAATGACGTTCGATAAATAAACGAATCAGCAAACAAAAAATCTGTTTTCACTGACACATATTGGTATTCAATCAATCCTATAATATTCCCAATGACAATATAAAATTGTATCCAGTACTCGTCAGCTCATTGCCAGATGGTTTGTTTTTATTCACCAAGTATATAGTGACCTAAACGGGTATCGTCAAGGCTCTCTTTCTCTCTTTCTTCTTTAAATGGACACTCTACCTATCCTGATTGGGAAAAGAATAAAGAGCCCCCCTAACCGCTCATCGAATACACGTATAGTCATGAGTATTCAAGTTGGTGTATACTTTTCTCCCCATTACACACTCAAAAATATAACGTCCAATGATACATTCGTTTTGCGCGTTTGTCTGTTGCAGATCTCACGCTCCAAATGTTCATAAACCTCCACTACTTGCTCAGTTTATTTTACCGACTGATAATAATGTGGCAAGCCCCATCATTGACAGTGGGTTGTATGGAAAATAATTGATACAATGTGAAAGTGTGCATTTATGTTACATCTTATCATATTTTTTTCCCGTTCTCTCAAGTCGACATATCTAAAGCTTTCGCACATCCAAAATTTTCTCTATAAACGACTGAGCATTTGTCAGATATAAATTGTACTCAGTCGATATAATCGAGAATCGTCATACAGAAGCTTTAAACTTAGTTCATCATAAGATCTACACGAAAAAAACAATTTGGTTGAACATTCGTAATTTTTTTTCTAGCTGATTATCTGTTAGTTTTCTTGGTGTGTTAAGTAATTCCATTGTATTGACATTCCATCGCAACATGAATAATATAAAATGATGAAAGAGAGATGGTCAAACGTTTGATTGACTGAACGGAAATCAGAGATGATTTCCTTGTGGTTTCTTCGGATTTACATATATGAATGATATACTATATTATATAAAGGTTGATTTATACATATGTAAAATAAAATATCTTTATTTTCTTTTTCTACTACTATTCCCTATTCTTCATTCCTTTATTCTTTCGTTTCATAATTTTGCAATTGGCTTTTGTGTGATGTTGATCGATTCGATATATATTTACGCATATCAGATAGAGGGCAAAATAATTTTTGCGCCCTTCGAAAGAATCATTTATCAACATATTTGATATGGTCTCACGCGCGAGCATTATAAAAGCGAACGCGAGCTCTTATATTTTCTTTCTGTGCTGGCGTCTCTTTTGCCCACCAATATCACCCACCACATGTATACCTTTTCAACCAACACCACCATCATCACAATATCTAACCACTACTGTTTTCGCTCTATACCACTACCAATGCACCATCACACCGCATAGCACCTCCGACTCGATCTCGCTCATCTTCCGTTCTTCTATAGAAATAATATGCTAATCCTGTAGGGAAAGGCGGAGTTTAAAAAGTGCGCCGATAAATTCTCCAGACTTTTGACGTAATTTTGCCCACCATTCCATCCTCTCTATATTCTATCTCAACGAGGTAGTCAACTTTCAAAAGATTCTTCCTGCATGCCGACACAGTGAATTGTAAAAACTTCCGAGCCATTCAGTGTGAACTGGTAATATATTTTATTGGTATATAAATTTATAGAAAAACTGATGCTCATTATTCTATCATGTCAGTAAAAATATTGATGTTAATGAAAAAAGGGACAATTTTCTTCATTGAAATATATAACTTGCTAATTTCATTAGGATTCACTAAATCTCTCATCAATACGATTGCTCACCTAGATCTCTCTTTGGCTAAAATTAAATACAGTGAAATTTCTATTATAACCTCACGATGTTACAAATTATTCTACATCTACAGCCTGACTGGAATCCTAAATCCAAAAAACGGGGTTTCGACTGCCTAAAGCCTCTTTTTCTTCAAATAGATTACGATGATTGACCTACGATATCTCCAAATCAATTTGAAATATCGAAAAAGTGAAAAAGTCGTCTCAAGTTAATTGTATAAGAAAAATAACGCATATTTATTTTTATTGATCAGACGATTATTAATTCCTATTCAACAGTTTGAATAATTGATAAAAATCTATGAAATACACACAAGATTTTGATCATTGACCTATTATTTTTTCTTTCGCGAATGTATGTAGGTAACATACATTCACACAAAAAGACCCTTTCGAACCCAAAGCAGCACCTTGTCTAATATTTTCGCTACCCCTCACGATTTCAGATTAGCCCCGATCGTCATAAGAAAAGGTACGAAATAATCTCAGTGATATATAAATACTAATTCATAAGCAAGTAATTGAAAAAATAATATATCCTCCATTCATATTTTTCACACATGGATTAATACGAAAGAAGTGGATTGAAATTATAATTTATATGCTTTGGATGCGCGCTGGCAGCTTCGTCCCTTCGACATGTGGGTGACGCATACGAACATAAAATATATATCTATATGGCAATACACATATGTATATATTTATGCACCCATGCCAAGTCATCTCCAAGTGGGACTATGTATGTACAAAAAGTGTATACAGTTCTAAGTGAGAGAATAGCTCATACATATATCGCTCACATTAACAATATGACTGTGGTTCTGAACACGTCTTGTTACATTTACACATATGAAATTCGTCATCCATTGCCCTCCCTAAAATCCACATATATATGTCTACGTGCATACATGTATAATATCATCATTATGATTATTTGTATGTGGATGGTGCAAGAAAGTTGGTCCAGCACATTCACATATAAAGTAAAGACTGTTTTAGATGCTTCATGTATACATTACTTATATCCAGACCGTCTTCTCTTGCACGTTCCTCTTTTGCTTGATTGCATCTGGCATTTGTGTCACGCCCTCGACAAGTAGTGTCCAGTCCTCGATATGCCACCGACGAAAAATAGTGAATTGGTATTCACTGAACGATTTGTCGCCTCTGGCCAGACGGATTTGCGATAGAACTTGAAGACACTTGAGCTCGTTCTTCGGATGAACGACCAAGTCTCCATCCGTCTTTAATCGTCTTTTTTTCTCCTCTTTTTTCTTCTTGACACTTTTACAATTGTGTACATCATGAGAAGAATTAAATACACATATGTAGGTAATGAATTTAATACAGATGTGAGGAGTGGACTCTCAGTGAGTACTTGTGGAAGATTGTGGGGATGATTAGGATGAGAGTGAAGATTAATTGGTGAGCCATCGGTTGTGACGATTTTTTTTCCCATTTGTTCATTTGCAATGTTGATGTTTATTAAATAAATGAAATTTTATATCAATCGTAGATGAAGCTTAGATTTATCTCTTGAGAAAACCCTATAATAGTTTTAACTCTATTGAGAACTCTAAAGTTGTAGAAGAATAGAAAAACGTTCAGCTCTTTCTCGAATAAGATTTAGTGATGAATATCTTGCTGTTAATATTGTTCGTATAATTTTTCCGCATACGATTGAAGAGGAACATGAGTGAGCAATATCATCCTGTGCTCCCCTTATATACATACATATTGTAATAAATATGTGGGCAGTTTGATATATCAGCAGGGGAATTCATTTACAGACAGACATAAAAGAAAGCATTAATGACGCGAGATATGATCTAGTGTGAATGTGCTTTGGTGCGTGTACTCTAATTTCGTTATGATGTGCAGGGTGAACTAGAATTAGTGTGTTTCCTCTCAACGATGTATCATATATTGGTAAACTGATTTAGGATTACAAAGTTGTTATCCATTCGATTGAAAAATACGATTAAACTTAAATGTGATTATGAATTTTATCAATATTCATCTCTGAATCACAATCTGCAAATTCAAAAACACAATCTAAAAATTCTGCATTCACAAAATATAATTGATTGGACGAAGAAACAAAAAACGTCCAATGCAACAATTTGATCTTGCATTGATACATCAATAACATTATTTATGTCCCAGACATTCTATCGAACGTTGATACAATTAAATATTGATGATGATGCAGAATGAGACAAGCAAGAATTATCCTGAATCACCGAAAGTACAGTAAATCGACAATACAAAAGAAAAAAAAAATACTCGATAACATTTCTTTCTTTTATTCCCATCATTTTCATTCAATCTTCACCGATACAATCATTGACATTCTCATATTCTACTTTCATTCTCCTGCTGCCGGGGTCCATTTCCAATCGATTTTTATTCAATTTCTTGTTTTAATTGATAAAATAGTCGTGATTGGATATGGAAAGGAGAGAATAGAGAGGGAGAGGAGTAAATTGAGAATAGTGGAATGAGTGAATAGAGGGTGAGAACAGGGTGGTTGAGAATGAGGAGGAAATACAGGGGCAAGTTGGGCGCAAGTCCGGACGAATCTCCGGGTTAATGGGGCTGAATCACAGATTGCGAGTTCTGCTCTTGCTCCCCCTAAATTTTAACAAACGGCGACAAGCCTTTCGCACCATCTATACGTATACATCCTTGTTAAACTATGTGTACTTCTCCATTTGTAAATATAGATATAAATGGAATATGTGTGAATGTATATGCACGGATTAGTAATCGAACGAGTGCGTTATATGTACGCGAGACGACGGGAAAACCATTGTGTGTGTCGCGAGTTATTATTATACCTCGAGGCGGAAGCAAAATGGCAAAATGTCCTGGTGCTCGCGATCGCGCCCTGATAAATTCGCGTTGGCGCGCGCGGGGGTAGAAATGGTCGGATCTTGTCGTGCAATAAATCAATTATAATATTCCACGGTTCGCTTGGGCTATCGGTTATTAGTAAAAGCCGTCGACGTCCCGGAAAAGGTGGCAATATATTATCGCACACTTCAATGTATGTGAATCGCGCCCGCGTGTTTCTCTCGATTATAAATTTATTGCCATTCGTTATATAGATATATTCATTATTGAGGTATATTTAGCGAGAGCTCATACTCACGTCATCAATCGCTTTTCCATTTTCAATTTGGATATGTTCATTCTCATGTTTAGTGATGTTTATCATCAAATCTCATTGCTGACGATTATTGATAAAGTGTCATTTGCGAATTGATAATAAATTTGAAATTTAGTTGATTTAATTGTTGTTAACGTGACAAATTGCGGTTAATTTTGGCAGGAATTATTTCAAGAAAAATACAGAATGATTTTGTGGGTGATGAAGATGTTGAGATAAATTTATTTATAGCGATTATTAATTGCGTGAAAATTTCTGCAGGTGTGATTTGTATATGTAGACATTTTTGCAATAAAAATGACTGTTTTTACAATATGTCCCACAATAACAGTATTTTTACGCTAATTTTTGTATAAACCCACGATAATTTTGCATTGCCAGTTCCTTCCGTGTGAATATTAATACATGAAAATATGCAAATAATACTTATGCTACATTTTTCAATTATACAGCTGTAATATTCTGTATCGACATAACATAATAATGTACAGAAGGTTGTTTGCCAATATAAAAAAAAAAGTGAAAAGTTCGATACATATTTATATAGAATAGCTTCAAAGATTTTAAAAGCAGAGATGTCTGACTATTTTGGCAATATCTACTAGCAGCTAAGTACAACAGTTGCACACCACAAAAATTCAGTATATCATCCATAGTAAAAGTTTCTGTCGTAAAATTTTTCAAAGGAAAAAAGTTCAGTTTCAATGGTGAAAAACGCGTTGACAAAAAAATTTGTGTTTTCATGATGAACTTTATTTAACTGTTAAGTAAACAGAAGAAAAAAGATGCGTCCATATTAAATTTTTTCCTTATTCTTTATAGACATGTAGTCATATACATCAATACAAAGCTAGAGAAAACGTGAAAATTCAGACGAGTAGAGAAGCCTAGTGTAACGCAGATAGATTTGCATATTACGACGATTCGAATCGGGCTCCCTTGGCCGTTCCTCACCAAGCGTGACTCGCAAGTCTTTCCACCGTCTCCGATGCAAATTACAATATTCCCAGGTCGTTCTGTTCGAATATGAAAATATATGCGGCAACCGACTGCCGTCATGGCCGATAAAAATAAGCGCCAGTCTCTTTTTCCATATTTCTTTCTTCTTTCCACTCACATTTTCTCTTTCTTCTTCTCATTTGTTATATATGTACACACCGTTCAATTCTCTCCATGCATACGTACTTATATACCAGTCGTTGCCAATTTTTTTCATTTCACATCTTCGTTTTTATCCTCTTTTTTTCTTCCCTTTCATCATACGTACATCGTCAAGTACTTTTTTTTCCGTCATCACTCTTTACCTCACCATACCTTTCTCTGTTCCTTTCATTCTCACATTTACTTCTCCATTGATATATCGGAGAAAAAATTCATTTGTACTTAACAGAATATGTTTGAAAATAATTCTACAACTTTAAATATGAATATATAAATATTTTGTCTCACCTAAAATTGACAACTTATTATAATTACTGCCATTTATATAGAAATAAAATATTGAAATTGAATAAACAGAATTTTGCTATCTGTTTTGAAGGTACCATATGGTATCATCTGAAACTGTCATTTTTTCACCCCTTGATGTCAACAAAATGAGATGAATCTTATCCTAATCCCAAAAAGTCCGCGGTTTTCAAAACACAAATAACATAATCAACAACATACCCAACAATTCTCCACTATCATCGACCAATAAACAAACATTTACATCAAATACCTCAAAAACAAATGACCAAAACAACCACCACCAAAATCGCTTCAACTATATCGTAATTCCAAGAAAATATTCGCTAAATCTCTACATTTTACCCAAAATAAAATCCCCATTATCCAACAAATACACCTGTCGTTCTTGTTGTCGAACCTCCATCTTTCCACTAATCCACATCCCATCCAAAAGAAACAAAATCGTCAAACAAGTTTATTTATCTCATCCCTCAAATGAAATCTTCTTTCATCATATATACGTACGATTTGCGCATTTAAGCCGTGTATCAATTTCATGGAACGACGCCGTCACGTTGCCCTCCATATATATATATATACATATACATATATATCTTTCTCGCGTTAATCCCCATCGGTCGCAATCTAGGTATTGTCTCCCGTGTCTCCTGCATTATATGATCCTGTGTATTGCAACCGCGCGCACTTGTTTATTATATATACAATGTATTTTCTCGGTCGATATAAAAAGTTGTGCAAAGCCGCATAACACAACTGCCGCATCCAAGTGTATTTTATATACTCTCGCTATATATCCATCTAACTATATATATACATTATACGATGTCCGCTTTTGTAGAACTTGCGGTTTGGATGGGCGGCGCCTGTTCGCGGACGCCCGTTTATGTACTCTGACATCTTTCTGTCCCTATCTGTCGCGCTTTCGCACTCCACCACGCTTATATATATATATACGTATACATTCTCTCTTTTGATCTCTTTCTATCTCTCTGTCATTGTTGTTGGGTGTTTGCAACCGCGCAACACTTTCGTGGTTGGCGATCATGATTCGTGGGACAATGTTATTTTACGCCGCGATGCACTTGAGCCTCTTTCATCCGGAATACTACGACGAGCGAGAAATAGAGAGAGGTTTCGTGCGGGTAAAAGCTCGTCCGCGCAAGTTTATCTATATATATATATATATAATGTCGCGCGCGCGGTGTTTCTCTATAACGTTCCGCTGCTGGAACCTTTAATCTCATCACTCACCCTGGATTATTTCCCCTCTGGTCTCGCTCACTCACTCTATCGCACAATATCGCTGTCTCATCATCTCATTCGCTTTCTCTTTTTCTCTGCTTTGCGTCGTTTAGTTCCCCATGGCTTGTCTCTTCGTGTATATGTATGGGAGAATTGTGTATACAGTGCTTGACGCTCGTGGTCGCGCACACGGCTCAACCCCCGGTGTAAAACTGATGGATGAGAAGATCGAGGCATTATCGCTGCGATTCTATAATTGAATTAATTTTTCCTATTTTTTTTTCATGACATTCTTTTCTTTCGTTTATATTTGTTCATCTTATTTTTTCCATTCAATTTTTCCTAAACATTTTCTCATTCATTACTTTCATGGTGATGTTTAGAGACGAGAGAATTTGAATGGTTGGAGCGATGACGTTTGGGACTTGTCTAGTTATTCAAATGTGTGGAGAATTAGTTATGATGTTCGAGGGATATTTTAGTGTTGTTGACATTTGATAGTTAAATCAGTCATATGTTATAGCTGACAGATATTAAATATTTAATATTTAATATTAAATACATTTCATAATAAATATTGGTTCTATTCAGTTTGATTGAAAACGAAATTATAGAAATCAAAATTGTATAATTGTGGGATGAATTGATATTTCTCTTTTAGCAAACACATTATTTCCTTTTTCAATGAACATGTTCATATAAACCTAAATGTGTATGTAAATTAATGAAAAAATTGGACATTTATGTGAAAAGAAGGGAGATAAAAGAGCAAAATATCTAGCAAGAAGCCTAGAGGTAAACGTGACAGAACTTTCGCTTCCCAAACGTCTTGCGGAAATGCTGATGCTCGACAACAGTTTCACCCTGTCAACTGAAAAAATTTATTCATGTACCGACACATAAAGAAACTACATAAATCCACATTTTTCCACCTATCTCATCATTTTATTTAACCTCCCTTAAAAAATAAGAGAAAAATCGAATATAAAATTACCCTGTTTACTTCCCAGTAAATAAAAAACCATCAATAATGTTTCTCATAATTTTTCAGTGCATTTTATAAATAAAAACACAGCATCTTGCTCAAAAACTCGTCATGTCCATCTTATATTAATTTTTCACATCCTCACATCATAAATATCAATCTCAACGTATTACAGAAGCGATATGGGCGCATTGGGTTATCGAAACAATCATCAGAGAGCACTTGGCCCTGTAAGCTAACACAATTTTCCGTTCCATCTGAGTTGCGCAAGACGAAGATGAGACAAGAAAGTGTAAAAAGAAAGAAGAATAAAAAAAAAAGGTATCTCTACATTGAGAATATAACCCTGTGTGTGCAGTAGTGACACAGAATGTGGAGATAAAAAAAATTCGTATATATATTATATACCTTGTATGTCTCTTTCATATAAAACAGACACGTGTGTGTATGTTCGTGTCTCCTACAACGGCCACTTTGTTCGTCAATAAGGCAATCCGTCCAGGAGAATTGATCTATTGGCCAGCGATAAAGAATGGCTTTTGACGCCGAGGTAAAATCAAATTTACCGCCTCTTATATCCGATATATATCAGGAATATAATAAGAAGGGTGATAAAAAAAAATAGAATGGAATAAAAAAAAGGAGGAACATCAACAGGGGCATGAAGGTTTTAGTATCATAGATATGTATCGAATGAATGTGTAATAGAAAAAAAAAAAAATGTGAGAACCAAACTTGTGTGTCACTTGGGCAATTATACGAATTGGCTTCTGCCAACGTGCACACACACACACCACCAATATATAATAATTTCATAGGATCATAAATGCGCGTTTGGGTTTTCTTATCTCGCTCAATGTGTACTTATATACATCGATGTATATAAAACTAAATAATCCCTTTTGAAATCGTAGCGATAGCTGTATGTTGTGGCGAGTATGAATCCGCAGGCCTGAGGGTTGAAGTGAAAAAAAAAGTAACTCCCCCTACCGGAAAGTTAAAAAAAAAATATTTCATCGAGTGCTTATACGTTCGAACGGTCACCCCCGCCGGCCGCTGAAATCGAATTCAATTTTCACGATAGCATCTTTGCGCCTTGCCGCACTATATTTATACGAACATATACACATAGTTTTTCATGTATGTATATATTAGTGTATGGGAGAGATGTAGCGATTGCAGGTGCCGTGGTCTCAAAAGCCTGGCAATGTCCGATTTTGATTCCGTTATTTATTTATATCGTGTCCCAAATTTTTGGTGTTAGTGAATGAGAAATAAAAATAAAAAAAAAACAGTTTGAATTTTATTGAGGTGAAATTTAAATTTTCAAATTTCAGTAGCTGATCTCAAAGTAAGGGGAATTTTTTTCTTACAAATGATCCAATTGTCATTTTCACCCTCACAATTGAATATCTATTCCTTGGATATTTATTTTCATTGGCAGTGGACAAAGTCACATTTCAAAGCTCACAATATCACTTTCATATATAATAAAAATATATATACATTATTTTCCACTTCTGATTACCTAATAAGCCTTCATTCACTCTTCCCTTATTCCAAATTCATTCAACAATATCACAGGTCAATAAACGATCAAAATCTATGAAAATTTCCATCGATTGTTATCAATTTATTCAAACTGTCAGATACAACAGAATAATCATCCGATTAATAAACATAAATATGCAATACCTTGAGACAACTATTCCACTTTTTCTTTTATTTATTCCAAATTGCTTCGAAGATTCCATAGGTCAATAAACAATCAAAATCCATAAAAATTCTCATACATTTCCAATTATTCAAACTGTTAAATATTGATATGCACAATACATAAATACATAGATAAAGATATATCTGTTGATTTATATATAATATATATAGGGCGAATAGGATGAGTAGGAGAAAGTGTCGAAATTCTGAGAGCATATCCTGATGCGCTATGCGGTTTACGTGTGAGCGCATGTAGCGCACAAGGTTCATAACACTCACTCCGCTTGTATCAATATTCATCAACGTCCTATGTTCGGCTCGAGCAAATTCGAGGATTAGCCAGAAACTTGGCGCTCGAGGACATATATATATATATATATATACATATACATATACCAAGCTGACGAAATAGGAATAGGGCCCTAATCCCATAGTGGCGTAGTGACGTCATATTGCATAACAATTAATCAACGAATGTATGTGTGATACAGTCTCATCGTTGTCAACCTTCATATTATATACAGATATAGTTTACATTCATTGCGTCTCAACGACTTAACTAGTTAGCCCACTACGGACTGGCTACTACCGATAATCATTTCACTGTGCAGCTTAAAGTGCCAGTGGTTAACGTTAAGCCGATTTAAAAGCGATTCCCATATCCACCGCGACGAAATTTCACCTACAGATATATTATTATACATAAATCAATGTATGTATACTTCAAATATGATATATATTCGTTCTATCTAATATTTTTGTAAGGTAACATGTATACAGAAGGAATTTTATGCGAATTCTTTAATTTACTGCTGTGGATTATTTTTATTAACAATACCTCAAGAAAATTTGACGAAAATTCGTAAAGCAGAGAGAAGATTCAGAACAGAACACTCAACAATTATTCATCTCTTCTTGACAATGAGTAAAGTGAATAAAAGTGAAGGGAACAAAATGGAAGTAATCCAGCTATTTAATACAATACAAAACTATTGGATACATTTTTTTTTCTGCGCTTTGTAACTGTATATTATCTTGTAATTATTTCAATAGACACTATATATACATAAGTGTATGCACATACGCCAACATTTCATCATGGTATCGTAATAACCCCTGGCACCAGCCACATGCTAATACATAATGCCGATCAAACAACTGTTTAAGCAGCGTCGAGTTAAGTGCGCCCATTCAATTCTTTTCGATGCTTCGACCGCGTTACCACTACTCTCACTCATTGTCTCCTTTTCTCACTCTATCCTTCAATTTCTCTCTCATTTCCTCCCTCATCCTTATGTTGATGATTGGTAGAAATAATTTTGTCCAATTTTACATGTTGCTTTATTCTATATATTCAAGTCATCAATGTTTGGTCAATAATTCTCCAACCTGCTTACCATACATCTAAGCGTAAATCCCATTTTCGTGGCTCGCTGATTGAGGACAGATGCACGAGAAGCTGGGGCGAAGTGCACTGCACAGCAGTATATTGTGGATGAGGGTACCTAACCCCCATATATAGCACAATGAACGCGTTGCCTACACGACAATAGCCACGCACCGGCTTGTCCTGCATCGCACCCTACATATTTTTTTTTCTTCTCACTCACATTCTCATTCGTTCATACTTTTATGTACGTATAAATCTCATCTAATCTTCCTTTCTCACTTCAACATTATGAGTTTATTCATTACTTTTTTTTTTGCTAAGAATATACAGTGTAATCACTTTTCATTCACAATAGAAAAATATGACAAGAATTTTTCATAGTTTTTTCGTATTGGAAGTCAAAAGAAAGATAAGAAACGAATGAGAAAGATATAATATTGCGAGTGGACAAAGTGATGACACTGAGAAGTAAAATAGATTACCAAAAAATATTATTTGAATAAATGTAAATTAAATACGTAAATAAAATCTGTTTCAGGGGGATTGGACAAAATGTCCCGATTAAATGGTGGATTAAACAAACAAGATTAATTTTGGGGACAAGCCGATAACGATCAAGTGAAATTGTATATTTATATATGACGTATATGGATACATATATAATATACATATATGAAATATATATGTGAAAGAGAATAGCAATATGTGAATTAAATGAAAATAACCCAGCTGTCAGTCGCATATATGCGTACTTCGATTATTCACGATAAATAAACAGAAATGTATTAACAATGGTGTACGAATTTTCAAATAATAATGATACACCATGAAGATCAATTCTCCAACACTTTTATTCCCTAATTTTTATTTATCATAATACAAAGATATTTATCCATCCAAACATGTTCAATATCAACAAAAACCCTCCAATTGTCTTCATAATCCGTAATAAATCCAAAGACAAAATCCATTTCTCAAATTAATTCCAAATAACTTTCAACTTTAATCACAAATAAAAAATCATGCAATTCCAAATTATTTTTCATCTTCCAAACACGAATCGCAATGTAAAATCAAACCTCAGGAAAAAAACCCTACACACACACATAACACATATTGGTATCGACCTTTATGTTATAGTTTTGAGGGTTGAATTCACGGTCAGAGTATATGCTCGTTAGCGGTGTTGTCGTGGCATATGCGCGCAAGGCAGACTCCATATGGGACATCAGCAATATATACCATGATGGTGAGTATATATATCCCTAACCAGTGAGAAGACATACGTACATGAAATTCGTGTCAATCGACATAACTATCGCTGTCTCTATTCATTACACACATCTACGTCCGCTTGTGGCATCGCTAGCACCCTCACAACCAAACACATCTAAACGTATACATAATCGAGAGTCCCTAAACGTCAAATCCGCATTGTCTCACCACCAATACTGTCTTTTAATCCCAAAACACCTTTAATCACCAAAACGCCCACCCACCAATCACCCCAATGATATATCTGTGAATAATATATCCATATGTATGCATGAATTCTCATAAATATACATATGTGATATACCTGTTGGTGTACGATCAAAAGGGCTATTTATATCAGTGTAATATAACAGGTTGCTTTGTTGCAACGACGGTGGTAGTGGTGGTGGTGCCCTTATTCTTTTTTCAATACGCTTTGGCGCACTATGGGCCATGGTTGCGCACAGATGGTCCGCTAATCTCATTGAAAACTCATGAGGACTCTGGCTTCGATCACTGGGGACCAACGACCATATGCCCGACGTAGCCGCACGCTGTGTATATATACATCATATACCATGGGTGATATTTTTCTTTTTTTATGCTTCGCCTATATAACTTTCTCTTTCAGCTACTCTTCCACCCTCGGTCATTGTATTTACAAATGATTCGACACGGTATTTCTTTGACCTGAGAGACAAAATGAAAGACGAATAAAATATAGAGATTGACAGCCAAGTATTGAAGTGTCGTTTTGGTATGGCAGGTTAAAGAGAAATAACACACAGATGTGACAGGTCGAACAAATCGATTTTTTGGTTTTAGTAAATTTGCCTTTTTCTCGTTTAAAACCTGGAACATTTCTATTTTTACAAAGATATGTGCACGAAATTTTCTGAAAATATTCATGAAAGTAAATCAAAATACATATTCAGCATCATACTAATTTGTAACTCAATATTCGTCAACTAAATCCCTAGAGAATAGAAATTATTTCCATTGGAGCTACTGCATCAATTCACCACAGCAGTGACCCTCTATAATGATCATTTCACGACTATCTGTTAAAGACTTTATTCTTATTTTCCTATTTGAGTTCTTCGTTTTTATTCAATGGAACCAGGTGCATTAATTTATACCATCAGTCGCAGAAACAAATCGGGTTGGCTGTTACTGCTGATGCTATGACGCCACTATACTTGCTCTGTTCGTCAGTGACGTGATGGAACAAGAGGGGGCGGACGAAAAGCATTGAGTCGTGGTCTTAATCGAGCCGGCGTCTCGGTATATATCTCAAGGGAATGCCGGAAGAGAGAATCAAAGTCACATCTGCGATAGAGAGATGTATAAACTCGGAGTGAGACAAACTTATATTCCCGATCGATTTGTAACAAGATTGATGACGACGCGAATCAAATGATGGTGTGATGGGATTTCAAGTCGTCGCGACGCCCACAATAATTCTACCAAGCGATACAGTGTTAAAAAATAATTAATGTTAAATAACTCTAATAATTTACTATGCTGTAAAACAATATCGAGAACTAACAAGTCCATACTTACATCATCAATAAATCAATTCAAAGAATATCATACTAATTTCATCTCATCACTCATTCCAAAATTCCACACATAAAACTACTACATTTGCCCCTGTATCAGGCAGAATTCCTAAATAAATTCTTGGTCCACAAGTTTATTTATTTATTTCATATCCCATTGAGAAAGTAGACTACACAGACTTGACACAGATATTTACGAGTCTATGTACACTCAATTGAAATCATAAAAGCCCCGGACCATATGGATATCCTTTGTGAAGTCCTCTAAAGACGATATATCTCTGAATGTAAATATAAATCTGGATAATTCAATTAATCTATGAAAATGTCGACGTCTAAATTTACTGATTACCGTACATTCATATACCACTCCAACAACGGGACCAATAAAAAATCTTTTTTTTTTTTCACGAATATTATTCAAATTATATGACTTAATATTATGATCGCTTTCAGCGTCCCGAAATTGAAAGTGATTCTATTACATAGTTATATTATCAGTATATATATTTATGTAAATGATTATATAGTGAAATAAAATGAGACATCAGTGATGGGTTAGCGAGTGTGTGCTGGGCGCCCGCCGGTCACGCTCGACGAAAAACGCTCACATACACACACACACACACAAATATAAATATATATATACACATGCACACACGCTTTAGCGCTACGACATGATGCTATGAAGAGGAATATGCGAAAGAGGAACGTTACCAAAGGAAGGTGAGGGAGGAGAACGGAAGGGTGTTGCTCACCGGAGGAGAAAGATTTCGCATATAGAGTGAGCAGGCGGCATTTCGCGACGAGCGAGCTAAGTGCGGGATTATGCAAAGCACCGGCCATACAGTATAAAAATACGGAGCGACTCTGCGCCATCTTTTCCGGGACATTCTAATAACTCGCTAGACACACCAGCATGCAAAGGCCAAAAGATATTTATATATATCTATAAGAATATATGTATGAATAACTCTGACTTCGAAGTCGAAATTACATACGCAACTATACGAGTTCAAGACTATTTTTCAAATGGAGGATCTGTGTTACGAACTATATACCTAACTTTAGCTTGGAGAATTCAAGAATTATGAAGTTGAAGTACTTTAGTAACATATTTTGTAAATTGTCTGTTTGTTTCTGTCATCAATATAATTTCAATTGTATTTTATTATAAACAATCCTAATCAGGGCTTAATGTGGAAATTAATATTTGTAATACTCATTTTCAATTGAATTATATTCCAGTAATTATAATTGTTATGTATTATTCAAGCAGTATCACAATAACCAGAATGATTATATTCCGAACAATAGACACATTGATTTCACCGCCAAATTTTCCAGAGGTATTTTGCTATATTAATTGCATCCGAATGTTCGCCATGTTACAGACACCACACACCGCATACCACACTGCCAAGCAGTTTATATATATGGTATATATGCTTTCATATTAATGTAATCGCGCGCACGTGCCATTGCGCGCGAATCTCTGCACGCCCTCGCACATCCACAATCGTCGATTAGCTACTACATGTTAGCTATTATGTGTTCACGCAACGAATAATAATACGCGTGCTTTCGTATACGGAAATGTTGTGAAAGGGGGCAAGAGAGAAAGAGAAAACGAGAAAAGATAAGATAACATCTTGGATGATCCCAACTAGATTTGAGTTTAAATGATCAGAAAATACTGATTTTTATTTTATTCCGAAAATAATTTCACTTTCTATATTTTTTCTATTCAGAATTGTTATCAATTAAATATGAAAAAGTGGCTGTCAATTTTATCTAATTCAGATTAACTTTAATATAAGAAAACTTATTTCATAATTAATTTACATATTTGGGATTAACTTTATCAATCCCTCGAGCAATAATTTGAATAATTTCAATGTGCATAATTTTTTTCACGTGTTGTTTATCAGCGTACGTGATTTGGATGTATGAAAGTGATAAATCATTAAAGATGCATCAAAAGTATGTATTATTTTGGAGTTTTATCTACAGAACAATCATAATATAATTCAAGAAAAATATTCGAATTGATCAAAACAAAAAAAAATGTTGCATTGCTAGAATAAATTATTTATATACTCAGTGAATTAGAAGAATGTCGAAGAAACGTACGAATTTTCATATCAACCGGATAGTTAATTCTCAAGACGTTTCCTCAATCAATTCAGAGGAAGTCGTTTTGAGAAAAATATATGATGAAAGTTCCAACATGGCATTCACTACCGCTTGACCTGCTGTACCAAGAGCACCATAACTTTTAAAATATTCCGAGTTTTATCGCAAAATGTTGGCGTACGTACTTTTCAAAGTATAAACCTCAAAGAGAATTTAAGAAATATCAACTACTCTCGTATTTTACAGTGATCTCTCGAATCACAAAAATTTTTATCCAATAACAATTGCAAATTAAACAAGGGGGTTTAAAAATATTAAATAAAAGTCTATGATTGCAATTTTTTCTAGATTAATTCTAAACACAATAACTAAACTATTTCATTTGAGAATTCCATGACAACTCTTGGCACTATTCCTCATATATTTGACGTGATTTAGTCATTAAAACTTTTCCTTAACCACCTCGCGATCACTTCCACAGACATTGATGTGTTTTCTATTCCCCAAAGGAAGTCTCGCTATTCTCTGGATATTGGAAAGAGAAAAAAAAAGAGAGCATGTATCTGAAGAAACAGAATAGAATGAAAAAAAAAGAGAACGAAATAAATAGTGGCCAGTGTATGTTTTGTCACTTCATCCTTCTCTCACTCGCTCTCCCTATCTGTATACTTGGTCGTGCGCCACATGGGTCAAAGTGATTGATTGGCGGAAAAGGGACGTGAGTAAGCTTTTGACGGTGCATTTATACAGAGCCAGAACAAGATCGCGCGCGCGATCCAACGCGAATGATGATGACCATATAAATGCCAGTAGATTGCGAAATGAATAGCAAATATATACCGATCGGGTTAATATGCGGTATAGAGAAAAAAAATTGGCTGGCTACGAGTGCGGGATTGCCGGGAGCAACGATGAAAATATTCTCGATCGTTCGTCAGGATGAAATATGCGGGATCCGGTGGTGAGTGCGGGGTAAATTCACGCTCCAACGATTGAACGAGAAGAGAATAGACCAAAGTTTAGTTGGCCAAAGTGAGATAGAATGTAAAGGACTTGGCTATAGTAGTTGTGTGTTTCATCGGGTTGCCGGAAGGCAAAATATATGTATGTAATACATATACTAGTGAGAACATTATCGTTGCGCAGCATAGAAGGCGCAATGAATACCGCGAGCTGGTGGTTGCACATGTGTCGAACCTGAAATATGTAGGCGTGGCCTCGCATGGACCTAGCAGACGCATCCCGACTGCTGAATATGTTCACCCCCTTGAACGAATGCTCCACCCTCGAGTGGGCTCGGTGATGCTACTATTGGCCCGTGCCACCCTCGACCGCCTCCACCTGACGCTTTTGCCCGTATAACTTCTATACGAAAAACATATAGATAGTGAGTGGAGAAAGGTCCAAAGCCCCAGCTAAATACGTTGGTGCGCGAGCGCGACTGAGTCATTCGAACGTGGTCCGCCCGCGGCCTAACGTCGCGGAAACACGACGGAGAGACCTCATGCTGCTACTACTGCTGACGTGTAAACTATTGGATTGACAATTTACCCTATTTCTTTTGACTGTTGTCGATTGCGAGGTGAGTTTCATTATTTTCCTCATCAACTCATGATTCATTCATTCACATTATCATGTGATTATTATTTTCCACTTTTTTGTTTTGCATAGTGAAAAGTTGATTTGTTATTGTGATTGAAATCGGACAAGTTTGTGATGAATAACTATTTTCATATTTGTTGTTTCGCAGACGACACGTGTAAAAAAAAGTAGAATAAGGACGAACTAGAACGTTTGTTGTATAAAATATTCGAATACGTGCTGGCTTCACGATGACAATGGAAGATCGCTCGGGACCAGGCATCGATCGTGCAGATGGTGCAACATCCACCGTTCACTCGTGCCCTATAACACAAGCGCAAACAGCAACAATTGATGGCATAACATTAGACGCGTCCTATCCAATACGTCGAAATGGTGCTAGTGCAAATAAACGTTCTTTTGATGTGGCATTCCTTGTTGCTCCCGATGAAAAACTCGTGCGTCGTCAAAATTCATTGATCGATCAGACTATTCAAAATCGACAAAATTCAGATTATGTCACAGTGACATCATCACTCGCGGGTTTACGTCAATTGTCGCGAACGGTACAGCCAACAATTAATGATCGATCAAGTCCAAGTTCGCTATCTGCAAGTCCACCGGCTGTTGCTTTTCCGCGACTTGGCCCTTCTCAACATCATCATTCATCACAATCTAATAATCTTAGTGATCATCATCATATCCAATCGCCACAACGTCATGACGATTCATCACTTGGACCATTACCAAAAAGTGCATTCACTAAGGTCAGTCCGCTTGGAAATTTCGACGAATCTCAAGGTGGATCACCACGTTCTTCCATTTCTCCGGATCGTCCTTGTTATAGAAGTAGCGTGAGTCCACCAGGTGGTCCGACGGTGCCAATAAAAACAGCTGCATTTAAATATGGTGCTTTTGCCGCCGCGGCGGCCGCTGCTGCCGCTGCTGCGGCTGTGTCCACTCCATTTCCCTTTCTCGTTAACTCATCCGGCACATCGTCAAATGACTCCGGTGTTCAACCAAGTGCTACAGCTGAGAACTTGAAAATTGGACGTAAAATTGGTGGTAACATTGAATCAAATAGTTTCCGGGCATCAAATGATTTATCAGCAGCTACTGCTTCAGTTTATTCCAATCTTTCGTATCCACCAATCTCTGTGTTTCCCGCGCCAATGGCAGAGGCATTGGTACGACCACGTCATTTTTTAGGGGTCGCTGGTGTTACGGGTGTTGCTAGTCTGCTACCACCAACATTTGCATTAAATCTACCAGCGCAAAATGTTTGTGCCAAGTGCAATTTGTCATTTCGTATGACATCTGATCTCGTATATCATATGCGTTCGCATCATAAAAACGAACATATTGGCGAGGCAGCACGAAGACGTCGCGAAGATAAATTACGGTGTCCAGTATGTGATGAAAGCTTTCGTGAGAGACATCATTTAACTAGGCACATGACTGCTCATCAAGACAAAGCAAGCGATGCAATTGTTGAACAACAACAGAAACAACAACAGCAAGCACAACTGCAACAATTGCAGCAGGTCCAATTGCCAACTGTCAAGAAAAATACTGGTGGATCGGCAACAGTACATGGCAGTACCAAGTGACGACGCCGGGTCTCGTCATCGTTCTTCATCCAACAATAGACCATCACGAGACCATCATACAGGGAAGAAAAATACTTTTTTGCCCAATCAATTAGCCCTCTGCTGTATATAAATACTTAAAAAATCCATGGTTTCTTGTTCAGTTCACCGATCGAATCGAGAATATCTTATTTTACTTATTACTTAATACAGTAGAGGATAAATTCGAGACTTCTGTCACGTGCATTCCAGTGTTTATATCGATAAGAATAATAATATAGTATCTATGGACTGAGTAAAAGAAAGAGGCCGCAGATGGCATAAAACTCCACTCTCTCTCTAGTCAATATTAAAGTATAAAAAGACGAAAAAAAAAATATTGAGAAAACAAACAAACAAAAAAACATAAATATCAATAACTGATAATTATTAATAGCAATTTAGCTCATGCATTGACGTATTTTTGTTTGTTTTTATTGTTTTAATAATAATTTTATGCAATGATAAATAATAAGTCATTTATGAATATGAATGTGCGTTAACAATGCAGAATTTGAGAACATAATGTTTCAAAACAACCCTTAAAATCATCAATCGCGTTCATACTTCAACATACTTTTTCAATCACTTCATCCATCTCTATTTTAAAATACATTTCATTGACAAGTTCTCAATCTCTGCATTGTAAATGCATACAAATATATTTATATATGAATCTCCATAGTTGTACGTATATCAAATGTGCACGCGGGACAATCTAAACAACGTCAATAAATCGTTGATCGTAAAGCGTAACCGCGTCACACGTAAACCAGCCGAGCACGCATAATGGTAGGAAACAATGAATGCCATAATCGGAAACAGTGCCGGTTTGTTATCTGCCATTCGCACCCCATTTAACTTGAAACGTTGAATCGGTCGGTGTGCACTGTGCACGAGCTGTATGCCGTTGTCGCGCACGCGAGTATCATATACTCTCGCTCTCTTTCTCTTTATGCGATCTACTATTGCTCTGTGCACGTTTCTCGCGGCGTTTTAAATACGTCGTGACCTCTCACTACCAAAGTATCCCCTGTGGCTGTTTACTTGCTTGTGGTGCACCCTCGCATTCATCGTTGATCCTTCTTTCTCTTTATCTCTATTTTTCACTTTTCCATTCGCACACTTCTTCGTCTCTATTATCCTCTTTTGACACTCGACATTTGGGTTAATCGTTGCTCTCTATATTATTACAATATGTATTTATATTTATATTTATATTTATATTTGAATATTTATTATCTCTATTATTCCATCGCTTTAGATATTTTTATTTCAGATTTTTTTTTCTATAATTCTATTGTTCGTTTTGTCTATAAAATAATTATTATCAACTTAATATGAATTAATGATTACTCGATATAGTATTAGTGTATATTCAAAAATTTTGTTACAAATTTTATCCTTATATTTTATTTTTTACATTGTCAATAAATATTATTAATAGAATCAATAATGGATATTACAATAATAAAGATAACGGTAATAATTGTAGTTATGAAATAAGAAAATAATATGTGACATCAGAAATATTTAATTAAATTTAATGTAAATAACTGCACTGTATATAAATTCCATTCACCTGTATATGTATTATTGTAGAAAAGAAAAATTCATTGTTAATTAATTGAAATCAATAAAATGTCCAAATAATATTAAATATAATCCATTAAATGATTTTGATTTGATTCTTCATTGGGGTTAAATAAATCATCGAGGAAACTAAGTGAATAAGTGTTGGCTTTTTTTTCCCCCCAAGTTTTATATGTCAGGTGATTCGAAGTTTATTTCATCGCACGCCAACACTGAAAACCAGAGGTATTCACTTCATATAACTTTATACCTATATATATATATATCGAGTAAATATATATATATATAAACTTCACTAACACTCGACAAATACTATAGAAAAGTATCATCACCAACTACAACGACAACCACGACGACAGCTCTCTCACGAACCGTTAAATCACCGACAATCCGATTACGTCTAAAGAAGATATTAATTTCTGACCATTCTCCATCTTCTTTGTGCCGTTTGTACCCCTGCGCCCTTTCATTCACTATATATTCAACTATATTTATGTATTATCGTCAACATACCCTAACATATACTGTTAGAAAAAGAGAAAAAAATAATAAAAGATAATAAATATAAAGAAAAATAATTCTTTACACAGCTATTTGCAGCAGACATTCTATATAAGAAAAACCACAATGAGAATGCGAGTAACTGAGGGGAAACTCGAGATAATAAACGAAATTATAAAGGCGTGGTAAATACTACGTAACATATATTAATTTTTATAATGCACATTTTAATTCTTGTGCATGTGCAGAATAAAAATTATCATGGTTTATATTGCACTTTTTTTTTCAGCGCTTCTTGTTAGTTTCTCAGTTTAGTAAATTATTGTAAAACTTTTTTTTCATTCAATATTCTCTTCGTATTATTTCAAGAGCTGTTGCAGAAAAAAAAGACTATTGACAGAAAATTCTCTTTTAATAACGTTCAGTTAATTGAATTGAATTCATTATTTTATCGAATAAAAATATGAGTGTGAAAGCCCAGCGTATACCATAAATGCTTCAAACATTTGCAGTTGAAACATAAGTACCGTAATACAACGCAGTTGTCGATTCAGTGTAGCATTGAGTAAAATATTGTCATAAAATCCAATCGGATTGCAACAGATTTATGACAATATTTATTCAAAATTCATATTGCAATATGTTATTGATTTTATACCAATACAAAAAACCATAACATAACAAAACTATAAACATATAACCATACTAAACAATATTTCAGCAATACACATTCTCATCCACATCTCAAAATAAATTTCCCTCAATCAATACATCCCCTAAGAAAAATTCTATTACACCATCATAATCAAAAGTAAATCATCCTCAAATTTATCAGGTCATCGAACGTCCGGTCAGATTAAGTAGAATCATATCACAAAAACAAAAAGCAAATATGAGAAAAAAACCTGGTAATCGTTAAAAAGGAAAAAAAAAAAGAAAGAAAGGTGGAATAAAAATAAAAATCCGACAAAACGGGGATTTCACTAAACGGATATCTAATCTTTCTATATATACAATAAGACCACAACGATGATGTCTATACCAGGTCTATTTCTCTCTCACTCACCCTCACTCTATGCATATACAGTCCACTCAAGAGCGAGCTAGGGTGGTAAGCTCGACGAGCTTGGCCCCCAGAGTATGTATACTTACCCTCTGGCTGTGCTCCATAAAGATAAATAAGATCGAGCGTGACCGTCCTCTCCTTCTTTTTATTATTGCCCCCCTCTCTCTCTCTCTCTCTCTCTCTCAACCTGTCTCTTTTTCTCTCACTCTTCCCACCCACCCCCGTTCTTGTCTGTCCTCGTCCTGGCAACCCGATGATGGGAAGTAGTATATTAGTCCAACATATATACGAACAAACTAACAAGAAGAAATGAGAGAGAAGCAAAAGCGAGATAGTGTAGTTGTCGACGACACTTTTTCCCACATCATATCACATATAGGTTTATACATGTGTATATATTGCAACAAATTCGTCTCGAATAGCGCGCGCATGCTTCTTCTCTGAATGAAACGGAAATGGGGAATAAAAGATGTGAGATAGGAAATAGAAAATGCGAATTACAAAATTGAGAATAGAATTTGAAATCAAAATTGTGAGTGGACAATTATCTCCAGTTCCTCAGAAAATGATTTCTTTTCGGATATTCATTTATACACCGTAAGATGGACGGTGATACAGAAATTGGAACAACTATTTGATTTATTTTCAAATTTTGTTAAAAATGAATTTGGAAGCAAGGCAAGAAGTAGCATCCAAAATAAAAAATGAAAAATGTAAGATGGACAGTGGGAAATAAGATTTGAGATCAAAATTGTGACTGATAAAATCTCCAATTTCTCCGAAAGTTATTTATTCTCAGATATTTTTTTTTTTTTTCATTTTCTCTTATATTGGGCGTATTGGTTTTTTTGCACGGAAAAAAAACCAAAAAAAAAAACACGTTGAATATTAATTGTATCACACAAATATGAGGTGAGAGTTAAAGGATTTTATGTAATTACTACGTATATATAAGATATATATCTATACTTCTACATCACTTTGTATGCGTACATTGTATGCGTACAAAATGTCGCAATATATATATACATGCGACGAAACATATAATGACGATGTCAGTAGAACAGGGGCCCGAAGCTCGCGATTCGCCACAGCCGCCTCGCGCACAGAGGCCACGTGCCCGCACCGATTGGATGCGGACATGCTAATATGGCGCCCGTTCCAAAACATTAACTTTCATACTGCACACCGTAAACTCTATATATAAAGTATACGATTTGACTTTCACAAGCCAACTTGATATATATATATATATATATATATATAAATGCATGTAGATATTTATTGTGCATTGAATCCCACCTACATCTTTCACCATTTATTAAATTATCAAACTGTGTCTGTGATGCGAACCTAATTTAATCATATTCCTGTTCTTTTAGTCATGACAATACATATGGGATTGTCAGTATCTGAAGAGTGGTCATATATATAATTAACAATATATGTTTTTCATGTATAAATAAATCATACGTTGGAACTGAATAGATAAACGAAAATTTCGAATTGCACATTGAAAATATCAAATTAAAATGAATGAATTATTCGATATTTCGTATGAACAATTGGTAATTATAATTATAAATGTTCTCAATCTGTATGAAAAATATTGCACAGTGAGAATTTTAAAAAAACAAATACGCTCAGTCGCTATAAAATTGAATTCACCTCAACAATTTTCCTCAATAAGAAATTCCACACTGTCACACAACAGTCACATAATGAAATATGTAAACGAAATATTTTTTTCAAAAGTTAGTCGAATTGAAAGCGACCACTAGCATATATATAGATATATATTCTCATCTTCGTGTCGAGAACGTAATATTTTTCAAGCTCGATATGTCATGACTTTTATTAATGTTACATTCACCAGGGAGTAGCAATAATTTATTGTCATTTAGGGAATTGTATATATTATATAAATAGTGGTGATAACAATAAATGCGTGTAGCACGTTTTATTAGCTAGATATATTATATATACATGCGGATTCGTGATTAAAAACGGAAGTGCGCTTGTCGCTCTTGTATATTTTGAGAGTGGACGCGGAAGAGTACATACACCAAGCTCCCACAGCAAAAGCACCTTGATTTACTGGACGATATTTCCTCGCTCTCGCGTAACGCCTGACAATGGGCTTGACGTTTCATTTCGTTGTAATATTTCGCCTCGTCCATTTCCACTTCACTCTATATAAATATATACATACGTGTACGTACAACGTATATATATTCTGCATTCATTCTGTCGTTGAATTTTTTTCACTACTATTTTCCGCTTTGCGTTCCTACTTCTTTCTTCTCCATGAGCAATCAAATATTATGAAGATTAATTATCGAGATCATAGATTACGTGTGAAAAAAAAATTGCTTTTACATTCTATATGACATAAATGTGATATTTCATCCTTTTTTTCATAGTGCCCAATTAATTTTAGACAAGACTGAACATTATTTTCACTTTTATGATTCAAAAGAAAATTATTGTTGAAAAAAAATTGTTCATAATTCATAATCAGTAACGTTTTTATGTAGCAACGAATCGGTTTGCTCTATAAGTATGTAATAAATCTGTCTCGTGGAGTCTGCCAAGAATACAACTAATGAGACATATGTACTTTTCAATTTTATGACTAAAACACGCCACAAATTCTCTATAAAATTTTTCTATCTTCCCTATAAAAATAAACAAAAGAATACGCAATTATAACCAATTTACAATTGATATTATTAAGATTTGTGCCTCCTAATAATCCCCCATTCAAACATTCCACCATTATTCTCTCTACGTTAAGCTCTCCAACTGTTCCTTCCAACTAATATCACTCCAACTGTCTTTAGCATAAATCCATCTTCAAAATTTCCATCACCTTTCGAACAATCGCTCATGACATCTAAACCAAACTCAAACCCAAACTATAAAAATTCATCACTCGCACATTCATCAGTGCACTGCATATGTATAAAAATATAAAAAACGATAAATGAGACTCGAAGAAAAATAAAAATAAAAGCACCAGAATGAATTTGTGCCTGCTCAAATATGTCCAACTGCAAAAGGCAATAAAATACCTTTATCTCGCTCGTGCCATTACCCCTTGATTCGGCATCGCTAAAGTATAAGTGGAGGGGGCCAATGAGGGGGAGGCGTCACAATGAGAGTAAGAGAGAAAAAGTGGGAGAGGTGATGCGGTGAGAGTCGTTCCAATTTACATTCCTATCGCGGGAGGGGGCTTTCGTAAAGATAAGTCCATTTAAATAAATTAGTAATGCTATCTCGCCGTACGCGCCTGCCATAGTAGACGAGCAAAAGTGCGCGAGAGGGTGAAACGAAGAGGCAAAGAGAAAGACAGCGCGGAGGATTAAATGATATTTTATCAATTTTCACCGTGATTCGTTGCGTGTGCGATGCGCTGTGATAGTAAGAAAAAAAAAAACAGATGATAGATTCAGGGGAAGAAAAAAAATACGTATTGTTCCCTCTTGTCCAATATAGAACTGTGCGCAATAGTCTGGCATTATATCAAACTGGTGACTTCATTTGTGGTATATACAATACAGTGTGTTGTGATATTCATTACAAATCTTCAATGATTTGATATAAAATTATGAACAAAGAGAAGTAGAGAAGTATGAAAAAAATATTATGCCTCATTTTATTGTTTTTATATCGTATGATAGATAACATGTATATACACATGAATGTTAACGGAGGGATGGAACACGATATAATGGAGCATAACAATGGAGTTAACACGTACTATCTCTCTCTCTCGCTCTCTCTTTCTCTTTCTGTTCTTGATGGTTTTCCACATTTCCTCCACATTTCGAGCGGACATGTATATATTTGTGTATGATAAAGCGCATGGGCAAGGGTGGTTTACCTGACATGCATGATTGGCTGGTCCCGTTTCTATTTGCAGCCACTTGACTGCGTTGTTAAAAAATCCAGTTGTCAGATAAAGTTCAATTTATTATATAGAATTGATTAGAGAATGAAAATAAGGGATGAAATAGTCAATGTGTTTTCCGACATTTATCGAGAATTATTTTCTTAAATAAAATTACAGTAAAACTTCTTCTTCTTCTTCTTACGACCTGACGATGTCACGAATTTTTTCATAGTATTTTTATCAATTACTCAAACTGTTAAATGTGAATGAATAATCATCCGATCAATGGAAATAAATATGCATTATTTTCTTCGTCCGATTATTTAATGAGCCCTTTTTCACTTTAACAGGACCCAAACATCGCAACAATATGAGATTTTACTGTGAAAAATCGCTACAATCGAACTGCCATTTTTTCGCTACGACCTTCTCATAATACCAAACAATATCGCATGAATTTTTTTATCATAACTTTCACGATAAAGATTTTCATTACAAATATGTTTTGATACATAGTTAGAAAAAAAAAAGAATAAAAGTCGTTGATTACTGGTATATTTATATATAGAAAACAGCAAGCGAGCGAACAAGCGGTGTCGTCGCAATATTATATGTATGCCCCTCCGCCATTTTCTCCGTACTCCTTCTCTTCTGCCTAATTCACATTACTTTAATTCATATGGTAATCGCGCTACAAAGGAGCGAGTTACGGGAAAACTTTGAGAACAATGCGACGAACCTCCGGGAAACGAAGGCCGAATGGGAATGAGAACTAGACTGCCTTCATTCCTCTCGTTTCATTCTCAAATCTCTCAACCACTCAACCTCTCTGTTCCTCTCTTTCATTGCTATCCGTGTGGGTCTTCTCTATATATATAAGAAGAGAACACAATGCCATGAACGAGCACAAACTGTATCGAATTTAGTCCTCTTGGACATGCGAGACGAGAAATTCACCGCGCGCGTGTATGTTATCGATAATGTTAACGGTTGCACATGTATACATAACTGGACCGGAAGCAATATTTGTCCCAAATGTACATCCCTCTGTCTTCCTGTCGTGTAATAAATTACGTATTGTTATACTCATCTACACATACTATCACACCTACATAAATAAAATACAATAACACCATTCAAAAATATCCCAATAAGAATGTCATTCACTCATTATTTACAATCAAATCAAATAAAACAAAAACCAATGCAACACTCACAACATTTTAAAATCAATACCCCCAAAAAATAATTTCCACTTCTTCTGGTATCTCTATCCAATTCATTAAAAAATTAATTTCCATCTTTTATTACCACTGAATATTTTAATTTGTTATTTACCTGTTGACAACAATGTGGTACAGACTGGAAAAATATTCCTATCCCATTTCCCTTTTATTTCCATTTATTTTTCTTTCCATATAAAATAATACCCAGAGATTAATAATTGTCCCTAACATACGTATCGTTCTGTTGCATAATTATTCCATATACACAAAGCTGAAAGCTTCCGGTAACCACACACACACACACACACACACTCGCACACACCCAGCTACAAAACCATCATGAACATTTATATAAAACAACGACAATGTAAACACATACATATCTATTTGTATTCTGGAAAATTGACCAAGCAGCCATATGCAACTGCCGTATATAGAATATAGAACGCGTCGCGTCTCATGCCAGCACACACCAGCCGGAATATCTCCGCATTACAAATTTAATCTTACAAATGGATCCCGAAAACTTGGAAACAATTGAATATATACATATATATAAACGTATATGTATATATTATATCGATATAGAAGCCACGAGCGCAAGCGGCAATATTGTTATAGAACCGATCCATATTCTTGGCGAGTGGCAACATAGAATTGTCTGTGCCAAAGCTTCAGCTTAGTGTGTAAAAAGTCTGTGGTGCTATACATTCCGTGTATATCGTCACATATTATGTAAGTATTCATATATGTATATGTCTGTATGTATGTGTGGTACACTAGCCACGACGAGACGACGGGTGAGAATGTCTATGGGTGAAGGAAAGAATGAACCAACGAGAAAATATATATCATTCACATATATGCTATATCTATATAAGCATATCATGTTGAGGGTACAGCGATGACGATTATGATTCTCATTTCACCCGCTGTGACTATATACTTATGGTTATGACGCACATCTATATATTTATTAATATATACGATGTATCTACGAGAGGGGAAGCAGTGGAGGTCAAAGTGTATAGAAAAAATTAAATTGATTTAGGAAACAGAATGATGATGGAGTAAATATGATTTTTTTCTTATGTCTTTAGAATATCAGTGGATTGAGATGAGATCAGTGGTGGGAATGTGATTGTAAGTGAAGTTGTGATCGTTGGTAATTGAAGAAATTCGTTGAGTTCATTGACTGATCAATGGTGTGGAGAAGTGTGATGGTGAAAAAATGTCTTTTTAATACAGTTTAAAAATATTTATATGTTAAATCCTTCGTGATTTTTTTATTTCCACAGAAAATACTCTTTACTTCCACATCATTTTTTGAAAATGTTCCAAATTCAATATGAAAAACAAGTAGAAGAAGAATGAGCGTAACGATTTGTCTGAATGATTTTATTTTGGAGTGTATGTCAATGTCTGATAAACGAATGCAATTGGTATCGTCAAGGGCCAACTGTTTGGGTAGAAATTCTTCTTAAAATATACAATAAAATCCTACATCTATACGAGCACATATCTGTATACATAATAGATATAAAATAAGTGCGCACGCGCCATGTCGCCTGACGCGCGAGAGCGACTGGATTAGCATAAATATCGTCTCCGCCTTGTGCGCGGCGGAGTGGCCGCAGTTTGTCATCGTTAGTAAAGCACACGCTTCCTGCGGCCTCTTGTCGCAGGACCACACGAAGCTGGTGCCATAGAGACTTGACAATTCGAGAGACTCTTCGCGACGACAACACACGACTTGTTCCCCATGTCTAGCTTAATTTATTTCACCTTTATCCCACTGTTGTTCGCGCACCTCTTCTTATTGTCATTGTTCCCAACAATTATTCTGTATATAATTATAATTAAAACACATGCAATATCAATTATAAAATAAACATTAAATGTTTCTTCACTGATTTGTTCCTCAGTTATTTACAGAAAGAAAAATTGTTCAAGCTGAAACGAATCCACTTAGTTTGTAGAGCGTTCATCCCCCTCAACAATTCTTTCATGTTCGCACTATATCCGCAAATTTCTCTCTCTTGTGTGTCTCCCTACATATACCCTTCAACTATTAAATACTAATTCCATTAAAGCCACCGTCAGGAAGGGTTGCTGCTTTTATATCCTCACTTTCTCTCTCCTTCTCTCTCGTATGTACTCTCTCAATCGCGCGCGTGAATCTCTGACCCATATTTCATGGGCAAAAGCTTTTCAATCTGAGAAAATGGTCGACGACGACAATCAGAATATAGGCAAAACAATCATTTGACAATGGCGCCGTGGGTGTCATATTTTTTGTAACGATGAACGCTTATGTTCGTTATTATTGCATATATATATATATATATATGATGCATTTATTGTCACGTGCGACATATGAATCTCAGGATGGATAGAGATCGATATTGGGGATGGTAATTTGGGGATTTAAGATCCAGTTGAAAAGAGATTGTGCAATTCAACAATGGATATTTAAATTCATTTCCATTGAATCATTCATTCATGTTAGGAATTAATGGTATCAACGACTGACTACAACTCTTTTGTTTCGTAGTACCGGTCAAGTATTGGACGTATTGCTAAAAGCCCAACCAGGACTTTCATAAAGCATGAGCAATCGCAAAGAACACATTTCCAAATCAGAAAATTCATCGCCTCAAAAGAATTACTTCGACCAGAGATGCAGAATTGTCATTAATTATTCGCATACATAAATCGACTTTAAAGTCTTCAATGAAATTGTAACATGATTTATCCGACTGTACCATTCATAGCAATATTGGAAAAACAATCCACAACAACTGTATAATTCCACTGTTCTCCAACAGAAAAACAAAAAGAAAAAACAAAATATGTTTTCAAATACAATATTTCACTTCCTTCAATTCCAGAATATGTAAATAATGTTCTTATACTATATCGATATAATTTGCCATCAAAATATGATACTAACAACTTTTCCCATAAAAATATTCCCAACATATACAAACAAACATTTCCACAACACCCCCCCTTCCAAAAATCATTGAGCCGATATATCTGTATGACCCGCGATTGCCAGTGCAACTTCTTGTACCCCGATAAAGCACTCACGCGCGCGTATTCGCGCTCTTCCACCATCACTTGCTCTCCCTTCTTCACCTCTCGCCACACATACAAACCCACTTTTGCTCGCTCAGTTATATTCGGTAGCATTTTGGACGACGAGAGATGCAATCGCGCAGAAGTTACCGATAAGCGAATTTCAATTAGCTCTCTCAACCGTTATTTGACATTTATATATTAACTGCTTTACTTCGATTGTTATTATTGGAAAATCACTAAGTATAACTCTGACACAAAAATATCTACACATATATATATATACATGTTCCTACGTGGATATATCTGAAACCAGTTATACATAGATAAAAACTCTTTTCATTGTTTCATCTGAGTTTTCGGGTTGAAAATGTCGGCGTGTGCGAATGATCGAGGGACAGAAAAGAGAATAGATGGGTTCAATCTCTAAAAGCCTTGCGCGTCTTCGTGTTAGAAGAGACACGATGTGAAAACGCGTTTTGGAGATTATTACATATATATACATATACATATATATTGTACGTATACAGATATAAATAATGACTGCTTTTCGTACGCTCATATCAACCCCCTCAAATTTTCTATATATAGATAGATGGATACATAGTGACGATCTGGCAATGCTTGCAGTGTAATAATAATAATCACACAGGTCGAGTTATATATATTCTTGACGATAGTAACGCCAATAATCGCAATAAACTCATTCGCCAACAGCGATTTACTACGAATCGGTTTACAACTGTGGCGCTTGGTTTGATATATACATGCGGTTATACGACTGTATTAACTCATCACCATCTAGTCACATAACCGATCCACTATACGTTTACATAGGGATGTGAATATATATATATCATCATGCCTGTGCAGTCGGGACGTAAACGATACGCGTGACGCCACAGAACGAGCTGTGAAACTAGTTAAGCAAACTGCCACACTTTAAATATAACGGGTTTGGCTTGACTGTTTATTTTATAAAACTTGGATGAGAATTTGTGTGGGTATTTGTTGGGTGGTAGTGTTATATAGACGTGATTGAGGGCTGGATGCTGAGTACTGGTGAACTTATTTCATGTTCTGTTGGGTGTAGCAAATTGTATTGTTGATATTGACAAGAGGTTTAGAATAATTTACAGAAAGTCCATAATCAATATAGAGCAAAGAATTTATCAAGTTATGAGGAATTGCAATAACAATTTCATCGTAGTTGAAAAGATGATTCTGCGATCATTTCTAGAAATGATTTCTTTATGAGAAGTTGTGTTGAAGGGAATGTTTATATATAGGTCAATGAAAAATTTTATCTTCTATTTTTTTTTTCATATCGAAGAGAATTTTCTAAACTCTCAAATTGGTTTGTGTAAATTTTTCTAACGCGTATGTATTTATATCTCGAACATTGGTGAAACAAGATCCAATGTGTGTACTACATATATGCCCTTGGGGCAGCATGGAAACTGTCTCATTATATCCATGTGTGTGTGTGCGTGTGTATTAGTGTGGGAGCGAATTGAGTCGAGCAACTTGGAATATAACACCGTACAGGCTCGTTCAATCCGTTTCCCCAAAATCACATTTCACACAATAGATATATGAAAAATAAAGTTGATATTCTGACACAATGTCTATTTTGTCAGAGATCTTTGTGAAAATAATACGTGAACCATTTCCGCATTCGATTCAATTATTCCGCTCTAGTCCGATCCTTATCATGAAGTGCTTGGAAAAGAAGAAGAGTAAAACAATCTCCAAAAATTTAAACTTCACTCACCCTAAACGATCTATATGTGGTCGAAATTCCGAACTCTGCGATACTGGATTACAACAAATGATCGGCTAACCAATTCGTCCATCACTTTATATGAATCCAACATGAAGTGTTCTCGACACTGCAACATTTAAAACAGTACGTTTAAAACTCATGAACACATAAAAATATATCATCGAAGATCGCATAATTGCCACGTTACAGGTGTGTTTTGAAGTCTGATCATTAACGGCTACTCTACTTACAATATGAATTGGTTTGGCATTTGACGTTCGAATTGGAAAGACAAAAAGTTTGATTATTCTGGATTCAATTATTTGATCACCAACTAATTCCAGATGATTTCATAAATTCAATGTAATATTGAGATAAAAATAATGAATAAATGCCTAAACAGAATAGAAATAAATGAATACATAAATAAATCGTTTCCATCAAACAATTTCGCCCGATTGCATACGTTATACGTTTGACTTTACCCAATAATATATACATACAAATATGTACTCGTACATGTATCCTATAACTATCTACACGAAACACGATATGGAAGTATATATTACTGTGGTATAAAGCAGATGACACGTCCGCTTGGTGGAGCGATAAGAAAGTCGATGGGTACGACCGTTAAAGGAAACCACGAAGATGCAGCCCGCCGCCGTGGCGGTTTGAGTATTATACGAAACACGAAGGAACTATTCTGCTCTCACTTCTGCTCACCCTTCATCTATTCCTTCTCACTCTCTCTTCATACAGTCTATATGGCAATCGAGCTTTACGATCCCGCGCGTGATAGGAGATGAAGGAAAAGCACACTCTATACGCCACGCGCATAACAACACCAAGAATTCTCTTACTCTTATTCTCTTTCTCGCTTGCACCGTTGGCTTAATACATTTGCTTGTAGGAACGTTACAAGTTTAATTAAGCAGGCTTGGTGTAACGACGCAGCTAAAGCCAACTCTTCGTATACGAGACAACCCTTTTGTATATATTTCCGCGCCCACTCTATGAACATAATTATTCGTCTTCGAGTTGAAATCTTAATTCTCAACTCCCCTCATTTTATTATTAATTCTCATTTATTTTATCATTTTTATTGTTGATATACAACACTTAGTCTGAATAGATTTTAACGTGAGAAGCCTACATTACTGTTGCTACTGATGCAGCCATGTCCATTAGCATACAAAGTTTTTAGCCTCTGGTATAAACGAACGTTTTACTCCGTCTTTTGATTTATCTATTGAATATGCCTCTATGACGCCCACCGTTGCCCGCAGGCCACTCTCTATGTATATACAAACACTCTTCCACAATCTTTTACACTCGAGATTTTTCTCTCACAATTTTTCTGGATACTACAACTCATGGGGTGTAGTGAAAGTGTATGCATTTCCCCCAATCCATTCTTTTTTTTTCGACAAAACGAAATTAACATGATAGAGATGGAATTTTTTCGAAGGATAAGTACACATTCACGGTTTGCCTTCACTCCTCATTTCATTCTCATTCAGCATTTGATAAAAAAAGCACAAAACTGTGGTTAACAAATGTTCTATGGTGAAACATCCCAGTGAACACAAAGAGTTGGAAATTAAATTGTCAGTTTCATCTATTTATACTACAACTGTCCCTATATGTGTATCAAACTGCATACCTATCCCTACATGCAAAGAGAAAAAAGTGTGACTGAATGTGCATGTATATTGAGTTCTGTATGTAGATATCCATGATCATGTATAGAGCAATCGTTTATACGTAATAGGCAATTTTCTTGCGGTTACGCTCGTGTTAAAATATGTATAGGGATTTCGAGTTAAACCACCGCCAACGTTGTTAATACGGTGGAAGAGCAATGCCCAGGAGGGGAAGCTGTTACTGAATCATTTGCATCGCATCGCGACAATTTAGTTAAACCTCACACAAATACCCACTCGTTCCCTCTATCTTTTGCTTTTATACACAAACATTTTGTATAAATATATTCTGTATCAGGTATATACATTGTGTCACGATGTAAATTTTGCATCTCAATTTTATTTTGTCGAGATACAATTTTTACCTGGGATTGAACTGAAATTGATATAACTTCATTATTATCTACAAGCGAACAAACTTCTTGAGAAAATTGTAATTATTTACCTGTATTGTTCTACAGAAATTGGTAATCGAATTTGTTGCCATTATTTGTATGGACATCTGGACACTGGACCCCTCACACAGAGAAGCATTACAACCTGGAAACATGCTAAAGTAAGAATGATACTGTCCTTTGCAGTACGACCATTTTTGTTGATGGAAGAAAATAAAATTGACTCTATTAATTCGACCGGAATTTCTCCATCAAAACTTCGCCCAAATAATTACATTGATAGAACAAAACCTAGACACTGTGGTGTGTACACAATTTTCTACATCAAATTCATGATACGTGAGTGCGTCTTGTACTTTCGTGGTATACATTGTTTAACCTGCATCAACCCATCGCGAATTCGTCTACAAAATGGCGTCTTCCACCACTCAATGTCTCTAATTCGTCTTTATAATATTAATACCAAAACCAATTCAATCTATTTATATATACTTCTTCAATAATTGATAATAGCTCAACAAACTAATAATGTCTTACTTTATTTATGGCTACGACGATGGCGGGAATATGAAATTCACTCGGCGGCGTCCTAACACAATATGGCAGCTTGTAGAGGACGCGCACAGTCATTGTGTCGTATACCATGAAGTGTGCTGATAGAGACTGCAGTCACCAACCGTCGGTAAATCGCCGTTATCATTAGAGAGTTATCGACAATCGACAGAGTCAATTGGTGACTAACTTCAGGACAATGCCGGCGGCCACATTGAGTACTTACAACTATATTTACAACCATATTCATATCGTACATGTTACAATCACCGATTCAACTTCAATCTACTTGAAGTCACTTGAAGTTGAATCACTTCCTACGTGAACGCCCTTCCGAAAAGTTGGTTCAAGTTTTATTTGCGGTGATTCTTGGAGTTCTTCAGATTTATTTGTGTTTCCTGCTGAATAAAACATTCACTTATATCGCATTTCAATTGTAATTCAATATCGAGATATTGAATAAGATATAGAATATAATTCCGGTAAGTTTCACAAGTTTATTTTCTTTTCTCGCTATATTATTGATAGGCCATTCCTTTTGATGTTGATATAATTTCATCATTGTTTCGTATTTATTGTATATTCACAATTGACAAGGTTATGTTGTTCTTCAATTTTCATAAATGAATCCTAACCTGAACAATAATTAACAGAACTGCAACGGAATTTCATCAAGTTGACGAATCACAGATATTTTTCGATTATCGGGATTGGACGTTATTCATTGTCGTGAGACTCCATGCAAAATTGTGATTATGCACTTTTTGATGATGTGTAACTGTTTTAATGATACCCAAGTCATGAGAAAGAATCGATTTTTAGAAGTGACTTCACTCGAGTACGTAATAACTTCGGTTATGTCGACACGTGTGATATTGAGGTAGTTCTAACGGGACTCATTAGTTTTCAAGTACCTCAACACTAGCACCTCTAAGCCAGTCGAAATAACGGTTTTGAGGATTTTCACATTGCAATATTAAAGTTGTTTGGATGTTCATCTAAGAGTTTATAATTGTCATGGATGACGAGGCAGAGTAATATTATACACTGTCATTAGTTTTCATTCAACATTCTTATTTCTCATAGATGTGTCTATTGAGCAACCAAGTATACACACAACGGCAGAACTATCAATGTTAATAATTACCAGCCAATATTATCAGTTAGTTGAAAAAGACAAATCGTAGACATAGTATAATTATGGATATTTATTATTGTGTGGTGAATAATGTTGTAAATGTAAAATTTTGATGGACACTAGTTTATCTTCTCGGTTTCGTACAGTTATTTTGTGTACGATTGATATCTTGTTATTTTCCATACATTCAATCTCTTGAATTTATATTTTTATACTGTTGATTGACAAGCTTGTGGTGAAACTCACAAATCTATTTTCTTTCATATTCGTAACATTTATGAATTAATGTACCTTGACAGAAATATTCCATCTAAATTATTTGATGGCGAATCGAAAAAGTATGTCATAGTATATATCACATCGAGGTGGTTACATCTGGAGCAACCAAGATGAGGAAGCATATTTTTTCAATCCCTTAAAGTTGATGAGTCGAATTGTTGGAGTCCATCGGATTTCAAGATCATCATTGTGCAATTTGAAGAAATTTTGTGGGTAATTTCTGACATGGTGGCTTCAGTGATGTAATTAATAGCCAGAAAGATCCCTTGGCTTGTTGGATAAATTATACTTGATAAATATCTCGTAATCACATCAATATTCGAGAGTTCTGATATTTGATACAGTAGGAGCAGCTAGACGAACGATCTCATGTCTAGACAGAGAATATAGATAACATCCGCAAACTGTTGGAGGGAAGAGTAAGAAATAAACAGAGTTCCCCGTTTAGCCTAATCCTCTGATCATACCGGATTTATAAATTATTGGATAAAGTTGAATTGCAAAATGCAGCCAAATTGAATGATCAAAAAGTGCAAAATGCATTGCTGAAAATGAAGAATTGAGAATTTGTGAGTTACAACATGTTGAACAAGATTGAAATATGCTGTCGAGATTGTGTGAAATAATTTGGATATTGGAAGATACCATTCCCTCTAACGCATCAAGAGAGATTCATAATTGGAATGGTAGCAACCACGTTGGTCTGAATCGAGAGTTCGAACGCTATTAGAATTCTCGTTCGATATATTATGACATCGAATTACATAAACAACGAACATCAGTATCTATTCAACTACATCACGTGCTTCGAAACAAAAATGACCTGATATGCGTCTCAAATACCCACACTATGATTTCTTTGCAATAAATATGCCAATGTGTTCCGTTATGTGGCATCTGCGCACTGAAATTTTTCGTCGGCGCAACAACGCAATGACCCATGCTCGCTTATATTGATTTTGCAGTTGGCGGTCGAGAGAAGGCCAGTCCCTGTCCGAATTTTACCAAGGCAACTTGTGTGACAGTTTAATTATTCTTTTCAATATTAATCAGGTATATTGAAGTGTCCATCCATACCACAATCCATTATTCATCCTTTTGACATATATGTTAGTTGTCATACATTACCCCAATTGACGTCAGTGGTAATGATATATAAACTAAATAAAACATCTATAATTAGTGAAATAAAACATTGTGCCATGATATAGCTTCATGCAAATGTATCTGTAGATTAAAATGGAACAAATGTTGGGAGATAATTTATTAAAAATGTTATTGGTTTCCGGTGGTTACAGATTATCTATTGGGATTGCGGATCATCAGGTTGCAACCTCTTGGATTATTTACAATCCACGCAATTCAAGAGTTTAATATCCATCAACCAGCGGAAAGGAGTGAAAAATCATGCCAGCACCAACGTCAGATGCGGCCGGACCAGGTGGCGAAGTTGGTCCACCTCGAACAGAGCTGCAAGAATTGCAGCTGAAGGCCGGTCAAACTACTGATGAAGTGAGTCCACGTGTATAAATTCATAGACTTAAAAAAAGAGAAAGAAAATTGGGAGCGAAAGAAATAAAGTTTGATATTTATATCAGAGAGTTGATGGATAGTTCCGAGACTGGCCAAATGATAATATCATGTGAATCAATGTTTCAGTCGTTGGAGAGTACGAGGCGTATGCTGCAGCTATGCGAGGAGGTAAGTAATCATTGAAATAATTTTAATTCAAGAAGATAATAATGAAAATGAAAATCGTTTGCGTGACTTCTCTTCCACCTTTTCCATTTCCGTGTGGCGCCCTCACCTTTTTTTAACTCTCTTAATCCATTATATATTCTTATTTATATATATATATATATATATATATGTACATACATATATATATATTTTTTTGCCCGCTCCTCTTGTTTTATTTATATTATTTCACATCGTGTTGATTAAGAAAATATAATGTTTAGGGCTCTTCCCACATTCTTCTTGATTGTAATCAACATTTGTACATGTTATTAATCACCAAGAGAAAATGAAAAAGGTATATATATAAGATAATATATCATTTTGTTCATTTTTTTATTTTCAAATGTCGTTTCTTCGACATTTTTGTTGAGGCAGCAAGGATGAAAATTTCTTATGTGTATTTGCACTTTTTATGTCTTTATTTTTGGTTTTTCTTCCTTTTGATTTTGATTTTATCAATATTTTTCCCACTTTTTTTTCCCCCCAATTGTCTTCCTTCTACCACCAATATAATGCATTTTGGAAGAGAAAAAAAAAGATAAAAAATTGATGTTATTATTCGATGAAAAAAAAAAAAAATGCAACCTTTCGCCAATGAAATATTAAAAAAGAAATGATAATAATAACAACGCACGTAGCTGAAAGTGAATTTGTATGTCAAGCTACCAAGCGTCTATTGAATACATATAATTTTGTTATTATTTTAACGCTATGGAATTGCTCCCCTCACAATTTTCCTCCCATCCAATTGCAATGAATTGAAAAAGAGAAAGAATCGCTGATTGTTTAATCCCTGCATCACATCTTTCATATAATATTCGTTGTTCTTCTTATGAATGAAGAGAAAAAAAATGATAAATTCTTAAATCGCGATTGAGAAAAAAAATTATATGTAATCATTGTTCAATTGAATATTTCAATTTGAACGATGCGGCACAGCAATATTCATAAAATTTGCTGCGCTTCAATAAGAAAAAAAAATGAAATGCAATGCATCGCGCATCATCCGCGACGAGCTGAGTGTTATTTACATCGCTGACCGTCATTTAACGTGTTATTGATGCCCGTCCTAAGTGTTATAATATTTATTATATATCTGTCTGTCAATCTGTCCGCTTGCTTTACTGTCTTTCATTGCGTGTCTGATTATCGTGAACCATATGTATACGTATACGTATGTATGATATATGTCTGTCGTCTGTCTGTCTATTATACACTATTATCAATCTATCTATATAAATATTAATCTATTAACGTACGTTATCTATTTATTTTATTTATTTTTTTAATTATTGCCTGTCTGGCTGCCCGAGTGCTTGCACATCCACGCCGACACTGTGTAATATGTCTGTATGTGGCTGCTCTTGTACACAATCGTCACAAAATTCAAGAGTCTACTTAGATTGAAGGAAGAAAATAATAAAATGCGTGTACGCATTGCAAGAAAAAAAAAAATACCAATGACTAACAGATGAAAAAAAAATCTTATAAAATGAAAACAAAAGAATCAGCATTCTAATATTATTTTGTTTGGTGGGTAATGTGCATGGACTGAAAAAAAAAATGTGAAATCTCTAAGCAACATATGCAATTCCATACACCCGGTTTTACTTTTTAAATATATATACCCTAAACATGTGGCCCACTCCCATCACTGCCGCTCTGTTGGCCTATATATCTCTCTCAATCTATTTCTCTCTATCTCTATCTCATGTTCTCTATACTCAATAATACCTCCGCATAATCTCTCTATTTCTCACATTATCTATATACTATTTTTTCCAATTCATCATTAACAATCATAAAAACGAAGAAAGATGAAAAAAAACGAAGATTATATATTCATGAATCATTCACTCGCTCAATCATTTCACTATTGAGAATAAAAAATAGTAACATACATAAAATCAAAATCATTCTACGAAATAATAAAATATAATTGCAAGAAAGAAAAATAATATTCAATCGTTACTGCAACTTTGATGCTATATGATAAATAAATATCAATCATTATCATATGTCATCAAGATCAACCATATATATACTAAATACTTTATACTAAAAAAAAATACTGTATACTATACCATTTAATACTCCGACTCTTTAACACTCGTGGTGGTTGTGTGTGTTTTGCTGCCTCTGTCTGTCGAATAGAGCAAGGAGGCCGGCATCCGCACTCTGGTCGCACTCGACGACCAGGGAGGTGAGTTAACTGCTCTAAGTACTAATAAATCATTTAATTCGCGTTCACAACTTTTTTACCGTTTGTTAATTTTGATATATAATCATATTAAATAAATAAATATATATATATATACATATATATATATATATAAATATACATATGTATATATATACTTGTATACATACATACATATATATACATATATATGTGTATATCAATTATTGCTCGCACATTATTCAGTTAACAAAAATATGCCATCATATATTATACATCTATCGTGATCATACGTTCGGTGCTTGTTTGATATCCAATTTTTATATATTTGGCTATTTGCAAAAATAAAAAGTACTGATGGGAAGAGAAAAGAAAATCTTCCCTCCCACTAATTATTTATTCAAATTGTTTGACGAATTTTCACAGAATGTTAGAATTAATATTATTGATAAATGTTAAGTTATCCAAAGCGTCCATTTCATAATAATACTGAAAATATTGTATATATATATACAAATGCAATGATGTGCATGTCTAAAGCAATTTAATTTGCAAATTGTCAGGTAAGATGATAATTATCGAAGGAAAAAAAATACGTTAGGTACAAACGGAAAAAAAAAAAAATGATGAGAAAGAAAAGAAATGAAAGTTTGGATACATTTTGCGCGTTTTATTTTACATTTCTTTACATTCTTTCGTTTTTGTTTAGGATTTTGCTATTGCACTTGTCATTAATCCTGATCCATATATATATATTTATATTTATATATATATGTAGGTTGGTTGGTGGGTGAAAAAAAAGTAATTACCGTATAAAAATGAAGTAAACAAAATTGAAGTTGAAAAAAAAGAGGAAAAGATATGAATAAAAGTATGCAAGAAGGAATAAATGATGCAGGCAATTTTTAATTTCGAATTTATTTATGTTTCTGTTCTACCGCTGTAGGATATTTTGACAAACGACGGATTTGAATATTAGAGATATCGACGAATGACTGTATGCGCCAATTATTGTCCAACAAATGTCATTCAACCTCTCTATATTTCTCTCTCTATATCTTTTCTCTCGTTCTGCCTATCTCTTTATGACTGGTTTGACCACAACCTCCACGTTCCTCAAATAACCATCCTCATTGTCACCACCACCACCACCACCGCCACCACCACCACCACAACCACCACTACCACCACCACACCACTATCAACGCCACTGTCCACTAATCGCAACCCTATTTGAACTAAAATACGCTCAAAAATATCAAAAACAGGATATATATATTCATATATAATAATTAGAGAAAATATGAATAGTAACAGAAAGAAGAAAAATAAAAAATATATTGAATACAGCACAATTATTACACAGCTCTCTAGATATATGCATAGGATAAATTGGGACAATTCATATATATGTCTATGATTTGTTATTTAATCATTATTGATATAAAAAATGGTTGGCAATGAATTTGGGAAACAGTGCCCGCAATTACCCTATGCAAATTAAATAACTTCAAATTTATATATTGTATATTTTATATACAATATATCTCTGCATGGAGATATTTTTTTGATGAACAATTTATCATGTTCGTATGCAAGTAACCAACAAAATTGACATTGGATGGTTGAATTAATGTAATAATGATCGATAGAAAAGGAAAGAAATGAAGTATATTAACTTAAATTTGGTTTTGTAATTGGGAAATTCAGTGAAAAATTTCTCCTTGCATTCTAAAAAAATTAAAAATCACAAAAAGGAAGGAATTAACACACCAAAATACTTACCACACTCAATTCTCCTATACAAGTTTGCTACATTGGGGAATGGAAAACGCAATGAGTTCTCTTTCTCATGGGTAGTTTCTCAAAATTAATAAAGTAATAGTAAGAAGGACACATGTGGAAATGAATGAAGATAAAAAACTCGTAAGGGATTTGTCTATTTTCAATTTTCGCAACTCCAACGTGGCAAACCCAAAAAGAATCACCACTGAACGGATTCATTATTGAAGATCGATTCGAAGAGAATTTCTAAGATATCTATCAGAAAAAAAATTACAAATCACCAATTGTCATTTGTATACAGGGGTGTAGATATCTTTCATAAAATATTGGCTGGTCTGAAATAAGAATTAACAATTACTTTCTATTAATTAATAATTTCTTCGTCCACCAAATTCATTGAAGTCACCAAATTCAGTCAAATATTCCCTTCACAAATCATGAAAACTTAACATATCATTCTTCCAAACTTTCCTATAAAATCTTCTAAATATATTTCCGAAATATCAAGAAAATACAAATCAATTTACAATCCATCACAGTGGTGATTCCCTTTACAATCAAAATCAAAAACAATACAAAAAATGTAACTAATAATTTATACATAAATCAATCTGCGTACAGGGAATTTGTGAGTAAAAACAAAAAAAAATGGATAAATAAAAATAAACATTAAATCATCTCTTTGCTCTATCTCTAATGCCGCCTCTGTATCTGTCAACTCTGAACAGTTTATCTTCCTCTGCAGTATTGTACAAGGTTTCATTGCCAAAAAAAAGCAAAAACAAACAAAAAAAAATTCATACTCACCCATTTCGAACATTTACATTCATGCAAATGAAATATTTCAACATACATATCTATATTATACGATACATCTCATCAAATGATATAATATATATGTTTATAGACATTACGCTCACTATTTAAGCTTAAAAGGGAGCTTCTCTGTGACTGTCTCGCTTATATTAAACGTCATCCCCACGTGTAAATTGCTAATTCGTATATATGTAGATGAAGTAGTTGAATGTTTTGCTATGTAATAACTCAAACATAACTCATGAAGAGAAAAAAAATAATAAAAAATAAATCTCTAACAATGGGCCGTTATTTTTAAAATATATTTTCCATTTCTTTTTGTTTTCTTTTCTTACTGTAATAACGACTCAATAGTATTTCGGTGTATATCCATCTATACATTCTCGTCATTGTTACATGCATATAGAGTGTCTCTAGCTGTATATCAATATATATATACACATATATATTATGAAAATGGGGCCAGGATGCTTGCTATGCAGATAAGCGAGCGGAAAGTATTATTTATTTTTTCCTCGTTGCAATTGTACTCGTATATTTTTCCTTCTCCTTGCGAGATAAAGCAGACACAAGTGTATTATATATCAAATATATAAATACATACCAATAAATCGATCATGATAGAAGAAAAAGAAATGAAGAGGATAAAAAGGAAATATATCGAATGATAAGTGCTATACTTATTCTCTATTGTTACAAGATGAATGCAATGATGTTCTTTTGTTTCCTTTTGTTTTCGTTTGATTTTTCATAGTTTAGCAAATTTCCTGGTCCTTAATAGTTAGTTGTTTCAATTTAATTGAAATCATGTATACCTTATAGAGGTATTGTTTATATTGTGATGATTCAGAACGTGCTGAATTCACAAGAGCGATTTTATTGTTGGACGGGCTTTCTTATTAACATGCTTGTCCATCATATGCCTGCCTATATACGTATTTATATACGTTATTATTGACGTATTAAATAGATGATCTTTTATGATTTCTATTTTGTTTCTTGTTTGCGTCAATAGTTCGCCTTTAACTCTACTGGATTATATACTTCTGTCATTCTACGACTAACATATCACTGTTACTATAATCATTACTGCTACTATTACTACTACTACTACTACTACTACTACTAATGAAACTACTATTACAACTACTGCTACTACTGCCACTAAACAGTTACTATACTCAAATTTCGCTGATGTATTTCGTATAAATAGGCGTCTCAATGTGTCTTCACTACTATCTCTCTAACTATTTAATTCATTTCAATGGTATATGATAAACCGTGCTGCACACCAATGTTCAATTGTTCCCTGTATATTGTGATAATCAATATATTCATTTGATTATTTGATAATTGTTATATGAAATATCATTTTGTTGAGTATCAAAATCAAATGGAATGATAACCGTGAAAATTTGATGATATTTATTTGTTAATTTCAATTTTGACATATTTCTTCTTTTTTTCATTTTTGTCTTTCAAGGCACTTTGTATATATTTATATATGAATTTATGTACATATATACATGTATATTTATTTGTGTGTTTTATTTTCTGTATAATTTGTCTTGATGGCTGATTTTTTGACCACTGTGCTTGCTGCCATGAGGGTCACACACAATGAACATTTTATTTTATTATTTTACTTTTTTCATTATTGAATATGGAAATATTTCGTAGATGAACTTTAGACAGTTTGACAATTTCATTGTTAACGTTAGTGCACAATGTGTTCTACACTATGTGTTATATATATACATATATTATATGTTGGTTAATGCGATAGACATAGATTATTTTTTTTTTTTTTTTTTTTCGTCATTATTTCTTTCTCGTCTTGAAATTCTCCCGGTCAATTAATATCAACGGGAATTTTCGAATTGATTTGTGTTCATTAAACGCGTTTCATATTCACGAATTTTATGAACAAAATTTCGATACATTTTTTATCATTCCGGATCAATCGAAATCTTTTCCCTCACGGCATAAATAGCACGGTGGGCGTTTGTTTGTTTGTTTTTTTTTTTCCCCTATTCATTTCGCAGTTTAATCACATACTGAATGATGTTTCGTTCCGGGTGCATCGTTGGCCGTCGTAGAGCGAGGATATTGGGGCGAATACTCTGATGATGTTAGATCATCAAGGCGGTAAGATCTTATACTCAAAAGCGTTACGATTTTTTATATTCTTTGTTTATTGGTTCTCAATTGATTCTGTTTTCTTTTTCTTCATTTTTTGGATTATTTACTTTATCTTTATTTCACTCCTTTTTCTATCTTTCTATATGTCTGTCTGTTTATCTCTATCACCAGCTGCCAAATATAATATTTAACTCGACATAAATTATGCAATTTGACAACTGACAAATTATTTTTATTATAAATAAATAAGTTAAATGGACTGTGACTTGTGCCCAGAATATATATATAAACAACATTTACAACACGAACAGAACATTATGTGGATAATTGAAACAAAACACTGCGGCTGTATATTACGTAGGGCAAATGAGTTTATTATCACAAATGATAATAGTGATGAAGCATAAATGTATAACATAATAATTTACCCAACCGCTCAAAACGCAAAAAAAAAAGAACCAGCATTCCTCGTAGGCACTAATGCGTTAGTTTAGTTGTATGGTAAAAATTATAACTAGAAAATTAGTTGTATGTATCCGTATTAATTAATATGCATATGTATGCACATCCGGCAAAAAGGACATCGTGCCGCTTTTATATATAATGATTTTTTAAATGTCGAATAAAAACTGTGATTTTTTCACGATTAATATAGAATTAAGTCGCAGTTAGTATGATAATCACGGCGGCTTCTCGTATCTGCTAAATTATTGCGTATATATCTATTATTGAATATTAATAAATATATATCGTTTTCAGCCTAGCGCACGTTGCGTTTTTTTTTCTAATTTCGCGTTAATTATCATGTACATAATTCTATTTTTTTTCCGTACATTTTATCGGATCGTTACGCAAAGGCAATCGATGGTACTGACGTGAGTGAAATTCAATTTGATATTTCAGTTTGTGGTTTTATTCAGTAATTTATTGAATTTTTTGTGTTTTGCGTTCAGTTGGCCGTGTCCGCTGCCCGCCGCTCACCCATTTATCAATATGTTAAGCTGCAAATCGTTTACGCATCAAATCAAGCCGCTGCATAAACTGCTTGAAAAATCGATATTGTGGATTAATGATATATTGTAGTGATTCGTCCCCCCTATGTCCCAAATTTTTATTTACTCTTTAAACATTTTTTTTCATTATTTTTTTAATTTTACGAAATTCATTCAAGTTTTTTCCAAGTATATAGAAGAATGAAAAGAAAAAAGTAAAAGAAAAGAGATTATTTATTTACCATCGATGCGGCGGTGTGTGTGTGTTTGAGAGTGTATCACGGCGATGACGGTAATTCGCAAAAATGTTTTATTGTAACATTTCTTATTGCCCCGGTTGCCTGTTTAGGGCCACGAGGTCGGGATGAAAACTCTCGTTATGCTGGACGAACAAGGCGGTAAGCCAATTAATTAGATTAACTTAATAATATAAAATTAAAATCGTTGAAACAGTTAAAAAATAAATAATCAAAGAAAAAATAAGAGCTGTGAATTAATAAAATTAGAATTAGAAATGAATTAGATCTAATCGACACATGAGGAATTTAGGAGAAATAAATCAAATTGCGGAAATACGTGACAAGTAAACAAATACAAGATTAACAATTATCACAAATTTTATCACACTGCACTATGCTTTATTTATATTGATAGTTCAATCAATCACGAAAATATAGGATGAGATACATACAACTATGACGACTTTGACAATTACATGAGAATAAAATATAAACGTTGACGAATGAGACATTTAATCAAAGAGGCTTCTTTACTTATGAACTAAACAATTTATATTTTCAAAGAAAATAACACGCACACATTTTCACTGCATTCATTTCAAATGTATAATTGCGAGCAACAATGTAACAACAAATATTCGAATTAATAATTGAGCACCCACGTCCGCCAACCAACCGCCTAATAAACATTTCATTAACACCATGAACAATTACGTACAAAATAAAACGACATATCAGCATTGCAGAAGTTGGAGAATAGCAACAAACAATAAAATGTATATAAAATTTGGCACCATTCTTTTGACCAATATATACTTTATACAATATTTATTTATCAGTAAATAATAGTAACACCAGTAATAAACTTCACACAACTTAAATATCCTGGACAATACTGTGAGCACAAGTATTGGTATAATATTCATTTATCAATTTTTTTTTTTCACCATACTTCCAATGTAAAGGCAAAATCGATTTATCATACATTTCCCAATGACTTTACATAATGAAGAGAAAAAAATAGTTGTACGTATATAAAAATGCCAATAATTCTATTGTAAATAATATGTAAAATTATGGATCACCGAGTAATAATCACAAGTAACTATAATATAACATTGCCATTTCTTTCTTCATCATTCTATAATCATATTACTATTATCTACATGACTCTTTGATAATTTCACATCAGAACGAAAAATTGAGCAAAAGTTCTTGATAATTTTTTTATTCTTACTCTTAGTGATTTATCATGCAAAGAAAATTGTATTTTTTCATGTCTATCAATAACTGTTGACTCGATATTTCATAAGCTATTCTGTCACTATGCAAAGTGTATATCTGTCATCAATTTCTTTAGCTACTGTTCTCGATTTATATACATGTATATACTTTGTGTATACATATATAACGTATATATTTGTTATTTACATATATTTGAATATATATATATGAAATATACAAGTGTAAAAATAGTAGCGATAAATAACTTTTTTTTTTCTATGACGCTTCAACAAATATTGTGATTATCTGCAGGCAAATGAATATTAATCGTTTTCGTTTCTGTTCTTGTTTTTGGGAATTAACAGAGCAATTGGACCGAATAGAGGAGGGGATGGATCAGATAAATGCAGACATGAAGGAAGCAGAAAAAAATCTCACGGGAATGGAAAAATGTTGTGGCCTTTGCGTGCTGCCTTGCCAGAAGTATACTTTATTTTTTTTTTTTTTTTTCATTCTAGTTTTTCAAAATATATCTAAAATTTCACGTGCATAATTGTAATTAACATGTTTCGAATTGGAACATTATTTTTTTCATGTATCAAATAATGCGAAAGAGAAGAGAAACTGTAAAATTTCATTGTTTATGTCTTAAATATATAATTTTTTTCGATTTGAAGGGGTGCGAGTTTCAAGGAGGATGAAGGAACGTGGAAGGGCAATGACGATGGAAAAGTTGTCAACAATCAACCCCAACGAGTGATGGATGATCGTAATGGAATTGGAGCACAGGGTGGATATATCGCAAAAATTACTAATGATGCACGAGAAAATGAGATGGAAGATAATATGGGCCAAGTCAATACCATGATTGGGAATTTGAGAAACATGGCGATTGATATGGGTAGCGAACTTGAAAATCAAAATCGTCAAGTAGACAGGATCAACCGTAAGGTAATGCAGATACACTTTTTCATATACAGTCCTTATCACAATTTGTTCGAAATGTGGACAAAATAATTTCCATCCTTACCTGCTTGTCGCTGATCATGTTCGCGATAGGAGTATTTGTTTATTATAATTTCATGTGATTTTTATATTTTGAATAATAACGTGATGAATCTATTCTCCAGGGTGAATCAAATGAAACACGAATACAAGTGGCGAACGAGCGGGCACATCAACTGCTTAAGTAAATCAAGAAAATTCTTGGTGAATTTAAAAAAATTATTTCAACTTTCCCAATCCCTCCCAATTATCTCCCTTAGAATAATTAAGGATTGTTTTTGGCGCTTTCGTTGCGCACCATCCGACTCATATCTACCAAGAAAAAAGTGTAAATCGAGATAATTCCGATCAGATATAAATATATGAATATAGGCGATTTCAGAACCAAAATTTTATTTCTAAATTAGTTAAATTACGACATTGTGATCGCAAATGTACGTGGCAATATTTCGAATATGTAGATATCACCTTATTCTAATAACAAAGAATAAATTGATGAATAAATAATTGAAAATGAAGAAAAAAAAACACGATTGGATGAACGTAGAGTACTTGTAAGCTCTCCAAATTATACACTCATGCAATTACGTCAATTGTCATCTTTTATCGGTTATTTTCATCATGATTGTTAATATGATTGCACATTCATTACTTCAATCTCGATAAAGCCTATTATTATTGTAGATTATAACACGAAAGAACGTAAAAATATAGCGACATACTTAACTTGTTATGCCATCAAATCAGTTCTCTGTCTTAATTGGTGCATAGTTGAATATTTATTCAACAGAATAATAATTCAAATATTAATTTATCGATATTATATTGTTAATGCTGAATAAGCATACAGTTGCTTGTTACACGCTGTATTTGAGATGAAAGAATTATTTCCATTGTGCACAAATTAAATTTCTTGGGTTATCATTTACCCGATTGATAGGTAAAATGTAATGAATGAATAAATTTATTGGTGGGAACAAAATATCTTTTTCCCAGTAACAATGGGTTACCAATATGTAATATATTGTAATATTGATTATTGAATTTTGAGCGGAAAAATATGCAACGTATAAAGAAGTCATAATTATTATATTTACTGTAAAGCGTTTACTCATTACTCATAATTAACTTTTGATTTCGCTTTCACATTTTTATGTCTTTTTTCTACCATTTCATCTTCATAATTATTCTTGCGATTACAAATCGGCTAGTTGCATTTCCATATTATTTGATATCTTTCATAGTGTTTTAACTATAATACGCTCATAAATAGAATGGTTACCATCGTAAAAATAATTTGATTGAGTAAAATATGGGAAAACGTATTCAAAGTTGGTGTCATATGCAGACACAAAGAGAAATTAAACGGGGCTACTGTAGAAATTCATGTATTATCAAGAGCTCCCTCGCACTTGCTCGCTTCACCTCTCTATTCTCACTTTTTCTCTCTCTATATATTTGATGCACTTGAGTGAAAAAGAACAGAGAAAAGTATACAATGAAATGAAATATTGTGTGATTTTTTGAGATAATGAGAAAAAGAAAATAAATCGTACCTGTCCTGTGTGAATAAAAAAACACTGTCTTTTTTTTTATCACTACAAGATGCAATGTGAAATAGGAAGTCCTCACAGTATATTTCAGATTTGAGAGACACACATATCGATGACGAAATTGTAAGTTGCGATTGTATTGGTGCACTTAATTTTGTATAACACGTGAATGATTATCATTCAATTTGATTGGATGAATAAATATATATGCTTTCATTAATACATTAATATATGTTGAGAATTCGCAAAATTAATGCATTTTCAAATAGAAATTCATTATCATTGAAAAAAAGAGATTGTGAATATTTGTAGATATTGAACAAAGGAACAAATGGAGATGGAAGAAAGAAAAAAAAAAACGTCTAGAATTTATCTCATTTTTTGTAGGGATTTAATAAATAAAAATTATTGGAATAATTCAAATAATCCACACACACACAAACACACTCACACACATGGCAAGGGAAAAAAAGTGAGCGAGGGAGCAAAAATTTATTTGTTCCACTGATTGCGGGCAAACATGAACGTTAAACGTGCTGCGCACGAAATCAATGTAAAAACTTATGGGAAGAAAGAAATAAATCGAAAACAAAGAAAAATTTTGATTCATATAAACTTCTCGGATGCTATACATACATGTATAATAAATATAATGAGGAGTTGATGAAAAAAAACCATGTACTTAAGCTCTTGGATATAATAAACTGCTACGAGAGATAGGTAAAAATATTATTATTACTTATGTCATTGTTGTTTTTTCACATACATTTTTATTTTCGAATGTGTAAAATTTATTTTCTTTTCAAATATCAATATAAAATAGTAAAATGAGAAAATTCTGTGATCATCCAATGAGATCAGTTGATTACGAGCGTTTCAATTCATTTCCGTTCTTTCTTTCTTTTTTTTTCTGACAATAAATCAGTTAATATTAATATTTCGCGTTATTTGTCTCGATTTAAAAGTCGTTTTTGGGCTTTGACGTTTTGGTGTACCCAATGACGCTGGTACGGCCTTCAATGGAGTTCTGCGTGTATCGATCGGTGGTCGTCGTGCCAGGGACCGCGCGCTCTTTGGCGTCTTCAAGCTCAAAGGTTTTTTAATATGTGGAGTATAAATGAGACTTGAAGTCGTGGACATATCCTCATCTTCACCAGCACGATTGGCCATATTTGAATCGTGTATCGATACACCTAATATCGTAGTATGAACGCGGCTCGATGAATTTGAATTCCTCACATTTGTTAACTTTGACGTCTCAGCACGCGATGACAATAGAAATTCACCGGTCGCACGTCGATTTTCTTGATTCAATGTAGGACTTGGGCGACGATTTCCACGTTTATCAAATGATTGACATTGACTCAGATGCGATATTGAACTCGAATCATTTGATGACTGCGAGATTTTCAATCGCGCTCCATTATTCTTTGGGCTTTTACACTTTTTCTTACGTGATGTTTCTGTTGGCGTTATCATTAGTTTTGATTCTTTCGATCGATGATGTCCACTTCGAATTTTATGAGATTCACAGAACAACTCTTGACCATTTTTACTTTCATTGTGATCGAATAATTTTGCCTTCGCTAGTACCATTCCTGCGTTTTGGGTTCGCAGTTTTGCTATTGACGCTCGACCGCTTTGAATAGCAATTGGCGTATGAGTTGACTTTGTCGGTGTTTCATATTCTAAATATGAAGTTGCATCCTTCCACGACAATCTTTTTTCACGTATTTCCAACACACTCGCGTCATATTTTGTGCTTTGTCCACCTTCGTGCACTATATTTTGTTGACTGTTTGTTTTTCGCAATTCACCAATGCGACTATTATAATAATTTGACTCGTCTGTACATTCGTTGCCATGAAATGATGAAGCCCGACGTACCCCACCACCGATTGATTTCACTGGATTAATTATATTTGATGGCATTTCTTCGTCTTCCCATAGTGATCCTGTATGCTCGGCTGTATGACTTATTAATGTGCACAGTTGTTGATGTAAATAACTCAATCGAGTATTCGTAGCATCACTGCAGTACGTATCGATATTATCTTGATCTGGTTGTGATGCAGTTGACGGCATCGGATCATTTGCCGCATTTTTTTCTGAAACCTGCCATGATGAAGTACGATTTACACGTTTGCGTGGGGTAATCGGCTTATCTTGCGAACGTCGTCGTATATTACCGATTCTCCGTGCGCTTGGTGATCTTATAACTTTATGTTCAGCTGATCGCCGTATTTTTAATTCTTTAGAGAGACGTCGTGCCAAATGATCGGCAGAAATAATGCTTCCAATACTCGCCTCACCCAAAGTTTTTTCATATTCACTCTGCACCTCACTTGCAGTCGCAATTGGTAATTCTTTCGTCTGATCATGATCAATTATACTGCTAAATTCCTGTGATATTCGAGATTCAATAGCTGATACACGATTTTTTATTTCTTCATATTCACTCTTGGGTATTTTTACGTACTCTTCGTCCAGTGTATCAATATTGGTGATCGAATTTCCGTCATCAAAGTTATATTTGGTGTCTTTCAGATTGCCCTTTACGGTTGGACAAAGTTTCGATGATCTACGCTGAAGTCGTCCGATTGATTGATCAATGTTATCACGCGCTATACTCTCATCAGAGAGATTGACATCAGCATCCATAAAAACGCGATCGTAACATTCCCCAGCATTTTTTGGGAACAATTCACGTTGACGTTTTATTGATGGTGATGTAATAAGCGATGATGCACTCCAGTTTTGTGATTTACGTTTCTTCAAAGTTGTCCGCGTTGAGCTCGCTAAACTCCATCGCCGTTCGATAGGCGAATCAACAGTATCCTGACTTTCTTTTTCTACCTCGGAATTATCAATTTTTTGTCGGCTACGTGATACAAAACGATCTAAGTTCAACCCTAATATTTTGGATTTATCAATTTTCTGATTGGATGCCTCTGGCTGTGTGACATGAGGTATGTATTTTCGCATTCGACTCTTGTGTATGGTCGAAGTTTTATCAGTTGGATTCGGATCCCGTGAAATTGGTGAAAGTAACGGCCGTGGAATATTTGCTGGTGGAACACTTGACAAAGCATCCAATGAGTTCCGTTTCTTCTTTATACTTGATGGAGGAATAGATAATTCTACAATTTTTCGTTTCTTTGGAATTTTGTCCGGAGAAAAATAAGATGGATCTGGTACTGAAGCCTTTGATTGAAGTCCATTGGTGGAAAGATGTGTCTCTGGTGATCCATTCTTACCTACGATTTTCTTCAGACCGTTGAACATTCCTGTTGAAATCATTATATTAAATTGATAGCTCATGATTGTGTACTCCAATTCAAATAGTAAAAACTCACGTGTAAGACTCCCATTTCGATGTTTCTTTTTCTTTTCTTTCAAGCGATCTTCGGCAATTCGATCAACTTCCATCTCAGAGCTGTGACATAATTCGTTCTGAATATCTGTTATATTCCTCGGTAGAACTCCGATACGCTGAGCATTTTCAATCAAGATCTGTGAATGAAATCATTTGAATGATAATTCTCCTTGGATTCCAAAAAACTATATTAATCGTTCAAAATACAGCACCATTGATTCCTTCAATCAACATAAGAACCAACCCACCTTGACAATAGACAAATGTGCTTCGAGTCTAGTTTGCATTGCAGACATAGAAGTTTCACGCAATGGCATTATATTCGGTCCTATAATTTTAGCAAGATTATCCGTGGTCATTTTATTCTGGCTCTCATGCATAGAAACTCTTCTCAAGAAATCCATAAATACTGCCAGTGTATTAAGATGTATCGAAGGTAATAGCAAACATGCAAGCAATATTGCTTCAACCTTTGGTATTTTGAGCATTCCACAACGTACAAATAAATCATGATATGCATATGGAATAATTGGCTCGGGAAGATCACGAAAATATTTTTTTAGACAATTAGCAACGTCTATCCCATGATATTTTTCACCCAAACCATTGCCACTGTCTAAACGAGAAACGAGCTCTTTTTGTCGTGATTGAGATCCGGCTTTTCTGAATAAACCCTCTTGATTAATATATTTATCCAAATACAATATTGCATTTTTGACAAACATTGGTACATGTACAATTGCACCGGATGATAATTGTACTTCATCCAACAGTTGATGTGATAATGGTACGTTGAATATTTTTCTACCCTTATCAACATGTTTGTTGTCAATGTGATCTGCCTTCCTTGCATTTCTCTTCACACGATGTTTAACTCCCAATGATCGTAAATTATTTGTTACAATATCAAACACACGTTCACGCTCCACAACATCGTAAATCAACATTTTTCAAACATTGAATTGAAAAAAATTATTCAAACAGTTTTATTGGCGTAAGCGTTCACTCGTCAGAATAGTTATCTTTTCATGTATTAATGTGTGCATGTATATATAGATAAATGCGTTTCATGTATTTGTACATCAGAAAGGCAAACAACCTTCTCACATATGCAGAGAATGGACCTCGTATGTGTCTATACATATATGTATCACTTCAGAAACTCCATTTTTCCTACTATACCGACTGTTCATAAATGGCATAACAGGTTCGGCGGTCGATGTGGTAACTGTGCTTAATAGATTTAAATTTAAATTTGAGAATGATCAATCCCATTTATATTCTCGCTCTATTCTACATTGATATATCTTTGTGCTGGTGAATTACATATTGATAATTTGATTTGAAGAAGCTGAAGTTTTATTATTGGAAGCATTATATTTGTTGTTCATGGTACTGATAGCTCGCTTGGTCTATTATAAAATGAGATTAGATGCAATGGAGTCATTGAACAACAAAGGAAATTTCCCCAGGAGGATTGATGATACCAAATAGAAATAATTATCGTAATTATTCGTCTAATCTTGAAATTGGATGTACGTAAACGGTTAATAATTGTCATAAAAACACATTTGACCTCGCTGATGATTCCAATCGACAATAATTATTAGATAAGTTTATGTCACCGATCTATTTTTGACAAGAATTTCTCCATGACGCATATTCAATTCTGAATCTAACAGCAAATGATGTTTATAATTGACGGATAATAATTAACAGAAATTTACTGCGAAAGTGAATTTGGGAAAACAAATTTATTTTATTCGCCGACTTAGATAGTGTAATAACTACAGTCGAGAATGTCTTCACTAGAGAAATTTGGGTAGGATAAATATACAGCAATTATGCATTGTAGGAATTTTCTAAAACTGTTGGATTGACTAGGTCGAATCTACCTATAATTATAAATTAATTATTGTTTATCGATGTGCCTGAATTGGATGAAATCGATTGGAGCCATCGACCTGAACCAGTAAACAATAAATTCTGGAATTTTTATTTGTACTTGATAGACGACACCAGAACATCCATGATGATCATCATTCGGATTTGCGTATTTATTCCAATTGCTGTTATTCTGTCCTCATCTACGATAGCAGAGGTAAGACCAATTATAAATTTATACGTATGATAGATACTTTGCATAGAAATTATTAAACATCGTTGTTCAATGCGAGAAGACCGAGTTGATAATGATGATTCTGCTATGAAACATTTATATAAGAATTCCTAGGAATATTTTTGATAGCAACTTTTTTTCGCACAAGCTGTGCATGGATTAATCTTTATTGTTGTTCATATTCCAATACTCAGGCTCGCAGCACAATAAACCAATGTAAAACTCCTCACGAATGTGCAGCTTGGATGACATGCATCAGGGGCTCCTGTGGCAATCCATGTGACCCTGTACGTCAAGGGGAACGGGCAACGTGTACAGCAACAAATCGCCACTTTGAAATCACATGCACAGATGGGCATGCATTTCCACTTGGTTCTGACGTTAAATTGTGTTTACCTAAAGAATGGGGCTGCCATCAAACGAAAAGTGAGTTAATTTGTAACTCACCATCATGGATCTGTCTAGAATCTCGTGGAATCACTCGATGTGGAGAACGAGAAAAAATTCTCAAACGATCGGTGATAAATGTGTCCGGGGCCTACTAATATATTGATGATTGCCTGTAAAAGATGAACATTGTAACGTCATTGAAGGTAAATTCACCTGCAATAACAATAACTATAAAATATGACGCAAACGCCAGTAGCGATTATTTCAAAACCAGACCTCACTTACGGTACTCACCTCAGCTTCCATTTGATAAAATTAGGTTTGTGAATTGAAATGACTCTGCATTTATGGTTTAATATTGTTATATTCAAGTAATGCGAGAATACATTCATGTGGATAGAAAAATATTATTGAGCGCCGGAAATTAATGAATTCCCTGTTAATGATTGGGCATTCTGTTGGTGATGACTTTCCAAAATATACGTCGTAATGAAGATGTAACTTCATTTTTAGGACATGTTGAATAATTTATTACGTTGAAGAGTTACTCATAAAACTTGAGTACATAATCATTGAGGTCGCATTCATTACCCACTCACTCTGACTAATGAACCTAATGAAATGGATTTATATCGTAGATATCAATTCAGTCGCATACAGATATCCCATACATTTATTGATTGGATCGTTGATAGCAAATATGCATTAATTAGCTCAGTTTGAGTGCGAGCTAATGCAAAATATAATGAGAGATGAAACTTTCGATAGCCATGATAGTACCACACTTACGTAAAGTGCAACGGCAAATTACTCATACAAAGGGTAGTTGATATGTACCCCACAGCAAAGAATAACATATAAACTGCAGAACATTCTTTGAGCATTTTGGCTTGAAATTTAAATTGACGATGAAACCAGTAAAAGTGGAAACAATCTTTTGTCTTATTCTTTTCAATTCGTGTATCAATGCAGAGCCACTGGGATATTTTCCAGATGTTCGTGAAAAAATGGTAAATCACATATTATCGATATTATTAAAAAAAAAGTGGATGAAATCTTCTCAAGTGTTTTCACAATGATTGTCCACAGATTGAACCACTAATCAAGTGTTTTGTTCACCACCTAAAAACCGTAATTACCACATCAGATATTGCTCAAGTATTTTCGAAAATTACGCATGGCTCACTATCAATATCAACCATTCTACTCGATGAGAATTTCAAATCGATTGACAAACAATTCTCAATGCAACAATTGGGGACTTTTGTCTTTGCTCCGGAATCAACAGAGTCATTGGTAACGATGCTCCATAAAGTGAAATCATCACCATGGTGGCACATTGATGCTCTCTTTTTCATTGTTGAAAATTCGCGAGACGAATGCAGATCGGCAGCGGAGATTTTAGAACAAACTTGGAAGATGAATTTATTGTCAACCTTTTATTCATGTTATATGAAAGATCAAGGTGTGATGTTGTATGTTTATAATCCTTACACAAATCGAGCGCCTCATCCATGGGTGGAAACGAAAAATGTCAGAGCACCTGATGATCGTTGGACTCTTTACGCGCGACAATATATTGAAGGTATCTTATTCTAACTACAATATATATTTGCTACCATTCTTTACTCATCAATATTCATCTGAATAGGTCCGAACAATTGTGCAAACATAAATTTCGATAAGACAAAGTACCTTGATGGATATAAAATTAAAGGTGTTGCTAATACTAAACCCGGTGTCAAATGGGTCAAAGACAAAATATATAGCTACAAGAGTCTGCTGGAGAAACACATAACGGCTGCTACCGTAATTTTCATTGGAAATATGTTTGCAGCAATGAACACAACAGTTACAGTGACATATGATAATCCGGGATTTTTCCTTAATGGTAAAGCCTCGGGTTTCCTACTGAAACTAATTGACGGCTCACATGACGTCGCACTGAGTGCTCGCCCTTACGCTCACAATATTAGTAGTGCTTATCCATTCATACAGGTAAGAGCGACGATTTTAACGCAACAACGCAAATTTCTGTCACCTGAAGAGAAAATATGGACTTTCTACAGCGCAGAAATCTGGTATCTAACTGCCATCCTATTATTCATTACATTCGCATTCATCCTCGTGATCCACAGGAAGCGATCATTTGCATTAGCAGCATTCGATGTGCTTCGCCTTTTGTTGAGCACCGGCTTATTCGTACCACTCCATAAAACAGCAAGCAGAATATTTTTCTTTTGTGTTTTCCAATTGTTTATTATATTGAATGCGACATTTCAAGGGAATATATCATCTTTTCTCACGAAACCTGAGCGTATCTATATCGACACTATGAACGACTTGCAAACATATCAGTATCATACGTATGTCCCCAGTATTTATCGAGACTATCTCAATGATATGACTGGCATACAAAATTTCGAGTATGTAACTGGAATAGACTGCTCTCCGTTTGTCGTCAATGATTCTTCCGCCGCATGTCTCCAAACTTCTGCGACGTCGATATATTCGGCTATCAAGCACAACTTACACATATCACGATCATCCGTTCTTGGAGGATATACCAGTTTATGGTGTCGTGAAGATTGGCCATTAAAAAAAAAATTTGAGCTTCATATCTCGAGATCAGTCGAAGGAGGAATGTACAAGCATCTAGAAGGCATCAGTACAGATATTCTTCTGCAGAAAAAATATAGCAGAGAGGAAGAGGAAACAGCTGCACGTTATCGACCAATAGTGCTTTCTGATTTAGCATTCGCATTTCGTTTGCTCGCTGCAGGCCTTGGAGCATCGACTTTAGCTTTTATATTCGAAATGTTACCGTGGCGAAAATGTTTGCGAATTTTGAAGAAAGTTAAAAACAAGTGCTCAGTATTATCAAACAATGGTAAGTGGAAGGGGCACAGACGATCTGATTGAACAGCACATGCAAAAAATGTAGTTAATTTTAATGTTTTGAATGCAGTTCGAAAATATATGAGTGGAGTGGTGAAAATATTAAGTATTCATCGATTTTTCAAAATTGAATATTATTAGTCAACCATGTGAAACCTTCCTGAAGTCCACCTCCTGACGTAGCACATGATGGTTGAACATGCCAAGTTTTATTTTGTAATTTTGACAGTTCTAATCTTTCATAGACTTGAGGCAGAGTCATAGCTAAAAAAACAACAAACGCGAATGTTGATTGATGAATTCGAGAGAGAAAGGAATGCAATGAATTAAATCGAGGTTCAATTTATTATTACCATCAGGAACATCCTGCTTATTAGCAAATATCAATACCGGAACATCTTGCAATTTTGTACGACCCATTATCGAATGAAATGCTTCACGTTCTGATTCTAACCAATAAGAATCGTACTCAGAAGAATCCACTACAAAAATGAGTCCCTGTATATCGGAGCAGTATTGATACCAAAGAGCAGAGATTTTATCCCCGCCACCAACATCCTGTACATGTAGTTCATTAAGAATTTTTATAGAAAAAATTTTCGCTAATATCTATCACAAATTCAAATACAAAGTGTGCGAGTCAGTACAGTATTTGTACTTCTCGGTTTTGTGAAGAGGAGCAACCACTTTTGTAATAAAGATATTCTATTTCACTTCACACCCGACTCACCCAAATGCAGTATTTCCTGTCTTTATATGCAACGGTTTCTAAATTGAATCCGATAGTTGGTACGGTTGTGAAATTATTTCTTCCCAATTTAAGTGTATACAATACGGCTGAACTATCATGTTAAGGATTATCAAAGTATATTAGCTGAAACATATTGTATAATTACTACTTTACTTCGGGGAGTACTTCTCAGTTCAATATAATAAGAGGATACAAGTTTTTCCGGATTTGGGTTGACCTAGTATAACAATGCGCGGTTCCTTTTTGCAAAAGATTCGGGACAAGGTTTGGCCCATGTTCACTTCCTATGTATGCTGTATCTCAATCAATTCATAAAAAAAAAGATGGGCATATGAACATTCCGATTTTTCTTCCTTTATACCAGTTAGAATTTTCGAAAAATCCGAATTGAGACGAAATAACTTCGATAGCACACCAAAAATATTTCTCGTTATCAAAGTTAGAAATGTAACTGATAATTTATTGGTATCCAATATCAATTGGTGTTTTTATTCATTGTTGTAAAATATTCTCCTTTATTGGCAATTAGATCGTACAACATATATAGATATACATCTAATCGAATCCTCACGTTTGTTTCTTTCACCTATCAAAAGATAACAACTCCGAATGTAGTGATAATGATGTGATTTGTCTATATTTCTATTTTCAATAAATGTGTATTATATGATAATTGAGGTAAACCTTGAGATGGATAACATTTCCATGAGAAATACTAGTTCTATGTTAAATTATCCGGACTTTTATAAATCACAAAAAAATTTTGATCCATACCTGCACTTTGTATGAAACAAATTTGGGTTCAAGTGAAGACACAAACTCCGTCGTATATAAATTGTGTGAAAACTATACCATAAAACTTCGATCGGGATGACGTGTATTTGTTGACGTCATTAATATTATTACAACTTCTCACTTGATGGAAGTTCTATTCTGGCACGATTTTCGGACTTATTCAATACTACATTCTTTGTAAAGTCACCATATAGTGTTTATTGTTGATAAGGATATTCGAGGAACAACAATAGGAGATCATTCAGTAGATGCGACCAATATCCATCACATTATTCTGGTAATGACGAATATTTTTATTGTTTCATGGTCACAAGAGGAATAGTATTCGAATCGTCTGAGTAGTTAACAAACAATGATCAACGGTATGAAGTTCCGGGTACTTCCAACTTAATTCCTCTTATATATCATTCTCGACGACGATTCTTGAGTATTCTGGGTTATTTTTCGACTCATTGGAATAGCTGTCTTCTTCAAAGCGGCATGTAACATCAACGTAGCAGCTCTCTGTAAATAACAGTTCCATTCCATGAAATGAAGTTGTATGTAAATTGTGAATACATAATTTAATTACGACTAGAGTAGTTTAGAGTCAGTTCGGATTACCTTGTGAACAACAAATACCATTTGCAGCACATCTGCCTGTATTATCACGACACATCGAAAACCCTGCAATACATGGACGGGTATGGAGACTTTCGCCGCGACACCTATGGGTTTCTGGTGTACCAATATAACAGCCCATTTCTGATCCACAGCAAATATTTGGTCCAAAACATCGACCGACAAGTCGAGGTCCACAACTTGGGCACTGAATAAAACAGATAATGAAAATATCAACTTTACTTCGATACCATGTTCAACTTATCGATGTTTTTCACAGTTTTGTGGAAATTTTCGAAATTCGTTGATCTCTTGATTGTTGCATTTTCTGATATTCATATTATTCCAATATCGATTAATTAGTTTCTTACTTTTTTAAGCCAGTTAAAATTTGGTGGCATTAAAGCGTCCCAACGTTTTCCTCCACGAGGACAATTTGTAATCAAACACCCAAGACTCGCACCGATGAAAAGTGCAACAAGAAAAATTTTTTTTGCCATAATTCCCAATTATCTAAAGTTTTGAAAAAAGAAGAAAACTAGCTAATTCTATCTTGTTGATGGGTTGTAGTCCAGAACTGTATTGCTGGTTTTCAACCTCAGACGCTTCTTTATAGTGCCCACAGCTAAAGCCGAATCGGAAAATTCAAGGGATTTTTTTCATAAAGCTATGCCACCCCTATAGAGCACTCTAAGGATTATGAAAATCATTTTCCTCACCGAATACGAGATCGCTCCAGACATTCATCTCATGGTGATAGAAGCTTGAATATATCAAAAATGAATGTAGGATGTAACATTCTACCTTTTCTTCGATACGATCCAAAGGGGTATTTCAAAAGGAAAAATTCATATTCTGTTCCGTATTCACTTCTATTACTCTGTGAGGATCTCTCCTGAATAACATGAATCTAGTAAAAGATGAGATTCATCAAATGGGCTCCAACTTTTGAGAAACTGCTCCGTAAATGACAGTCATCACAATAAAAAACGATTCGCATCATCAAATATTTATAGAATAAAAAAAAATTTAATTTATAACATGACGTTCATTCAGTTACAATCAATCTCTTTGTTTTTTTCGTTTTTAATTTCTTCTTAATAATAATTTCATCATCTGATGGTTTTTCTTTGATACTACGCAACTCTGCAGTTCTATTATCTTTTTTTTTCTTCAGAATGGGTGCATTAGTAGTCTTCTGCTTTTTTCGATTAGAATCATCGTCACTGCTAGATTTCTTTTTCCTCTTCACTTGCGACTCAATGGAATTGCTCTTTACAGCAACTGCCTCACTTCCTCGGCAGTCTTTCTCAATGTGATCTGGAATTTATAAAGATAACATTTTACTCAAAATCATTCCATGGAAATGGTTGCGAGCTGGTGAGACAGTATATATATTTTTTTACCTGTCCCATTACATTTGAAACATTGTCCAGTGATCTTTGGTCTCATTCCACACGTATGTTTCTCCAAAACACAACGTTCACAAACCTTGCAATGTTTCCATGTAGGTTTTACACAACGTTGGCATATTTTACAGTGCTTGTATCGTCTGCCATCTTTCGAGGTGCATGCTTTGCATATTTTACAATGTTTATTCTCGGCTGCTACCCATTTTTTACATCGTTTACAATATTTGTAACCACTTTCTTCTGGTAGTTCTAATAAATCAAGTGATACATTGGTAAATATCCGTACAGGCGAGCCATATTTTCGCCCGCTCGAACCCGTTGTGAACAGCGGATGATTATCATAATCAACTTTATATTCAGCCATCTTCAACTCTTCAAGACCACCATGTATACCGGGCGGATTGGATTTAACTCGCATTATCGTCTCCATAAAATATGGAAAAATGAAGAAAATTTTTAATTTCGAATCATCTGTTTTCAGGTCATTCCATTTTCTGTGGCAATCCGAAATTGTTTTTATTGTCTGCGACATAAATTCAACTCTACCACCAAATGGTGGATCACATATCAAATAAATATCTTTGCCACCGTTCTGAGTAAGAAAATCTTTGAATATTTCTTGTCCTTCCGAATTAAAGAAATAATGATTGAACAGATTGTACCAACAAAAACTGAGAGGCCCAAAGAAATTGTGCTATAAAAGATACGGAGATATTATATAATGACAAACATTGTATATACAAGTCAAATTTAACTACTCATTTAGTCCATAGTTTTTTATACATACAAATCTGCCATCGATATCTAGAAGAAGGCTGGACATTTTCTCTTCATGGTGTCGGTTGATATATTCGTGTATTCTTGGTGCTCCAATACATAGAACAGACTTCGCCTTCAATTTCAACAACATATTAGTTATGTCAATTATTGATTTCTCTGAAAATAAATATTGGGCCTCTTTTTTTGGATTTGATAATGGCTTCAAGAACATCGATGGATTGTGCATTTGTTCATCAGACAAACCACTAATCTTCTCATGATCTTTGTGTTTCGCGCTTTCAGCAATGGAGATTAATTTCTCGCATGTATGACAATACATTCGATTCTCTGGTCGTTCCGACAATAATTCATTGTGTCTGATATAGCACTTTCGATGATTATATGATTGAGACAATCTTTTGATTTCCTGCTGCCATCCATTCTTTTGTATTTTTGTCAACTCTTCATTTTTCTCTAAATAATAATTGCAGAGTTTCCTATCACGACAAGCTGAACAGGCATAAAACTGTGTCAGTTCATTGCCAATACGTTTTCCAAACAATAATGTAGGACCTGTAAAAAAACGCTGATAGAGTAATATTTATTTGAGGTTAGGTTCATCACACCACGTGTTGACCATAAGAATTAATAACAGATCAATACAAAATAAATTCATCAAATGATAAAAAAATCACCGTGTGGACATTTCGGATGTTCATTCAGTTTCCCCCAAAAACACTCCAGGCCCGATCTTTCGGCATTCATTATTTCAGAAGAATTAATACACCACAACTTTTAATGATGTAAATAATGCCATATGATCGTTTTAGTCATGTAATAATTCGGCTTTTGGGTGCCGTCGCTGTAGTCGTCTGTGGGTGGATCATTTTCAAACGGGATTGGAGGAACCATGTGAAACCTAGCGAGAGGAGGTATAAACCAAAGAATCCCGGAATTGTCTCAAGTCCATTCCTTGCCAGGGACATCTACTCAAGTGATATTTTTGACGAATTTACAAACATCTATCACGAAACAAATTGTTTAATGTTAAATACGGTTATTGAATGATCAAGTATTTTAATAAAAGGAGATAATGAAGTCGATGACAATGCAATTGATTTCAGCAGAATTAAAATTTGGTACAAACCTGTGTAGACAATTGTTACCACCAAATCGTAAATTGACGAGAACACTGTGTCTTGCTGCTAATAAAAATACTCAAGCGAATACTTCGAGTGCCAATAGTAAAGATGATGAACGAACAACTCATTTTGGATTCAAAACAGTCAAAGAGAGTGAAAAAGAACAAGAAGGTAGATATCTATTATAGATATTACAATCATTTATAAGGAATGTTCGGCAGTCGAAGGGTTGATTCGTTGGTTCATTGTCCAGTTGAAGTCTCTCAACTTCAAATTTGATTCATAATTTAATTTACCTGAGAATCAACATTCAATTCAAGACAAAAAACTCTTATTCATTTAGTAAATTTAATCATATCAACGAAAGATATTTTTCAACCACTTGAGTTTGGCAGGTTATAATACTAAATGAAGCTTGTTAAAGCCCTTTATTTACCATGACCAACATCTGCTGTTGTTTACCACGATATTGTATGAGTATATTAGAGGAAAAAGAGAAGCAAACAAAAATTCTTGTTATGTTCCAGTTTATACTGTGTTTGAGAAGGTGGCAGACTCTTATGATATGATGAATGATGCTATGAGTTTTGGCATTCACAGAATTTGGAAAGATAATTTCATTCGAGAATTGGCACCCACTCACGGTAGTAGGCTTCTAGATGCAGCTGGAGGAACAGGCGACATAACATTTCGTTACTTGAACTATTTGAATAAATTGGAAAATCCTCAGGGACTCAAAAGTCATGTTACTGTTGTGGACATCAACAAAAATATGTTATTTGTGGGTCAAAAAAGAGCGCAACAACTGGGTTACACCACTGAGAATGGACATGATATATCGTGGGTACAAAATGATGCTGAAAATTTGTCTTCATGTCCTGACGACTCGTTTTCTGCTTACACAATAGCTTTTGGAATAAGAAACGTTACACACATTGATAAGGTATGGTAGTGTCAATCCAATCATTAGAATTGTATGCAATATATTATCAAGATGAATTATTGATTAGGTGCTGAAAGAAGCTTATCGAGTTCTTCAACCAGGTGGGAGATTCATGTGCCTTGAATTCAGTCATGTAACAAATGCTCCAATGAGATGGTGAGATATGAATAACGATTTTGAATTAAATGCCACTTTGCCGGAGAGTATTTATTTCGTATTAGTGAGATCAATCGATCGTCGTGAATTCTTTTGTTATTCTGCAGGATGTATGATATATATTCATTTGAGCTGATTCCTGTAATGGGTAAGCTTATCGCTGGTCAGTGGAAGCCCTATGAATATTTGGTAGAAAGTATACGAAGATTCCCGAATCAAGAAGTCTTCAAGGTATATATGAGAATTGATGATGTACATATGATGATGCATAATCGCTTTTTTTCCAAGTTATATTATATTCATATGTTCCAGGGTATGATAGAGGATGCTGGATTCAGATATGTTAGTTACAAGAACTTGACATTTGGTGTAGTAGCAATACATTCAGGATTTAAAATATAAAATAATTTTGCTGATGAATGATGTTTTTGAATTATTATTGAAAATAAAAGGGGAATATAGATGATTTATTTTATTCGTGATTATTCTTGTAAGAGGATATGAATGTGCAATTAACGATTAACCAACATTATTAGAGATAACTGTATTAGTATTTAGTATTGAAGAATGCAGCTTTAGACAGAGCCGTTAAATATACACACAGTACAGTCCATCCAAAGGTTCACAACATTAAATTAATACCGTTCCTCTATCGAAATGTATTTTCAAGATGTGTCTCAAGCTATATTAATAGGTATAATTAACCGCATTCCACGAGTTTCCATTGCCAGTATCAATTATATTTTCAGATTTATATTCACTCATCTTTCTTACCTTATAAGTTGCGATTCTCACGATATATTAATAGTACAATTGAAAATGTATGTCATACTCCTAGCCAACACAACATAATGCAATGCGGTTATTATCATTCTGAAAATTATTTATAATTAAATTCACGACGAAATGAATAACGTGAATAACTCTTTCCTCTAACATTTCTGCCAAGTTTAATGCCCATAACATGTTTAAACTTTTCATATTTGTGTATTTGATTATGTCAATCCTGAGCAATCAGCATTGTAGCGTTGGAGCTATCCAGTTTTCAAAGTTTCAATAAATATTGCTATGCAGAATTTAGCAATGAAAACTCGCTCGCATAGTTGAGACACGCCATGACATCTGCCTGCTAGGCCATCAGGGTGCAAAATTTGTCTTTTTGTTTTTGATAATTTGAAGATTGTGCGAGATTCAATCGTTATTGAAACTCGATATATCAATATAAATTCGTCTAAGTGTTAAATTTTTCAATACAAACTATTATTATTCTTAAATCATGCACGAAGATTGACAAGTTCAGTGTGGTTTCATCGATCACACGTCAATCGTATATAATTTAAGGAATCATGAAGTTAATTTCCAAAGATGATTATTAGCTTTAGCTTCATGGCATGGAGCTTTTAAGGAGGATTTTATCATCGTTACAAATTAGACGATAGTTATACACAAAGCTAAATCATTTCTTTTTTTGTTTTTCGTTTTTTAGCAGTATGCAAATAATATACATATATTCTCTAAATAATCTACAAGAATTTTGAATATTTGATCTAAATTGGTGAACAATTGCGATAGCTCTCGGACATTTAATAATCACTTTCATAATGAATCGAGAATAGTTTTGATATTTTTTGTATGAAGTCATTGTATGGAGATTGCACTATAAATATTGTATTACAATATAATTTGTTTAATATTCATTATCGACATTATTTAATTGTTTCATAGAAATATTGAGAAAAAAAGAGGAAATTAAATTTACTTATAGACAATAAATTGGAAGAGAAATGAAATTTTTTTTCTAAGTATTCAATGCCATTGAAGTTTTTATATGTCAATGAGATTCTGGTTAGGCACCAATTATAAAATATAACGACGGTAACGGGCATTACATATATGAATAATAATTATATTTTATGCTACCGCGATTTGATATTCAGTTTTTATACGGACAGTAGAAGTGTGTGCATACATTTCGTTTCATTTTTTTTTCTCCAGCCTTCATGAAAAATAAGTCAGTTTCGATGACAATGTATTATTCGGAACAAAAAATTTTTAGTATTCATTGTGCCAATATTAGATGTTATAACACGAATTAAACCAAAAAAGCAATTTAAATAAATCGACTCATTCCTGAAACGTTATTTAAAATTGGGGACAACATCCATCAAATAGTTTGCGTTCACTATTGGCGACCGTTATGCATAGAGTACCTGTGGCTTTATGCGAGATGACACAACTAACAAATTTCTTTTTTTTTTTTTTTCATCCGCCCCGCAGTCCTTGCATCGCTTTGTACATAAACTATAATGGAAATTTTCCCATCAGTAAAAACCGCCAGCATTGAACCCAACCATACATATATACCTAATATAAAACAAGAACACAACAAAGTTTTTTTTTTCTTTTTCTTCGGCATACGCGATACATTTGAACATGTAAAGTAGTATGTCATAATTACTTTTTTTGCATCGAATATGTCCCCTCACCCATAGATTTTTTCTCTACACTGTATATTATACTCGATTCCCCAAGTAACCGATAACAACATTGGGATTTGCCATTGATATTTCTTCTTACACATTCTTTCACATAATTGTGAGGACCTTTCGTTCGAAACCATATGTTTTCGTAATTTTCAGTTATTAATATATATAATAGGATCACGTATTTTTAATTTCATTTTTCAAGTGGCATGACGATCGCGAAATGGATGGGTGTGTGTCTGTGTACGTGTGTATTGTATGTGTGTAGAGGGGTACAGAGGAATTACAAATCAGCTTATCCACTTTTGAAGAGGAGAATTGCTACCTGACCAAGGTAGAAATAAATAAAATGTCTTGTTTCATGCGTCACATAGCTGCCGAAATTACGTCCAACAATGCAATGCCACGTCGGGTTGTATTTTTTGTCAAATTCTTTCTTAATGAATGCTGCAATATCCTGTGGAAGGAAATATGGATTGTTAGTCGCACGAACATTGTAAATGGCTTGATAATATACATATTAATTATGGCTCATCATATGGTTTATGGCTATTACCTTCTCAATATTGTATTTTTCTAGTGCTTGGGTAGCACAGTCAACAGCATCCTGTTGCATTTCCTCTGACATATCGGCATTTTTAATGACAGCTTTACGGTCCGACATATTGTTCGGTCTATAAAAACGAAAAAAAAATTATCTTATGATGAAAAACTGATATTTATTATTACAATATTCACTTTTATAACGCAATAGGCAAGATATGGATTTTTGTGTTTGATAGGAAGGTATGTTGAAGATTATTTCATTGGAATTTATGTTTCACGTGATAATTTGATTGGTACGTCCAATATGGCTCTATAACAATTGCCTACTCACAATAAAAAGTTGAAGTCAACCTGTATAAATTTTTTTTTTTTTCAATTGCTAATGTGTGCGTGGTGATCTGCTTGGTGTTGTCATGGAAACATCATTTCATTAGATCATAAGCAATATTGTATCATTTGGTGATATGTATAACAGATAGTATTCTGAAGAAGACACGAATTTGTATGTCCTAAGAATAGCACAAACATTATTATGCCATTGATTTAACAATTCGAGAACCTTGAAAATATCATTGAACGGTTGACTGCGACTGATTTTGACGAATCATATTCGTTGATAGTAATAACACATTTTGTTTCAGATAATATTATGCTCTGAATGGTACGAATGAATAATTTAATGAGATGAATTTCATTCATGGGAAAATTGTTTATGCTCCAAATTAGGTTAATAGTTTGTTGTATAGGAAAATCAATAGTCGACAAAAAAATCAAAATGTCATGAGTCATATGGCTAATGCTGGAGTTGATACCAGTATTGAATTACGTCCTACGTTATTATAATTCATAGGGAATCACGATTGTACATAAGGGGGAAATTATTTTTTTTTTCCAGTGGAAATGGTTTCTCCATTCGGTAGTGAGATAACTTTAATTTCCATGACGTATCTGTTTGAGCCAACTGTTGATACAGTTATTTAAGCAAATTCAAGCAAACAGCAATTCTTCGGGTCAGTAATATACACAGTTTACAATCTTATTAGATTGTTGATATTTAACAAATTAATCAACAGAAAAATTGGAAAACTAATATATCCTTCTACTATCGCTAGTATTTTCTATATGAAAAACAAATTGGACATGAAATCAAAATAGTTTTCGTCCCCATTCTCTGTCATAAAATTAGTTAAAATGACTAAAATCACCTGAGCTTTACAAGTAAGATGTTCAGATACAAAATATGAAAAGTATATGATATTATAATTGTATAATGATTAAAAATAACAAATTGGAGTGGGTGAGGAATATTTTCAATTCAAGTCACACAAATCGTCTCCTTTCACATAACAATTAAATTTCCATGAATTCTCCAGAGCATTTAAATCCCATATAAATGATAAAAGCCCCTTCACATTCTTTTCGTCAATTCCTCCTCAATGTAAACTAATATTATATCCATTTGCACTGAACAAATAAATAAGTACAGTAACGACAAATCATCCAAATATGAGAGAGACGATTAGAAACAGATAGCAAAACGTGTGTTTCAATTGTCACTCCATGCAAATCCTAATATGTGACTACATACGGGCCATATAAACAAAAGAATAGGAATGCAAAACAGTTTTCTTTTTGGAGGGAAAAAATGTATTTGCCCCATCTACAAATAATAATAAGTGAATACAATTTGAACCTGATTGGTAAACATGAAACTTTAACAGTTGCATGAATATTCAAGTCTGTCGGCATATTGCGAATATTATAATGATAAATCCTGGTTTTAACAAAACTGGAGTAAATATAAAAACTGTAGAGTATTTATGGTAGAGCTACTGAGGGATGTTGATGATTGGGGGGGTCGAGAAGCGCGGGAGGATGTCGTTTTATCGATAGGACGAATAATAAAAATAGAAATTTGTGATCGCACGCGATCCAAAAACTAGGTCGATTAATTACAAAATTTAATTAACAAATTTCTTGGTATTTTTGTGAAATGTTTGACGTTACACGACGTAGCCCGGCGAAAAGAATAATAACTACATAACTTACGTATGAAGAAATAAAATGGAATTATTTGTAACGTACCTTTCTTTGGTAACTTCACTCTTCAACAACACGAATGAACTATTATCGTGATGGTTTAGTATTTTTTCCTATTTTTCCCTTCGTTTCTCGCCACGGGTTTAGTTGCGGATCTGTGGGTAATACGAGGCGATTTACTCGACGATTTTTGGACAGAGCCGACACCGAAAATTTGTCGTTCAGACTGAAGATTGGAGCGCCTGTAGCTGGTTGTTACTGCTTTCTCATTGGTTGTGAATTAGGGTCTTCTATCAGGAGCTTCTATCAATCCACAATGCATTGCGCGCTTTTGGCGGCAGAAAACAAATACATTTTGTTCTATCTATCACTTGAATACTTCTGATTGTCAAATATTTGAATACTGTGTTGATTCTTTTTATTCAATTCATAATGCGTAGTTGGTCATTTATAATTCGGTGAAGAAAAATAATTGTTGTAATTTTTTTCTTGTTAATCTTCTCATGTAATTCATGGAGGCTATGGAATTCTTCGTGAATAGTTTATCACAAATAACAAGACGAAAAACAATGAGCCTGACTCTTTACAATAACCTATATCAGGGATTGAAATGTTTTGAATGTTTCTTGCAGTTTTCTGAGTTGAAGAAAATATTCTATGACATGTCTTTCATGAATGAATTGTCAATCGGTAACTATCTTCAGTTGATAATATGTTGGCGCAATACTGTTGTAGTGATGGTTCCGATCAGGTCAAACTGCGTTGCTCATGTCGCACCAGCCGGTTTTCTTTGATCTACCACATTTTGTAACCTTCAATACGCCATGAATTACAATTCATTGCAAACGTGGTATCTGCACAAATCTTTCTATATATATATATGTATTAATTAATTTTTTCGATTTGGAGCACGTTGATGTTCATAATGCGCATGCGACGCGATGATTACAAATCTTGAAATGCCGCGCACAACCTCAAGTGGGCGCGCATGTGCAGTACATAAGCAGAAAGGGAAATGAACTGAAGATCCTCAAATTTGTCTCAAGTGAATTTTTCATCTGGGTTGTTTATGTTTGTATTGTGAAAAATTAAATTAAAAATGGATGTTGTACCAGGGACTGCATCGCTCCTTGATGAACTTGATAGTATGTATGCATTTAAATTAATATTTAGTTCATGAGTTGCTCACAGAGAAAATAACGAGCTTATTTTGGAGGTTATTCTAGTTCAATGGGGCATGTATATATATAAATTACGGGTGAACTTGATATAAATTCGTTGTTTATGTTATGATATTATTTCAGAAAAGCTGATGGTCTTACTGAGAGATGGTCGAACACTTATTGGATATTTAAGGAGTGTTGATCAATTTGCGAATCTTGTTTTGCATCGAACAATTGAGAGAATTCACGTTGGTAAAGAATATGGTGATATTCCAAGAGGAGTTTTCATTGTTCGGGGTGAAAATGTTGTACTTTTAGGTGAAATAGTAAGTCATCGAGTGTATATTAACAGGAATATTGGAAAGTATTCAGTGCTATATTTTATTTGATGAATTTTCTGTTTCTGTTTGTACAGGATAGGGATAAGGAAAAAGACCTTCCGTTGTCAGAGGTATCTGTTGATGATATTTTGGATGCCCAACGACGTGAACAAGAATTGAAACAAGATCAAGAGCGCTTGATGAATAAAGCACTGAAAGAACGTGGCTTATCGTATATACCTGATTTGGGTCATGATGATATGTTTTAATCGATGGCTTGCATCTATTTGAGTCTCAAGTGTTGTTTTTTTTTTATAATTTTTAAAATTAACTTATCTCTTGACATATTTCTAAATAACATAATTGAGATGAGATGTTAATGGAACAAACGTGGTAAAAAATTTCGCATTTCACGAATGAGAATTTTTCGATTGGGAATCATGAATGCATTTCTGATGTGCGGTCAATGTGTAGCTCCAGAATTGGTGCAGTATTATGATAATAATTATTAATGTTGGATGACACTGTTTATATTACGCAATCTGTCCCTTCCTTAGACATTTGACATTTTATGCTAAATATAAGTCCCATTGGTGATCATGATATTTAGGGAAAGAGAGAATTTTAATATTATTTTAATGTAGTACAAAAAACATTTATTTGTTCGATATCAATTGCCATTATTCTACTTATTAGATAAGTATAAATCATTATATTTTTATTAAAACGAAGTTTCCTGGAAAGTATCCTTCGAATTGTCAATGTTTGATTCGTTGAGAGTGGTTTCATTTTTTTGTATGATAATTTGATCATTTTGTTCGTCTGATTGAATTGAACTTTTCACGGAACGTTTAGAGTCATTACGTTGTAGATTTGTGCCGCGTTTTCTTGGCGATGGTAATGTATCATCAAGCTTCTCTGCTGAATTGTTGTCACTATTTGTGCTTCCAGAACCAATCCCAGACGTATCAGAACCTGGATGATTTCCGTCTAAGCACTGCATTAAGCTGTCAGATAAACTTTCTTCGTTCAAAATATTCAAATCAGACTCAGACTGTTCGAAATCACCAGTACGTGAGGTGAAACTCAGATCAACTGGACTTGCAGTCAAGACACTTCGCGATAAGAGATATTCTCTAAAAGTACTCGTTATTGACATAGAACTGGGTTGAGTAGTCACTGCATATTCATCATCAATTGAAGTAACAAAATTGCGCTCGCGGAATGGCGGTCGTCGGATATTTTCTTTCATTTCACTTGATTTTCTATCGCGTGCCTTTAATTTTTTTCTATCGTCTTTTCCACTTTGTGACGATTTATCAGTGTTTGATAAACTATTTTCCCCTTCGATGTCAATGTTTACGACGTGCATCTGGTTAGCAGTCTTTGTTTGAACGCCGTCTTTATTCATTGTAGCGAGATTGCATAGATTCGTGGCTGAAATCATCATAACGGGTTTCCGCGATCGTGGTGTCATCATTGTTTCCTGAAAATAGTAATTGCATGGTATAATTTGAATCCATATCTTCCATCCATATACTGTAACAGAAAAGATATACAATTGCGTGTACCTGCATAGCTTTGCTCATCTTAGTTGTACTCTGTGTGATTGGACTCATGCTCTTATCATTACTAGCAATAGGCGTCAATCCATATTCATTGTTAACCAAATTACGACGCAATAAATTGGAAGGCGTTGAGGTATGCGCGCCATACACATTCCAAAATTTATTTTTTATCATCGGCGACGTGCTTGTACTTGCAATATCATTTTTTCGCAATGAAGTGTTATATTTTGCTTCAGGCAATGATGCTTGCGGTGTAAAAACGATCTCGAAATTAGATCTTTGCGGACTAAATGAGATTGGATTCGTTCTATGTACAATAGTGTTGTGACTTTCATCCCCTAATTTTTCCGATACATATACATCGAGTGGCTCGCTGTTATAACGACGGACCGTACGATCAGTTACTTTCGATATGATCTCACGCTCTGACGAAACATCTGGATTAGCTTTAACAAAATTTTCTGAAAGTTTTGCTGAATCACTAAGATTGACTGAAAGATCACAGCCATCAGACAATTGACAATGACTATCGATTTTGTCATCACGAATATTTACACTACTTTTCAATATAATTTCATTTTGCTTCGTTTGTTCATGACTCGAATTATCAATGTTCCCGGTACTGCTACTCAATCGTTTCGATTTAATAAAATTTTCATTCTCAGCAGAACTATCAGCACTCAATTCATCGTCTGATTTACTGAACAATTGTTTTGAAGGTAGCATCGATTTATGGAACGTCTGTATAAACATGCAATCAAGCAGATTAGTAATATTACTATTGTGAAGCTGTTCATGTGGCAATTATCGATATACTTACGTCTGATAAAATATTTTCTTCGCTGCTAGACCTATTTATATTACAACCAATGTTTATATCGATGAGTTTTTTGTGGCCCAACAATTTCTTTTGGAAAATGTGTTTTTTAATCGAATCACCCAAACTTTTAGTCCGAATATGTTTTACATGTCGTGGAGTGCCTTGGCCGTTCTCTTTATTGAATTGTTTAACTAGACGACGCTTCTTTGCAGACTCTGGCATTGCTTGAATATGAGCATACAGTTGTGCTAACGCTGCTTGTGTATCATCTGTTGTATTGGCTTTGGCAGTGAGTTTATGATCCACGAAACTAAAGACTGTATGTGCTGTACCAGTTGTATCTGATACGGACTCATTCAGCTGTAGAAAGTCACACAGATTTGATTAAAAAAAGAACAATTGCTTATTCTAATGCTGAAATATATCACTTACATCATTTTTACTTGGACTCAGCAATTTCCTCTCTTGTTCAACCCAATATGCTCTGATATCAGTCGCCAATTTCGGTGGAATTTCGAATAATTCCCGACCTTTTTTGATCATCAATGCAACCAATCCAGATAGGATTTGTGAGTTTATATGCAATGCTTCTGGTGACAGCTTTCTGGGGCACATCAAGTGCGGTGTAAATAATGTTGCGAGAGTATCACAATTCATTTTGTTGCTACTTTCAAAAGTAGCAGTCTTATTTAACAAATTCAATAAATATTTCAACAAAATTCGATTAACTGGTGGCATTAGCAACAATAAAAGTTGTATCGCTCTCATGAGTCTTGATTCATTCGCCTCAGAATCCGAATAACATAATTCAGCAATCTGACAATGCGCTGGATAATGTAATTCAGTTAAGAGTGGCTCAGGTAATTCCGCCAAAAAACCTTTCAAAACCGAGGCACAATCGTGTACGCTGTATGTTCCATCTTCAAGTTTCAATGGAAGACCTTGATAAAGAGACGACTTTAATTCTTGTTGTCTTGTCAACTTTCCAGTCCTCCTGAATATTCCTTCTTGACTAATACCTGTGATTAAATAATGTTTTCAGGCATATATTATGAGAATTCATATCATTTGTATGTTAAATACTAGACTTCCTACAAAGCGCCACAAATTTCAAACTTTAACTCATTGATCGAACGAGCTGAACAGGAATGAACTGGAGCATTCATTAATATCTACGTTACACAATTGAAAACCAGAATTTATAATTAACCGTATTGACAAAAAATCCAGTAATTGAAGTGCACCCGATGTGTAAAGATTCACTAACTTACACTGTTCCTTCGATAGATATTCGATCAATTGCTTCACTTGGCTAATCCCTTCTAATGTCAATGATCCACCTTCTGATGTTTTTTGTTGCAGATTCATCATTGACTTCGGTTTTTTCGAAAAATTCAATAGACCCCACTTTTTCAATTTTGCTTTGTCCGTCACCGGATCATTGCTAGAACAAATAACAACCAAATCAATTATCATGTTAACCATCAGGTTGTATCCTTGCATTACCATACAGTACGATCATGTCATTAAATATAAACGGCAGTAGCGTTCTTACTCGTCTGTGTTAATATCCAATTCGAATGAAAGATGCATTTTGACAAGAGTGAAAAATTGTTCTGGATTGACTCTTCGCATTCTCGATGCGAGTTTACCATCGACACCCTCATTAAAATCTTCCATGTTTTATTCCGCCTTTTACTTAATTCTTGCGAAAAGAATGATCAATATTTTCCCAACATATCCTCCATACTTTCGATTGTATGTTACACACCCATAAATAACGGTGGTAATGATACTGTGGAATACAATTTGAAGGTTAATGTGTTCAATCTGTTAATACACTGGAACTGTTTTAGTCAATTTTTGAATAAAATTAAGTAATCATTCAATTTGATAATTCATAATCAACGTTATTTATATAATACATGCTCAAACAATATACTATTTACTTCAATATTTATTTTCATATGTAAAAAAACAATTAATTACTTATATATGCATTGTGTGTATGTAAACTTATGAGACGGCAGCTGATAACCCAGTCGCAATACATCTGCAAATACAAATGCCGGTCACGTGACGTCTGTGTTGCGTTATTATAGGTCTGAATGTAGCCATTTTGATTTTTTGAAATAATCGAATAATTCAGAAGTCGGTTAGGGATTTTGGACCATTTAATTATGCATATTCTCCATCTAATTGGCCAGTTGCACAATATTTGACCATCAAATCCATCTCCTTAAGATATATATGTGTCTTAATCAACTTTATGAAGTAGAAAATACGATTAACTATCCTATATTCTTTTGATTTTTTTTTAAACTGATATCACATACACATTAACCTACAAATTTCTCTATTGTACTTCAAATGACGCGCGTGGAATAAAGGTTGTTGATTGGCTGGAGCTCAAGCTCGGTAGAGTTCAAGATCGTCCGCCATATTGAAAGATTGTGCAATATGGCGGATAGCGTCGTTTAAGATTTGTCTAACTGCCTTGCGAAGTCGCAGAAATTACTTTGATTTTGTTGAGAAGGCTCAGAATATATACCCAAAGATGATCATTAGAATATCATGGACGTATGGACGAAGGAAAAATAGTAAATTCCGACGAGTTTTGACGAGACTGCTCAGAAGTCTTCGATGAGTGGACGCTTGTGCGTTCGAAGGTTATTTTCACCGGGTAAACCATTTTTTTTCTCTATTTTACTTTTTATTCTTTTGTTTTCAGCTAATTCTCTCATAGAAAAATCGTGCGTTAATGATTTATTCAATCGAATGCACGAAATTATATGTTTAATTGGGAGTTTATTAATTTTTCATGCAATCCAGGATGAAGGGGGGGGGGGGGGGCACCTCGATTACAATGGAGAAACTGCGCAAACGCAGATGTTTTCCCGCTCGATTACTGGCCCTGAAAATGCATGGGATTGCTCTTGTGTGGCCACGGAGCAAATGCATTTCTATTGCTATTCTCATTGTCTTTCTGATCATATATTTCGTTCAGAATGGCTCTTGAAATTAACTCTATTATATCAATAGAATCGTATCTGCGTATAATGCAATAAGATATCTATACATTTTCCGCGTGGGGTGATGGCTGAATAAGTTTCCCTTTTTTATGTATTGTTATTGCGCAGTCGCAATGGTTTTGTGCGCGCGTACTCGAGTGCCATCTTGTCGAATTCAAATCTTGAAAGTCAGCAAAGATGGGACATTAGCTACATGTAATTCAGGGTATACTGCAACGAGCAATTGTTGTCTAAGTTATTGCATTAACTAATCTTGATACATATTGGTAATATATTCAAGTGATTGAGAAATATTCGGTCCCTCTATCAGTATATTTCTGTTTTTATTCTTCAAAAATCTATGTTATGATTGAATGGATACATTCTGAATAAAATGTTATTATTTTATACGATTGATAGAACTCATATACTGAGCATTGTAAGTCGCAATGATAATTAGAGGTAAATTCCCCTACAGCCGTACGATATTTTCATGGTTTGAGTAGATTACTAAAATTCCTGAATAAATAAAAAAAGGGAAGAGGAATAAATTGTAATAGTAGACAACTGTTTGACTTACAGCGTGCATACACAATCATACATACGTACGGCGTGGAGTGTATGTCTGGCGGAGATTTAATGGACTCTGCGCATGAATATTCCTGCTTGATTTAAAATTCAAACCCCGAAAAAGAAACAAAATGAAGTAATTCCGGTGAGTGTATTTTTTACTTCCAATCCATGACTCTATAGAGAATTGACCAAAAAATATATACGTTCTTCTCAATCGCAATTACTCTTCCGACATTGAAGGGAAAACAAACAAACGAGATATCGTTGAAATAACAGTTTTTTTTTGTCTCTACAATATTACATGTATCTATAATGATATAACAAGTGATATTCTGTTATTACTTATAAACAACATTCGGTTTCAATTTAGAGTAATTTGTTTTGTCCTCGTTCAAACCAGTGATTAATTAATCAAACAACAAACGAATCGCTATCATAATCATGCGCGTCATCAGAGCCATTTATTCCGTATGGTGCGCACATGTTGATTGTGTGGCCATCGCTCCATTTTGTGAGTAAATGCACGCGTGCCGCTTATATGTAAGCCGAGGGACGCACGCGTGGATACACGTAAACACGTAAACGCGTAAACATAACAAAATCAACACATACACATGGTATATGAATCCTGTAAAAATATGTCTGGACTTCGGTAAAATTACTGCTCAACATACTGTGTATACCAGTCAATGCACCGTCGAATAATACATTTGTGTGCACAAACCCAGGTGTATATCATACATATCTCTAAATGAACGATGCGGTTCAAACATTCAACTCGTCATGACACACAGTTTATCATTAGATTGTGCTTGATGCTTCAGGAAATAATGACCCTGTTATATACTATTGCAATCATTATGTGTGTGTTATGAGAAGTCTAGCGTCGTGGACTTGCGCTGATGTCCCGTTTATACAGCTCGAGCGCGCGACAGCCTTCGTTCTCTTATCATCACGATTACGCAACGTCCAGTCGTGTCGCGTACGTAAGTCGGTCGAGTCGATCCGGTAATCGAGGCAGGGAAACACGATCATCATGCGTGGCGGTCGCGCGCGGTGTTAGTTTATAATATACGTGAGCAAAAATAAAAAACATTGACGAGCAAAAAAAAAACAATCTGGTTATATAGTGTATATGAAAAAAATTTGCAAGTAATTGATTGTTGAAAGAAGATTAAAACGTCGAAGGGTTTTATGATGAATTATTAACAAAGTGGAGCACACGCACTTTATAGTACGTCGCATCATCATAAATCGCAACACGTGCTCGAACTCGTAAGAGTTTTTTGATTTGTTCGTTTTTTTTTTCGTTCAACGTTTCGTCTTGGATTTTTTTCTTGGACTGCAATTGCGATTTTACTTCTTGATTGGACATCAAGCAGATTATTGTGCATGTACGACGGTGCGCGTATGCGGTTTAGCATTGTCGTGTGACCGCGACGTAGGTTGATGGAGCGACGCAAGTACCCAGGCAACATATACGTCAGGGCGCGTGCGTAACGTTTGTGGGCAATAGGACGTAGAAGCGGCGACGGCGCAGCAAGAGCAACATCAACACCATAGAGCGGCGGGGACAACGACGACGACGACGACGTAGACGACGACGAAGCCAACGAGGGCCGAAGATCGCCGAGTGTAAAGGGAGCTACGTGGATACTCAGGCTGGTCTGGCCAGCACAGTGTTCCAAAAGTCGGCACCCCGCACGAATCACGGCGCCACACGCGTAGCTACTCCCGCCAGCCCTCATTGTTAAATTCACCTTTTTCGAAGTATTCGTGAGATTGAATAAGTTACCGGGGAGTTAGAGACAGCTGGAGAATACTTGAAAAAATAACGAAAATAACAACAAGAAACAAAAATATCAAGAGCCAACTGTGTGTGCATTATTAATTTGCTAATCAAGCTTCAAAAATAATATTTCAATGGGGAGGGGCCAATGGTGTATCAGCGATATTTGTACGGTGGTTTGACAATTTTCATTTGATATTTATTATTTTTTTTATTATTTGTTTTTTCTCTACCGAATGGAGTATGAGTGAATGCAATTCGTATCTTATCGTCACAGGAACAGCGTTATTCAGTGTGTTTTTCAAGGATACATATCTGACTGTGTAAAAAGTAAGAAAATATTAAAAAATGTATGCGACAATATCGCGGTGAAGCGATAACAGTTGCCGATATCGAATTATAATAATTGGATAGCGAAGTTCACGAAGTTGGTATAAAGAAGGATAAAAGAGAAAACAGAAGAAAACAAAGGAGAATTCAATCGTATTGGAATATATATTTTCGGAAAAATAATCATTATTTTTTCCGTTATCTTGGAAAAATATTTTTCATTTAGTTTCACCATTAATGTGAATTTAGCTCCAAGGCTATTGATACATACTTGAGTTATCGTATTTATCTACGTCATTTAAAACGTGTGTCGCAAGTGCATTGACGGAGCCGCGAGTGACGTATATAGGAAAGTTGTGTGTCGGGGTCGACAGATCCTCTTCCGTGTGCGCGATTGATTCGACGGTTGGGTCAGTTGAACGTGTCGGGTGGGTGGTGGAGGTGGCGGTGGTGAAGAAGGGAGGTGGAGCAAATTGCAAACGGAAATCACTTGGCCCAGTGAGTACACAGCAAGACACGACGTGTATGTTGTGTGTAAGCACATCCATATTGCATTGTTATTGAGTGACACAGAAAGTTGGAGGCGTTTGCAACCCCTTTGCCCGCACCACCGACAAATAAGGATGCGCCTTCGTGTCAGGGTCATTTGCTTCGAATTATCTCGGAGCATATCACATTTTCTGTAATATAATAGATATATTGTGGTGTATTTGATGATTGGATGTGAAGATCAACAAATTAGGTGAAAATATTGGTGAAGACGAAGGTGACGGTGAAAAGTGAGGAAGAAAAATTAAAGGGAGGAAAGAAGGAAAGGAAAAAAATTGTCGGAACGACAAATTGTCTTCCGTGGAGCTTACTTTGCGTGTTTTGATAAGTGTGACGATCGATAAGAAGCTCCTGGTGCTCGAGTCGGGAAGGTTGACAACTCGGGGGTGAACGTTAACCAAAGAATCATTATTACATACTGACATCCACTGTGATCATTATATTTCTCATCGTACTGAAAACGATACCATAAATAGAACACGACAATACCAAATTAATATAATTTGGGTGTTTGATTAATAATTGATACATATTGTGTGGGTTGATTTAAGTATATGGGGGACTTTGGAGCCGCTAGCTTATTTTCGAGTACCCCTTCGAGTGGGTGTAGACAATCGTCAACGGTGGTGCTGCTGAGTAATCCAGTGGGTGCGATGCAGGACGATTTGTTGATTGAAAAACAGAATAGCGCCAAAGCGGCGCCCCTTTCACCAAGCGGACTTGATCCACCAAGCGGTCAGGACAAGTCCAAGGATACGTCTGAGGCTGAGAATATTGCGATAGCACCAACAACACCGTCCTCAATGGACAAGGACATAACAACGTGCGGTACGACCGCAAGCCTGCAAGGTTATACAGATCCTGTTAGAGTACCGAGTTTATGGGCAAATGAAGATACAGGATTACATGCGTTACCAGTTAATGGTTCAATTGCGACATTTCAAAATTTTCCAACTGGAGGACCAGCGTTGTTTGCTAATTCAGGTGCGCGTCGTGCCATCACAGCTAGTCACAATTTTCCACAACATGGGAATGCAGGTTCAGTTAGTGGTAGACATCCCCAGCTGCAAGTTGGTGGTCAACAACAGGCTCAACAACAAGCTCAACAAACCAGTCAACAGCAACAAACATCACATCCAGCTGTTTATCTCCAAGGAAAAGGATATGCAGCATGGTCAGGTGGACCACAAGCGCCACAGCAATGGAGTGGTGGTGGTCCTCAAAATGCATCTAGTCCAGCATTATCACCATGGAGCCGGGGTAGATCAGTACCCAATTTACCACCACTTCATTCATCATTGCATGCTGCCGCAGCGGTTGCCGCAGCGGCGGGACTTCAAGGCCGTAAACCAAGTCCTACATTTCCAGGTCATCCGGGGCCTAATCAAGCACATCAGTCAAATATTAGCCCGGTTAAATTTCGTCGTAGTACGTCTTATCCGGGAAAAGGGAATTTATATCCACCTCAGCCTGCACCAACCTTTGAAGTCACTGCGGCTGAGGAGAGAGATTTGCTTCAGTTACCTTACCAACAAGTAAGATAAACACAATTAATAGTTTGTGTGAGAACGTTTTGTTTATTGGATTTCTGTGTTTCACCTTCTATGTGTAGTAATTACTCTATTTTAGTCGATGACATAAACAATTGGACTGCGTTTTATAATGTAGTATAAATGACTTATTTTTAATTGAAATATCAAGAGTATTTGTTTAACTCAGTGGGAACTATAGTCGTTCCATTTAAAACTATCGTATTTTTTTGTGTTATTATCCAAAGGTAGACGACAATTGTATAGGTATTCATTCATATGTGTTTTACATTGTCTTTCATTTGTTCGTAGAAAAGAGAAAGAATATAGAAATGAATGGTTATTAGTCGATAAGTAGTTTTTCAATGATACCCAAATTAATTCGACCAATGTAAATAATCTTATGGGATTATTGTTTTCTGTTCTTTCATGAGACCAAGACAGAACAATTTCCTCAATCAACTAAAACAACTTATTCTTATGAAAATTCATAAGAACACACATGTTTTCTGATGCACACGCTGTTGCGTGCATGCGTGTATTCGGGTTATGCAACACGACTTTTGAGATACGTATATTTAATTTTAGCGTGGCTGCTTGCCGACTGTGTTTCCATCCTGCCACACGCAACACTACTTAGTTGCAGTTGTTTCAAAGTCGTTGCACCATCCACCTAAATCGCTTGTATATTTTTATCATTCATGTGTGTTTATTTATAACTTTTTTATTCAAACTTCGACGGGGCTTGTATGGAGTCTGGAGAATGTCTGGCCACCGACCGTCGGTGAAGATTCCATGTCGTAGAACCTACTCGGAAATCTCGAATGCAATAACCCAATCTAAAAGATACAATTTTTTTGTATACTTTGTAATTGATACTAAATAAGAGGCTACGTGAGATAAGATGAAATCGTTTCTTTTGTTTCATATATTCATCTTGTCCGTCATCACGTACATGCACTCTTCGTCAAATTTTGACCCAATTTTCTCGTGTCGACTCTTGCTCGCTATATTCTCTCTCGTCCGAATCGGTGGTGTGTGTCTAGCGTAAGTTTAAGCTCAGCTATTTTAACCACGGAACGAAAATAAGTTCTGCATACCATTGAAGCGAAATGGCGAGTCTCGCCCGTTGGCTATCTATCGTATTGCATCGGCATTCATCGTCTCTTTCTCCAATTTCATCGTTCATATTTCTCTTTTACTTGCGCACTTTGTTATTTTTATTCCTCTTATTTGTGAATATACATATGGGATTGTATGGCGCGTGTTTGAACGTGCAGATATATTCCCAAAGAATGAATCCGAGTAAATCAACTCTATCTAGAGTGTTTGCTGCTTTTTCACAATGCCCTAGAGAGCAATGGAAAAATTGAAATTGGTACTCAGACTGCTGCAGTAGTAGCTTATCGATATCGTTGAACAATTACCCTGGCAAATAGCGCACCATTTCTTATCATGAATGCACACTCGTGCCTCTAATTAACCGCCATTTTACCTTGTCGTATATGTATACCCAGAGCGAAACCGCAGCTACACGTGCTGTACTGTATTCATCTCTTTATTTTATTTTACTTTCTGTTTTTGTTCTGTTTTGTTTGCCATCAAGTCATAAATGTTTTTATGGGTAGATTATTTTTTGTTAAGCCAAATTTCTACCTGGGGTCATTTTGTCAGTGTTTTCCTCGTTTTGTAACTTACACACATAACAATTATTTATCAGTGTCCATCCTGAAGTTGTGATAAGAACGTCACGACTATTGTGAAAATATTTCGTCGAAGTGGCTTTTCAGAGGATGAATAAAATTTTGATGTAAAAACGGATGATGGTTTATGATAAATGCGCGTATCACTGTAAAACATTTTAATACAGATATAAAACATGAAAAGAGCTGTAGTAAATAGGTTCTAGGGAAGAAAAAAAAAGTAATGTTTCGCAGGGTTAAAACTGTATTTTATCTCTGTAATTTGGGGAATTAATTGTGTCGAGGGGATGTTACCTTCTTGACTACCTAAATACTTCATTTTCATGATTTTTCTGTTTTATAGTGATGAAACATTTCATTTTCATTGTTATCTCTCAGCATTCATTTATTAAATTCTAGAAGAGTATCTAATAAAATATTGTTTGAAAAAAAGAAATGGATATTGTAGTAAAACGAATTTTCAGAGAGTAAAACCAAATTTCAGAAGAAACTCTCATAAAGAAATTGCCATTTCGAAGAAAACATTATTTCACTAGATAAATCATAGAAAAGGGAAATAGTAGAATAGAAAAAAAAAACTCATTTTGCTTCAATCCATTAAAACATCACCACAACATTTTTATGATGACTTTTACACGGCTTTTCCACATAATTTTTCAACTGTTTCTACTCTTCACCATATAAATTATAATTAGAGAGTATACTATAGAAAATGAAAATGACATGGTGGTTTTTGAAGAAGCAAAGTGTACCGTGATAAATTGAGGTAATGGCCGGGGTAGTGATTCACCTTGAGTCGATCAGTATATCGGCGTTGTATGCGGTATACCGTCAACGATGTTGGCAATCGTCAATGTGCAATATATTTCATACACATATAAATGAACGTGTATTTGCGTACACGATTGTGTATTACTTTCGGAGTATTTGTGCATGCGCGTTGTTCAAGTTTAAAACTATGGTATAAATTAACGATAAGAATTTTAACGAGGTTGAGACATAACATGTCCAGCATATGTTCTTCACTTTCGAACCAATGCATATGGATAATTTTTCATTTGCAATATTCATTCGTGATTTTTAATTTCTTTCATCTTTCATTTATAGCCACGAACAATTCATAATAATTCTAGGTGAAAAAGCTTGGGCGTATCGATCCTTGAGGCTGGTCCAAGAATAGACTAGAACAAAAATAGGCCGACGCAGCAGTCTGGTGCATTCTGCACTGCGGCTGATGCCTCGTGTGTCTCTTATAAACTCCATTCATTGTTACCCGCCATCATCATAACCATCAGAGTGATGAAATATTTTATTACATGTCGTTCCAGTAAAACAAATCTCGATGTCGTATAACGGGTTTCTAAGTTTTTCGAACACCGACATGTGTACACGTCCCTATTTTTTTTTTATTATTAATTCTCTTCTTTTATTGTTATTACAGTCCGCACACTGACAAACATTTTGAATTGTTTTCTCATGTCACTGAACTCACGGCATGATCTTTATCTGTATTATCTTGAAATTTAGTTCAGGTGTATAGTATTATATCTCATTGGAAGAGAAAAGAAATTTTTCACTCTTTATTTTCACTCTTCTCTGATTTTTTTTTCTTCATCTTATGCGCTTCATCTTAATATGTATTCTTATCTTATCGTTTTTGTATATACAGAAATGGACGTTCCGACACACGTTTTTTTTTTTCATTTTATTCTATTTCTTTACTGTTTTCAGCTTTTATTTTTATTGGACCTTTCTTCCTTTTCTATCATTTACTCTGATTTGAGATAATAGTAAAATGAAAGCGAGTTAATCAGGGATATTATTGGGATTGTCTTAATTTGTGTTTTGATGTTATGCATTCTGCCGCGTGATGAATAGCCAAAAAATGTTATAATAAATATGTATGTATATATATACGGGATTATATCGTGTTTGTTCACGTTTTTACATCCTGCGAGGATATCATCCTATGCTGAATATTTTTATAAGCAAGTACTTGACTTTAAGCTCGAGTTATGTATATATACTACTAGTGAATGATCATGTCGACAAATGGAGCCGACACTTGTCTTCAATATGTTTCAGTTTCAGCGTGAATTCGCAATTTGGGACGATTTAATATCGATTTTTCCCGAGTGTCAATTTGTATTTGAATGTAGGTTCAGTTGTAGACTATTTTTGTTTCGATTATTCATTTCTCTATTGCGGAATGAGATTGCTAAGTACACTGAAAACTTTTCCATGAGAATTGATGTTTGTGTTTTGTGGGTTTGAATTGATATAAAAAAAAAAAAAAATGTCAAGTGTTAATCTGTGGTATGTAAAATTATTGAGCGTTACAAAATCAGTGCGGTTGACCCACAGAGTGGTGGTGAATCAGGATTTACACTGGTATATCTGTTATTTTATTAAATGTGAGTAATCTAATAAAGCTCAATCAGTTCATTCTATTCAATCTGAATATATGGAATATAATAGGAGAGGTTTCGTCGTTTCCTTTGTAATTTTTCTTTTTGGAATTTGGAAATAATGATTGATATGTATTGATGTTTGCTTAATTACTGCAATGGTGAATGAAAAATTGAACAATTCATGGATTAAAATCCTGTGTGGGAATTCTTCCATGTTAAAATAGAGATATAGTGGCATCTTGATATAAATAACCATTCTGACACGCTCGTTCTCTTGAGTATTATATATCTGCACTTTAAAGGCCAAGTAAGACAGAAGCATTGTTCATAACGAGATTCGAGTATACTTGTGTGGCAATGACAAACGCTTGTCCTTTGACTGATATATTGCATGGGAAATAAATGCTCAGTAGGGGTGGCATGTCGAAAATATGCTTTGAGTAAGTTCTTTTAAGTGCTAGACTATACACCTGTTTGGTGCGAGCAATTTCAAGAAAGATCCTCTTATCGGTAAAATTGCAACCTTCAATCCGAAGTTACTTGCGTGTCTTGGATTACTTGCAAACTTCGGTGAAGTTTAATATGGTTATCTAAATAAAAAAATTACGTTGATGAAATTCTTGATCAACTTTCAGTTGAATAGTTTTTTATTTTTTTGTTACCAAATTACGTTCCCAAATAGCTTAAAATATTTATATTAAAAACAAAGGAGAGAATTGGGTTTAATAGATTTAATAATTGTCTTGACATGAAAGAAAATTGTTTGAAAAATTAGAAAAGTTGTGATTAAAAATGTTTGAATTGAAATATTCGATATAAACATACGTTCGTTCCACAATAGAATTAATTTCATTCATTATAAAAATTCTTCGTGATTGGTTGTGAATTCACGCTTATCAAAGATATTCAACTCCTCAATCACAATACTGTATTGCCTCACGTGTTTATAAATTTCGGCTGATAAAACACGTAGAATTTCGTCTCCATTACCCCATTGAAATTCGCAACGATATCATATTCTTCTTCAGCATTATGTGATGAAAAGAGAAGTACACAACGAATATGAAATGTCATATAGGGAAATTGTTTTTCATACTCTTCATTGTATGTTAGATAGAACAATTTATATCTGTCTCAATCGCTTTATGATGCGCGAATTTCTATTGGAGTCTGTCATCAATTGTTCTTCGAAATCATTGTTAGCTGTTTTCTATGTGTTTTGTATTCCGCATGTCTATATATATGTCGGACTTGTCGCACGTCGACCGTAGGCTATGTGCATATATCCATATACGTATATATGCTTTATTCACCTTTTCATTTTTACAGTGTCTCAAGTATCTCTTCAACGGAATTCTTTCATTTAACTTGAGCTTCGTATCGTTTTTTTTTCTCTTCTTTCTATTTCAATTCTTTTGTGATGTGTATATGTGTATGCTTTTTCTCCTTATTTTTTTTTGTTTTTTTCTTCATATTCTTTTTCTTTTATCTATTGAAGAGAAATTGCTGCCGGCAATGTGGAAACCAGAGAAAAATATCAACCGCGGCACGGAAAATGGCAAGGAGAGAGTTTATTACATGTACAAAATCCAGTTGAGAATTTTTTCTCCTACTTCTTTTTCTCCGTCTCTTTCTTCTTCATTTTTAGTTTTACTGTTTCTTTTTGTTCACTTCTTCATATAAATCTACACAAGATACTAACGTTAATATAACGACGTGTATCTTTTTTCTGCTACTCTCAAACTCGTATTTTACAGTGGAAAATGTCGCGTCCACTAACAGAGATAAACGAATCATGCCTTGTATAGTATGAAATCGAGAGAAGTGTGAGTAACGAAGCTTCCTCAGAGATATACTTTGTCATTGGGTTCGAATTACGTTTCACAATGTTTCGAGTCTCGACTTGTCTAGTGAGTTTCCACGAGATGGATTTGCATTGTAAATGTCCGGCTTTATACAGTATTTCTCTTTTAAATATATTTATATGTATGTGAAAAAGGGGTAAATGTATAAATTTATACGTATACGTAGGAGTGATATGAGAGATGCGAATCCAGTAGTTCACAAATTCCCACATTCAGGAAAGAGTTTATCAAGGTGAAATGAATATAGAGATGAGTTGAGCGAAATGGAGGATTCCCCTGAGGTATTTGAGGGCCCCACAAGTCATCTTATGTATTTTTTAGTTCGTACCAAGATCAAAATGAAATGTATGTGAATTATATGCAGGAAGTACGCTCATAAAGATGAAGAATGAAAAGATGCTACGCAAGATGTAGGGTAAGCCCTTTTACGATAATTGAAAAACCTAGTTTTTATTCCACAAGATAGTTTTATCATTCATTTTCTTTAATTGGTCGCAGGAAAGTCTTCACTTGAATACATTTTTTTCTACTTGACCTCACAGATACTTTTCATTCTAAATTCAGAATTATTGCGACTTTTCAAACGTCGTTCACTGTATAGATGAGAAAAATAGATTACGCTGTGGTAGTTTGACATGTTACGTGTCGAGTTTTTGAAATGTTTATGTCTAGTTTATATCTTAGTTTTAGTTTTGTAGTTTTATATACCGCGTGAACATTGCTGATAAATAAGTCAGGAATTGCTTGACGGTCGAGTATGATCGAACGTGATGGAAAATATTCCCAAATGTCTGATTGACTTATGTGACAGAGAAATACTCTGGATTCTCCAATTCTGTATTTATAACAAGGTAGAGTTACATTTACTATTTATATATTGTTGTCTTTCAAATGAGAAAACAGTTCAAATAAGCGAATAGTAACTATAAACAAATATTCATTCGCATTTATTGAAATGAATGATTTATCCGTCTGAAATATATCTTCACGACTGCAAATAAACATTCAGTCTTCAGCGATGTGTTCTTTGATATATTTCGTTCACGTCAAACGCTCTTATGGCTACGTATCACATCTTGCGTTGTAATTTCATGGGGAAAATGTTGAAAAAAAAAAAGAATTCAATGTTCATAATGTGCTGGTATTTTCCAGAGTTTTGTTGATTTTATCGGAATTCATTTATGTTTGTATGGCGATGCATTTTTTGTGACATATGTTTCGTGTCTTGCAATCAATAGTTTTATCCAAATGATTTTGGATGAAAACATGTTGGTGAAGATGTGAATGTCAAATGTGGTTATATTTCATTAACAGTAACCCGATGTCCTACCAAATTACGTGTCGTGATAAAAAATAACCGGATTACATGGTCGGCATGGCTATGGACACTATCAGACACGCCCAGCGTGTTTGTGTCGCCTCTCGTTGGAATTCCAATGCACCCGAGAGAATATTATGTTTCGAGATACACACACACGCGCACATATATATATATATATATACACATACATATATTCATGGATTGGATATATATTTCAACTACATAACATAAACATCGAATGATTTACATAGATGTATTTGAAAATTAACAGAGACATAGTAGTAGTGTAAAAGCTAGAGTCAACAATGAAAATTGAGCACAATTTTCAATTTGGATTGTTATATATACAGTTTCCAAATTATGTACATTAATTCATTCGGAATTCTAATGAACTTTTCTATTATTCATCAAATTCAACATGAATATTCTCCTGTTTATATGTCGCAGACTTAATTATTAGTGCATGAATCCTTTTTTCGATATACTCGTGTAGAGGATTGATGCTAATCGGGAATTCATCTTTGCACTTTAGTACAAGGAACGGATAATTAATGTTTTAGGAATTTGTCAGGTTAATTCCATCAAGTTCTTCTGAAACACCTTAGAAATACATTTGTTCTTGATGAATTGCCTTAATTATGAGCGGAATTTATTGATGTTCTGTAATTGAAATATTTAATTCGCATTCAATTAATGTATATTATATGCAACCAATCAAAATTAATAATTGAGGAATTATTGTAATTCATTATTCCTCATAAAATTTACTAAATGATTGCAATAGTTGGCAATAAAGTTATATAATATCTTACACGATAATTTCTCATTTGAATTTCATATCCTTCTTAGTATACTGGCAATTCCACCGATGTCGTCAGAAAAGTCATTTCGACACACTAAAACTTCTCTTAATCTCCTATTTTGCATTTTCGTTATTATTCATCATCACTTCAATTTGTCTTAGCAATAAAATTTTCATTCAACTTTTTTTCCACTGGATATTGAAACACTAACGTAATATTATACCGTATGAGATGATTCAATGAAATTTACTCATCAAAGTTTTTACATTGCAATTTAAATTTAAATCAATTGATTAATAGCAGTAGGTAGTACATGATGAATTGAAAAGTACAAATGAATCAAATGGAATAAATAGCGAGGAATATATAAATATTGCATACACAATTGGATATTTCGATACATCCAAGCGAATAATTTCCATATAAGCTTTACTATTCAACATTAATACAAGAATGATATTGATTCGATATGATATTATTGTTCTGTATGGGTTTAACACAAATGGTCTGTTAAAACTAGGTTAGCGTAGTGCGCAAGCGTCCACAGATTTTTTTTCTGTGTTTTGAAATTTGCCAATCGATATTATACAAAAAAATTCCATGAAATAAATAAGAAAATCCGGTGATAAATCCGTTGATATTCGTATTACTCATCGTGATATATCCCATAAATTAATAAAATAGTCCATTATCAATTTAGTTCTCACGATATACAAGCTGGAATGTGAGTAGTCAGTATATGCAACAAAAGAAAAAAATTCAAGAGTTAAACATAATAAAATTGTTAATTATTATTAAGTTTATTATTAACTTTAGACTATCAATCTCAATCTATTCATATTTTGTGTTAAATTCATTATGGGAGTTTATTCTTTCCTCTTGTATAGAATTTTTCAGATTTTTGTAAAATTCTTTCAATGTTCAATTGCACATATTTATATATATATATATAACCCGGAACTGACTAAACATACGCAGAGTAATTTTGTGGTCATTAACCGGCGTGCTCTTTCAATGACTCACTATTGTATGATATTATAGGAACAGAGGTGAGACGAAAAGAGCAAAGTGGACATAAGTAAGATAGACATAGCGAGATAGAAAAAGAACGATAGATACAGACTGAAGTAACAAGACACTTAATGTGGCTCGATCTGAATATAGAGAGACGATCGCGAGTGCTCAACATATATATTAATGGTGAAGATTTACTAACACACGATACGCCAAGTAACATATCTGTTCTCAGTCAGTAGCTCTCACTTATAACAACTTATTGACCGCTAGTAAATGTTTCTTCTACATTTATTATCAATAATAAATCACTGAGAGTCTACTATATTATTCATACCTCACCAATTTTTATCACTCAGATGATAATAAACGGAAATATGACAAAGATATATTTTTCTCTCCCTTTTAGGAGCATTCTTATGTAATAAGTTTTACGAGCTCGTAATTCTTCAGAGAAAAATGTAAAAGATGGATTTTTTTTCTTTTTCTTTATTTATTTAAAAGAAAACCATAGATGTTTATGGTTTTTCATTCGTACGTGTGTATTGTATATCAATTCGATTGAATTAATTAGAAATATTGTTAAGTTCATTTGTATTTGTACGAACATCGCTGACGACTTTTTTTTTCAATCCGGTGATAGCGGGGGATAACTTGGAGAATTGCATTATATGAGAGTGAAATATTTCCAGGAAAGAATGAATTCCTCATGTTTATAAATAATTTTCAACGATGATACGTTTATGTATTCATGTGAGTGATGGATATGATCAGAATGAATTTTAAATCGATGAGGGAGAGGGTGAGTGCGAGATCAATTCTATATTAGTAGACTCGACCCGGGTGACAAATTTGGCTTCCTATCGGAATGAGCGCGGGGTAGAGGGAGACAACTTCGTATACTGTATTGGCGTGACCCAGTGACGTTGTGGAAATATAGGTCAACCCCACGTTGAAAGCTGTAGCGTAAATATATATATAGATTTTTCGAGCGTGACCCGCCCTTCTCGCCGAATGAATTTGTTGTTGTGTTTTTTTTTTTTTTGGAATATTCTATGAGTAATTATTCAGCCATTTTTGTTTCACCTTTGTTTACAGTTTGTGTTATTTAATAATTGTCATATTTTACCTTTTACGTCGTGCAGTTGACATATGAGGACACGTTTTTTGATTTCGTTTTTTATCCTTTCTGTTTATGTTACCATTTCCTGTCACATGTTTACTGTAAATTTATTCGCAGTTTCGTTATGTATAGCTGACTCGAAAATTCACTTCATCATTATGTACATTATTACTATTTCGCAACACGAAATAAACGAGAATTTGACGAATGGTCGTGAAGTTTCATATTGTGTGAAAATTGAGATTCAGTATCTCATTGAATTAATACAATTATCGAAATTGGAAAACTCTGTGTTAGTATTTCAACGATGAAGTCTTTGTATTTCCGTATCCGCTCTCGTTTTATTTATTTCTACCAACTCTAATTCGTATCTGCATAATATTTTTACGGATTCAAATAATGTCGATCTGATGGTTATGTAACTGTTATCAAATATCAAGAATAGTATCTTGGAATAATAATTTTTTTGTTATTATTTAGCAATGAGATATTCACACAAATGTTGTGCCGCTTGAAGAAACAATAGTTCAAATTCCCTCACATCTATTTTTAGTTTATATATTATTTATTCGTAATATTTTCTAGCGCATTAATTATCAACTCACTCGAGTATATATAAATTTTTTCCACCCTACATTATACATTAATGTAAATATGTATATTCATTTCCATGAGAATATAGGTCACGGATGAGAAGCCCGGCTGCAGAAACACGCGCGCGCACGTTTAGTTAGATTGCACTATATACATTCGGAGTTTGTGGACGGTGAAGATGTGTTTGTATGTGCGAGTACGATCAAACGAATATTTTCTGCATGGGGTTTGGTTGCAATTCAAGATTTATTCTAAAAACTTGAGTGGATTGAAGGTTTTGAAGATAAATTATTTGAAGGGGCATCATATCCATATCGGAGGCTGCGCATTATATTTTTAATCGTCTTCGTCATCACTATTCTTTGGTGGCAACAATGAAAGAATGAAAAACTGGGTCATTATTCACGACAAATGCTGTTTCTTTCATCATATTAAAATCTATAATATTATTCATACAATTGTTTATTCGAATGATATGCAGATTTCGAAATTGTAGACTGCAAAGGTGTTAATATATTTGTATTTTCCTTTTTTTTTATTTCCATAAAGTGAAGAATAGCTATTTGAATTGGCAACGCAGCAGCGTCGTTCGCTTGAGAAAGTCGATAGTGAATTAAGTGCGCCTGGAAGTATAAGCTCGTGGCCGCGTGTTGCTACTGCCAGAGCGCAAACTGCTTGTGCCTGGGGTCACCCGTATCGATTAATGACGTTGCACTGGATACTCACTCACTCACTCTATTCTCTTTCTTATTCACTTCCTCCCATTATTACACAACATCATAGAGTATAAAAAGGCGAAAAAAAGCCATTGTAATTGATAATAAATATTTTTTTTCGACATTACATCACTCACAATACGCTCTTTGTACATGGAAATAATTTATTGGATCTTCATCATGGATATTGTTCAATACTGACACATTGTTATTGATTGGCAGGAAAGACAAAAACAAGCAGAATTATGAATTGATCGTGAAAACAAACAAAAATATCATTTGATGCATTGATTATATTGCAGAACCAACATTTTCTGTTTAGTTAATTATACTACATCATGAAAATAGCAGGGAAAATTTATTATTCGCGCTGACATTTCTCGGAGGGGAATCGTAACACTATAACATGTTGAAAGAGCATTTTCTCACTTGAATGTTTAATACATGATAGTTGATGGGGAAAAATAATGGTGAAAATGAATTGACAGGAATTTATTACGAATTTCGGAAGAGCAGAAGGTGATTTCCTCTCGCATCTTGTCGTAGAAGATATTTTTGAGAATCAAAGTGAAAATATAACTACGAAACTCTGACAAATAATGAGGATGAATTTCGAAATGTTCCCTTGTGCGAGCAACAGTCAAATCTTTATTGTTCTTACTATAAAGTTACTTTTCCCAAGCCAATGTAGATCTTAAATCAACAAAAAGAAATCAGGATTCTTATTGCCCCTATCATTAAGTGTATTTTTGCTTTTGGAAATTGCATTATTCAAAGCTACTCTATTGGCAATGCATTATCCATGTAGGATAATTGATTAAAAGTTCTTTATCCACACTGTGCTCCACTGACACATTGTTATTGATCAAGAGGAAGGAAAGATGAAAAGAGGGAATGAATCAATAAATAAAAATGTCGTAGTGTTACTTGTGTACAGTGAGAGCTGGTGCACGAGAAACTGAATGAACTTGGGATGATTGAGGGGGATGAATCGTGACCACTACAGCGCCGGTACCATTTTCTCTCGCGTTCACCCCTCAATATATTGATTGGATGACACGGCCACTATATTTATACAATTACAAATATTCCCGGCCACTGTTGTCCTCCGGTGTAAAACTTGCCTACTCATCTATGTACCAATCATCACACAAAAACCTTTTTCTCTCCCCAGCCATTTTTTACATATGCCATCCTCTCTATACTCTTTTCCACCCTCCTGCCATTCTCATGTTTGTTTTCTCTCTCACTTCATAATGGTTTTCATTCCCTTGGTCACCCCACTCTGCAGCTCATAGTGCCGCCATTCGCGTACTGCATCCCCACTGCGTCTCCTTTCGACGCTGTTTCCACTTCTTGTGCCAACCCACCTCGTGCTTAAACGCGCCAACGGGGTGACCTACTTATGCTCCAGTCTACTCAAATGCTTCTGTTCGTGTTGTGTACACGCCTTGCATTATTCTTCACTACGTTCCAATTGTACTCATTAAGCAAAAAAGTTATATTATAGATCAAAGGAATATGTGCAATCTCAGTTCAATTATAATTATTGAAGTTGAAGAAAATTCACGTTGCAAATGTAGTGACACTCTCACAAATACACAAAAGTTTGTCTTCTCATGAGTTTGTCTTTTAAATATTACGTAGAATATGAGAAATAGTTGCTGTATTTGATCTACTGAAAGTTCTTTTAATCCTTTGATGCATACATTTTTTCTTTTCGCTGAATTGCCCAGAGCCAGCAGAATAAAGAATTTTCCAGGGGCTGCTGCGGATGGAAATGAGGTCAAATTCATTATGCTTTAGAATTCGCAAGTTGATTCATATCCGTTTCTCTTTAATTTCCCTGCACCGTTTTCTGAATTTCAACTTGCCATTTTGAATTGCCTCATTATTTTTTTGCTGATTTCTTCAGACATTTTTCTACCTTCTATTCGGAATAAATCTTTATTGTAGATTGATCATAGTTTCATTAATCCTACAAAGACGTCTTTTTTGTTCCAACGTTATTGTTCATATCAAGCTCAACTAAAACTTTTTATGAGTAGGATTGCAATGGTTTGTGATATTCAGGAAGCCAAAAGTACTGTTCACTATTACTGCATTAATGATGATAATAAATTATAGAAAACTAGACTGGGGAGGATATTATGCTTATGGTGGTATCATTAAGGTATTGTTTGGTGACTGTGATAAGACTAATAAGTTTGATGGAATCGCCACATTGCAATTGTATTCATACAACAACATGTGATACGTTTTATCTCTTCCCCATGGGTATTCCAAGCATTATAGCACATTGTGTGCCAAGAAATATTCCAAGTTCCCTCGGGTGCAATTTTTCTTGAGAATTCCCGAAATCTTTGGATATGTGCAAGTCGTATGACGAGATACGTGATACGTAATTGTCGTAATAGGGGCAATACTATAACCACTTTGATCCAGCCTGGATTATTTTAGGGCATGCCCAATTCCTTGTTGGGGAAGATGTAAAAATACTTGGGCGATCTGTTATCTAAATCAACCGGACAAATATAAATGTAATGTGATTTATGGAAACGTATCTTAAACATCGGCAGGCCGAACGTTTTCTTCCGATTATTGCTCGACACAAATATAGATACGTAACAATGAAAGTTGCACTGAATTCATAAAGATGCTTCGTGTTAATCTAATAAATTGCGCAACGTCCTTCTATTTACTGTCATTGTCTTAACTTAGTTATCACCTGTTCTCGACAATAGGATTCAAAATTAATATATAGCTATTCTGAAGAAAACCCTCGAGCTTAGTGAACATCTATATAGAGGATACTCCACTCCATATCTTCCCTAGGGATTCGTGTCCAAAATAAGTTCCCTTCTATCCAACAATAACAGAAGGAGAAAATGGCGCGATCGATATGAGCTTCTTCCGTCTATCGTTGTCTATTCTATCCTCTTCTTCCTTTATTTACAATATTATTATTCTCTTATTGCTGATTTTCAACCTCTGAGAAATCTTCAAAAGCGTTCCAGAATCAATTAGTATGTCGTATTGGATTCTTTCAATTTTTGTATTGTTAGAATTGATTTTTCTTATAAACGATTCCGAAAAGTTGGTAGTTCCTGCTAGAATCCTTTTCAATTAATATTGGGTGGAAAGATAAAGTTTGTTATTTTTAAATGGTGAGTTTTTATTTATTACTTCAGTATATATACTTCGGAATTTATTATATTTCTTGAAGTAGTGAAATACCCGTTTGTATTTACTAAATATTAGATTTATTTAATAGTTTAACTTGTTTGAAGAAGTACAGCAAAACTTTATCATACTTATATATGATGCGGATGTTTGCTATTATAGTTCATTGAATTACATTCGGATATTATACACCAAGGTTCTAATTTAATGTGTTTCATACAATACAAAATCCGATGGTTATTCATATTGTGTCATCTAAAAAATTATTTTACTGTTACATTATCGAATAATTGTATAATTATTGCTGTTTCTTTTTTTTTCTCTATAGAAATTGCGTTTGCAAGACAATTTTATATTTTTCATGGGCTTGTTTTAAAGTTAATCCAATGGTATTTCTGCTGACATTGTTTCCGACTATTTGACAAACGTTCATGAGCTTTGCATGGATGCTATTATTGATAATTGTGTTTATATTATTAATGCACAATCATTTAATACAGCCGAGAAGGTCGAAACGAAGCACGTTTAATACCTCAAACTTTCTACCGTGCATATATAAATATTTTGTAGCACCCTGGGGCAAAAGTAGAAAATACTCAGGATGAGAAAGCATCAGGTGAGCTCATATAAAATGAAAATGCGTTAGAAAATGGACGTAATGGAAAAAGCGGATAATAAGTACTCGAGACAAAAACGTTCACTAAAATAGTTGCAATGAATTGTCGAGAGGAATAAATAAACAAATGCGTCTTTGAATATGTTGCTACTAGGAGACTAAATTTGAGTGACTCTTTGTTACCTTCAGTCCCTTTCACTGTGTGTTTATACTTCATCCCAGTTTCACTGAGTCTCATGTTTGTACCATCAATTCATAAGCGTGTTCTTAACAAAAAAATGTTTCCTCTATATTCTTATATGCATTTCTATTATGAAACGGAGATGAGAATTATGATTGTTATGCCAATGATGATGATGTGTATATTTTATTTTTAATTTTCATGTACCTCGTATATAATTCTCACTTGTGTCCGCCAACACCAACTGACAATTCTTCGGAGATATTTTGTCAAGGCAACGTCTCGTTTTTTTCTTTTTTTTTTGTTCTTTCTCATCTAGTTTCTCTCTTTTGCTTTTCCTCTTTCACGTTGCACAGCATCTCTCCATCACCCTGTCGTTTTATCCTTTCTCTTGAGCGTGCCTCGCATCCTCGCGACACGCGCGGTATCGTCAGTGGCAAAAGGAATAGGAGTGGGTGTCGTTTCCGCAAGAGGGTGGCGAAGAGACTGTTTCTGGTCTAGACATCGCACTCACCGTGTTCCCATTTTTTTTTCCTTCTTCCACCCGTTGAATTTTCATTATTTCCTCACGCACGTTCAAATACACATACACTTACACATATATACAGGAAACTTTGAGGATTTTGTATGTGTTGTGTTTCTGATGCAGGTGATATTTGTATATAAATATATACATGCAAAAACATCTCTTTATTATTTTTGTCGTCTGTTTTCCGCCCTCGTCACGTACACATTTGTTACATTTTTTATTATTCACGGGCGTTGGGGCATCCATGAGAAATTCAGAACAATAATTATTACGTCGGGTGGGAATACAAATGATAATGAAAGGATGAGCGAATGTGTAACAGTGTATAGTAACAAAAAAAAAATACAAAAAAAATAGCTGTGATAGAAGAAAGTAATGACGTTCCACGTACTTTTGCAAACAATATTTATATATACATTGAAATAACGTAAACAAATAGTATAAACTCCGCGACTGTCATTGCGAAGTGTTTAAAAAAGAAAGAAATGTCAAATAGTATTTGTTAATTAATTCCGGCTCAATTCACAGAGGCAAATTTTTTTGGAGTTTCGATGTGAGTGCGTGAATCGAAAGGAATTACATTAAATTCCAGCGAGGTTTACATGAATTTCAGTGAAAATTCGAGCAGTGTCTGTAGCTTTCATTGCATTGACATGCAAAATTCACATGAGCGTCTGTCTGTATCGATTATGCACTGAACTACCTGTTACAATCATTCATGTTACCTCCACCTGAATTGAATGTCAATACAACCACTCATATGAAAATTCAACCTATTCCTTGTATCCAGTAACTCTTTGTTCCACCTCATTCTATTTCCCTTCTTGCTATCTATTCTCTTTCCAATCCAATTCTTCTGTTATTGCTCGCTCAATTCGAATCTTCGGTTCTTCCGTGTCACTGATAATCCTATGATCAATAATTGAAAAATAATTTATATTCATATTTCTTCAAATATATCAAGTCAATGAGTATGTCATCATACTAATATTTAGGATTTGTTGCAAACAAAGGAAAAAAAATCAATGAAATAAAATTATGGAAGGAATGAGAAGAAAATGAGAATAAACTTTTTTTTCCATCGCATTTACGGAAGTTGTTGAGATGTAGATTGAGTAAAGAGAGCTATACGAGTATGAAAGTTATATACAAAATACATGTATGTATATGATATACCCATATACATTTTGAAACTCCACTAGAGAATACACAAGTATGTGTGCATAGGTGAAAGCGCGAAAACAAGTGTGGAATATAGTGGGGCGAATGAGTGAGAGAACACACGATGGCGCTGGGGTGGAGCTTTCATGAGGGGGTCGCTGTCGACGCCCTGCCGCTGCTTCCTGGTTCCCCTATATTGATTTTCCACCGCGCGCGCGGTGTGTCGGAGAACGCGCGCGAGATGGATAGATAGAGGGCGCAATGGGTGGCTGTATGAGGAAGGAAAGAGGGATCTCCCGCCTTGGAAATTGTGTAGAGAGGAAGCCACACGCGCTGGCGCAAGAAACGACTCAAGCGCGCCCTCCGCCAATTGGTTATAGCTCAGATCATGATGCAGGTCGACAGGTAGTGGAAGAGAGATGGTATATGTGTATATGGTAACTGGGAGGGGTGGGGCCATGCGTGTTTCCGTAAAGCAGGAGGGAGAGATTATTCAGGTTCCTTCCAAGTGTACACACGTATGTATACAATATTTTACCAAAGTATCTTAGGGAGGAGAACCCAATTGTTACAGGTCGAGAAGCATCCTCTTTTTTTTTTTAAATTACATTGTATGTTGTGATAGATATTGATGAGGAAGATGATAGGTAATGTGTAAGGCTTGGAAAAATGAAAAGAAAATGGTTCAAACCGTTGCGCAATCTCTGGAAAAAGTATGGCAGTATCGATCACATTGGATTGCTAGTTATAGAAAATTGTTGACATGTTTGTCGTGAATCGAAATATTTTCAATCTTATGTGATCATTACGAGACTGATACTTTCTTTGTTGTGTCGTCTTGTTATGGAATCTTGAATTGATCTACTCTTCTTTTCTTTGGTGATACTTTCAAGATGCTATTTAGCGAATTCTACTAAAATATTATAGAAAGGCGAATGATTTTATAATTATTGAAAAGATCCAGTGTTTTTGCCATTTAAGATCAGTACATCTCAAATGTGCAATAGTTTCAGATGATGTCACAAAATTTTCTTCCAAATGGAGAGACGTTCTTTCAGTTATTTCTTCAAATGTTTCCAAAAAAATTCTTCAGAGGAACATGTGGTGAAAGTTTTCACATAGTATTTAATGTCACTTGACCTGTTTCACTGAAAGTGCTGCAACTTTTACAATAATTCGAGTTGAAACTTGGAATGACGCGTATGTCTGAGGATGTACTTCGAGTATATGAAGAAAAATTCGATTGTATAAGACTTTAGAGTGGTATTTCTTCTTCAAATGACCTGACAAATTTGACGCTTTGTGCGAATTATTATCTTTAACGTGAATAGAAACGCCAAAATGAATGGTAATTCAAAAGTTTCGTTATTCTTCCAAAGAAATTGAATTTGAAAGTATTCGAATTTTTGTTAGATTGAATTTTGACAGCCCCATTCCGTGCCGTCAATCATATTCTTCTCAATCATCAGTTGGAAGTACAAGAATAGGATATCGGAGATAAGTTCTCTATAATTAATGTCTCACTCTTCATTTAGATTGAGGGAAATATTGATTTTATTTTGACACAGATGATAATATACAATAAATAATATTGAAGAACGTGTTAGAAAATGGAGGGATTTTGAACGAGTTTAAATATCTCGCAGTGTATTTGAATATAAATTCTCGAGTAAGTAGGTCAATAGTCACACTGTTATAATTGTTTATCGGATAATAATAATCAATAGTGCATTGGTCAATGTATTTTCACAAGGCGTGATGAATCGTCGTTGATGTATGGCAATCCATATTTAAACGTATCCTGAAAGGTTGTAAGTAGTATCAGTCGCGTAATGGTCAGACTGGCGCGCTCGTATACATGAATAAAGAGATGGGGAGAGTAAAAGAGGAGGGGTGAAAGAGAAAGAGTAAAAGAGAAAGCGCATTTGTACGTGTCGACTGGCATTCTACTCGGTTCACGTCGTTATTTTCTGTTAGACGTTCGCCGTTTTTCTCAATTGGTCAACGTCAAAGGCATTTCGCGTGGGCTTTCCCCATAGACGTCTCGCACGACGTTCTCCCTATACGCCTTTTAGCACCCTCTTGTGCGCTATTTGCCCTCGTTCTGGCGAGGTCATTGCACTGAGAGAGAATTTGAAGGGGAAAATTATATCCCCTTCTTTTCTTTTTTTTTATCTGGGGAAGACAGAATAAGTTGGGGTGCGTGGCGGTATATTTTGGGAAATATGTGTGGGTGTTTTGAACATGCAATCAACTTTCTGGATTATTTATATATATGAGTATGTTTACATGTGTATGTATGTAATCAAGCAGCTGTCTTCATAAACACTAGAATGAAAAAACATTGGGAGTTAATTCACCAACTCAATATAAAATGATAGAAAAATAGTTACTGAATTGTGAGAATGATTATGTTGAAAGACATTTCGGTTTGGGGGATTATATACTACGAGTGAAATGGTGCATGGGAAAACAGCAGGAGATCTGAGTTAATAAAATAATTTCTGTACAGTTGGGTTGGAGTTGTCGAGTAGATAATAAAGTAGCTATGAGATTAGAAGATAGTTAACTATCTATGAGTGTGAACTTGACAGAAATTTGGCAATTTTTAGAAGTCTGAAATAAATCAATAATATTGTAGATAGAAGAAGAACACAAATATTCTCGTGTAATCTCGAGAATGAGAAACTTTCACACATGTAAGGGAATGTTTGAGTATCACAACGAAATTATTATTCCGAATAAGCATCGCAGACTTGGTCTAAGTATAAGATCATTTTAGAGACTTTTGTTGAAAAAAGTTTTTGATGAATGACCTGAATATTTTAGTTAAATATACCATCTTTAGGAACTTGTATAGTTGCGGATTATTTCATGCATTTATCCATGAATCAAAATATTCTTTGAGCATTCTGTTGTAATTATTTTAGCAACATGAGATATTGTACATTCTCATAAAGTTTCAATCTAACAATTAACTTTTGATGCGCAAAATTTACAATTGATTTACTTGTTTATTTTGGAATTAACGGATAAACTTTGGGTAAGATTGTAACAACTACTAGTGAACTAACTCTCTGTTTAATAAATATACTCGGCTGTGTGTAGATATCTTTAAACTTCTCAATACTGTACCTCGCTGCTCTCTACTCTAGTATTTGCCTATGATGGATGCGCGCATGAACGCCCATTCTTTGTCCGCAGTCTTGCATTATGTGCACTACATTGCATTCACCTTTATTTTTTTTTCTTCTTCGCTATAGCGTTTTCTTCCTATTGCATATCCCTTTTCATCCTTGAGGGCCGAAGCTTTAGGTGAACTTCTTTGCCGGCAGCAGGCACGTCTTTTTCCTGATGCGTATATTCGCGTCTTTCAAAGTCTTTTCTTCACCGGAAGAGCTCGTTTCGATCGAGGGATAATAGTCTGATGCGGTAGGCGGGTGAAAAACCTCTTGAATATTCAGAACTTTTATGTGGATTCAAGCGTAGCTTCTTTTCTTCATGAAAAAGGTATAAAAATGTACATGGTGACCTACACAAAGAATATTCAAATTCCCGCAAATGTTTCTTTATTTTTCCCGGCTATTCCGAGAATTTCACTTGCTTTTGGAGATCCACTTGAAAGTTCTGTTTTGTACTCCACATTAAACGAAAAAGTCAGTCAAGTGCTGACTCTGTCCGTATGTCGAACGATCTCATGAAGTATTTGATAGCATACATGAAAAGTAATTGACATATATGAATTATCTTTACAAAAAATCGAACTTTCATAAGGCGGATAGTAAATTTTGGAGTTACAAACGATACAGTGAGAAGCAATTCTGAATAACGCAAATCAGATATGTGTCGCTTTGACAGAAATCCCGCTGGTTTGATAGTCTCCTTGAAGATTGCTGCAGGCGCTATGGATGGAATAGCTGTTCAGAAATTTATCTACGACTGAATGGAAATCTGAATGGAAATCGTCTTCACTTCAAGTGTCTTCGATTCTCTTTGGTGTACAAGTTCATTTGTACGAAATGAATTTATCTGATGCATTAACTTCTCTTTAGAATCGTGCTTTCATTCCTGCGAGTTTCAATTCGCCACTCGCTTCATAATCAAATGATGAAATAACATTCATCGTAAATGCTAGAGAAAATAGCCAATATTAGTATCAAACGTAGATATAATAATGTGTTTAAATATTTTTTTAGGAAATGATAATAAGATGAACAAACATGAAACGCAAGATGTTTATATAATCATAAATGTTCGTATCAAATGTTCATTCATTCTCGAAATTAATTAAAATATTTGTATTCAAATTTTACCGTATATTATATTTCGTTTTTCCTTTTTCTGCTCTTCAGGATCGTATGACAGCCAATGGAAACTCACCGTTGGATAACATGCGAACTCTGGAGCACTATTTGAGTGACATAATGCGAGCAGGAGCTGCCGATACCCCGGAGCATCTGAAAGGTAAGAAATATATATATCTATGCATATATTTCATGATTATTTACCCTCGATTTCATCCCTGGTTGGGTTATCACGCACGAAAGCACGCAAAACTGCGCAGTGAAATCGACATATGAATTGTTGCCAACCTGAAATGATTGTCGCGAGTTCCAGCGCCATGTTTGCAGCCAATATGACAAATTCAATTTGTCGTATCAATCTCGTTTTCGTATTGCCACTTTTCCTTCCGCTGCAATTTTTCCACATTACTGAGCATAAGTTTTACCAAAGAATTCCATTTTATCTTTACGTATACCTATGATTATGCATATGTATATATATATATGTATTCATCTATGCACACATGGTATATATGGTACGGATTTATGCAATTTCAACGTGAGATTACGGTTGTCTCTATTCAAACTGTCCCAGTTTGCCGAGGTGTGACTCTGTAGCTATTTGTTTATCTTTTGTATATGTGCTTACAATGTCACCGCATTTCATCGAAATTTGTGAGTTCCATTATTCCTCAGATCTCATGTAGAAAGTATCATAGGGATTTAATGTAAGCCCCATATATGTTTTATTTTTTTAAGTAAACCGTGTTCGATAAATAGAATTATCGGCGCTGTCGTTGTGCCAGCAGAAACGAAGTGCTCTCCTGTATCGATGCGGGTGAATTGAACTTTTATGCAGTAGGACTCGATTTTGTGCATGTTTATAATTTCAATTATTGAGTAACCGAAAATTTTAATGTATTGGGAATGTGGTCTTCATGTTTTACTTGTGAAAAACGTCATGAATTGATAGAAATCAGGACACAGTGGCTCTGGAATTTGTATTCATTTTTATCCTGGATGTACATTTTTCCAATAAAGATTTATATTCGAATATAAAATTTATGACAGGCAGGAAGTTTCATTCAAAAGTTTAGTTCTCTATTTGAAAATTCATAGAATTTTTTGTTCAAGAGAATTCAATATGGGAAATTGATTCATTGTGAACATATGAAATTGAGCGGAGAAGAGTTTATGACTCTACTTTAATCTAAAATCCCTACACTTACATTTTCATTTGACGTTTCTACTTTACATGGCTATCATAAACACATTGTGTAGTTTAACAGCCAGTAAACCTCAGCGCAATTATGCTGTAACATCGACTCCAGGCATTATCATACTTCAATCAGGTAGATTCAACAATCAAACGATATTGCTCTCACTAATATACGATTTAGAACAATGCATTATTTCAACCATACACAACACTTGAATGTTTATTCTCTAATTGTTCTATATGTCTCGATCTCACGGTTGGTATTTGATTAATGTGAAAATAGGGGAAATAAAATATAACTGCAGATGTCATAGAAAGCTCTTCATTCTACTCTTTCCACGTGCTTTTTTGTAGCCTTCTAATTGTCTTTGATATGCAGTGGCAGTAAAAATTTGCGGTAATTCTCATATATATAAATGCCATAAGAAAAATGAGAGCGGATCACAAAATGACGTCTTTTGACCCGATCGAGAATCAAGAATTGAAACTCACGTTCATTGGCATATATTTCTAGATTGTCTGATGGATTCAGCGCAAATTCATTCTCCAATTCTCTTCCTCACTATTGTTTTTTTTTTTTTTCATCTCATTCGCTCTTTCGTATCTAAAATAGCTTTTCATCGATTCTCGATTAGGTTAAAACCATTCTACTATGAATATATCTATATATTTTCTCCTATAACCTCGATCACGATAATTTCCAGACTCTACACCTACCATCAACTTCGGAGAATTCCATTGCGTCGAGAAATTCTTTCGCGTGTCGCTCAATCCAACGATTGATGACATTTCTTTTCTCAAGCCCAAACTCAGTTTCACTGGATCTACATGTATATACAGATATAACTATTCCATTATTTTATCCATCAAATGATCAACGAAAACAATTTCCAACACTGGAGGTTGGATAGAAGTTGCACAGCGACGTTCTAGTTATTTCTCATGATTATTAGGGTTGATATTTTTTTTCCTTGCTCTTAGTTTTACCCTATTGATATATAAATATATATATTCAGAGAATCGTACGACGCAAATATATGTAAGACTATAAATTTTCCCCCTACGAGGGATGTCAATAGCATCGTTTCCTCGTTTCTGTTAAGACGAATACGTTCCGTGTTTGTATCCTACGAGTATTTTTTCATTCGTCAGCAAACTGTCAACCTTTTCATCCCACATACACATTCAACCAATCTGACGTGTGCCATTCCGAAATCTTCATCTGTATGAGTTTATATGATCACAGTTGCGTGATATAATACATGAATATGACGTGTGTTATATGAAATACATTTTTTTCGTTCGATATCCTGGGTCATGTGTACCGTTTTTTTTTCTAGAGCATCGATGCTATTCATATACTTATATATTTTCGGGGAAGAAAAAACCTCTCTAACATATGTACTAGAAATGGGCATTGTTATGTTTTCGGCATATTTTCATTGTAAATAGACGAACTTACTGAATTATTTTCACACAATCGTGCATCAACGGTGAATGAACTAATGAGGTTATATTCCAATCATTTGAAATTGTCAATTATGATATCGCCGAATCAATTTGAAATAGAGAAAAAGTGAAAGAGTTGTCTCGAGGTAATCGGATGAGGAACATAATGCGTATTTATTTTTATTGATCGGATGATTATTCATTGTCATCTAACAGTTTGAATAATTGATGAAAAACTGACAATTTTCATAAATTTTGATCATTGATTGACCTGTCATATCTCTGGATCAATTGTTATTCATTTAACACTATGACATACACATTGTGTTCATCGCAGAATTAATTAGTACATTAACAGAGTGTCCATGCGATTTCTGTTACAATCCATTCTATTATATAATCGGTAACGTAGTTGATTCAGCAATCCAAGGAATTGCGTTTGAAGGATGAACGATTGGTAATGAACATTATCAATCATGAATCGACCTTGTGAAGTATTGACTAATTAATTTGGAATGATTCGATTCATAGAAGGAAAACAATCAATCGATGAATTCTATGCATCAGCGATTACCATCATTATTTTGGGTTAACATTCAATTATATCAGCAGTGTGTAACAATGAACACCAACCCTGTTTCCACTATTTTTGGACAGTGAATATCCAGATTCAAATTGATAATGACCTTTTACTTGTTTGAAACTTTGGTTCAATGAGTCGATGACCATCAATGCTTATCAGTTTCACTACCATAGTACATAAATAAATGATAATACAATTTCTCAATCGACTTTGATGTTATAAATTGTCTTTTGTGTTTGAAAATCAACACAAGTCAAGAGTTCTATCATTAATTATGGAGAGAATTAGCAACATTTTGTTTTAGTTGCATCGTTTCTGTCCGACATTATTCATAATTACTTTAACAAATTCTTGTTTGTGAACATGTTCTTGGAAATTTCCAATTAAGAGGTGTCAGCATTTGACATCTATGATTAAACGTCACCCGGAAATAATCGACGGTTTATAATGTTTTGCAAACGGAAATCAATGATTGATGCTAAAATATTTGCTATACAAATGCCAGCAAAGTCGAATATCCGATCAACATTTTGACCGCACTAAAATCCCGGTCGATATTGGATTGCGGACTTTGCGCCAAGCGGATTCGTTCCAGCTCCCGGTATACAATGTGCGCGTTTCCGGTTGACTGATCAATATGGCCGCACGTGATATAAATAATCGCGTGGACATTATTCTGCAGGATACGTCCGCATCTAGGTATACATGCCTGTTAACGATAGGAAATATCTAAAGTGCTATATTAAAAAATGTATAAGATAATTTTCGATTATAAATATGTTCAATTATTTGATAACAGTGCAAACTTTCCAGAGGAACTCAATAAATATTCTGGGGGGAAAATTAATAAACATTTGCTCATTGCCTGCTTGGCAATAACTGTGATTCTCAAATTTTCTGAAAAGTAACGGCGGAAATGTACCATTTTTATGATCTCCATTTTCTTTTTTCTCAATGATAATCAAATTTTCACTGCGTTCACTTCCATAATTTTTCATATTTGGTATTCTTATATAATATTTTGCCTGAGGCCTTCCATTGCGTTCTCACATTCCTATCTCGTCTTTAATATCAATATCTTCTGAATGCAAGTCTATTTTCAATTTCATGGCAGTCTCGCCTTATATTCAATCTCTGTCTTTCCATCTCCATCGCGGTTACAGTCATTTTATCATTTCGGCATCACATTTACACTAGGACTTAGGAAATGCATGGAAAACCAGAGCTGATATAGTCGAGCGAGGTCAAAGCTGTAGTGTGAAGTCATATTTCTTTCGAATAATATTAATAGTTATTAAGGTAATTATAGTAGAGTGGACCTTTGGTCAGTTGAAAATGTCTTTTGTGGAGAGTTTTAAATGCAACATCAAAATTATGAAAGTTTTTTATTGATTAACGCAAAAAAAACTCGACTTTTGCTGTTCAAAACTAGAATAATTTTTTATTCGTTCTCAAAGTTGCAACTATTTCATACACACACTAATTAAGTCGCTATTGCAAAAAGTTGTTATGATGTGAATATATATTTGCGTAATTAACAAGTGTGTACGTATTTCATACACACTGTCTACATTTTATGACAACCCTTCACCACCACTTGCCGACGTCAAAGCTTCACGAGACATACACGCACTCAAACTATATAATAAAGTCCTGGCATTCTTTCTATCTCCTTCTGATTCATTTCATGCTCTCTTACTTCTGCGTGTTGTCTTGAACATAGAACAAAGATATATGTGAGGAAGATTGCACTATCTGCCTCTTCGAACTGTCTGCCCGACCCCTCAGACAAGTATTCTCTGAGTCAAGGGCAAGGGTGCTAAGCCGACGCATAAGACCTCTTCCCTCCTCACCTGATGTGCGACAACCATATTATCTGGCAGACGCCTCTTGGGAACATCAAAGTCTTTTAAGATAAAACCATCGTGTGCAACTGAATGTGCAGAGTGTACGAACACGAGAATGCAGGAAAATAACAGTTACATTTGAGTAAATATGTGTGCGGAAATTGATGTAATTTCTCTGTTGGGAAAATCGTGTTGGAAAAATGGTAAAGTGAATGCTTTTAGTGTTCTCAGACCATTATCAAGTGGTGATTCTTCTTCTTCTTCTTCTTCTTCTTCTTCTTCTTCTTCTTCTATTTCGTTCTGAGAAATTTTTCACAGCCTTCGTCTTTGATTTCGATTTTCCTTTTTTATTTAACTCATATTTCGTTATTTTCTATCGACTTCGGGTAGTCACACTTTTTTCTTATTCTTCATTTGATGTGTATACTGTTGGCAACTCCTTTGACCCTCATTAAATCTTATTAATCGTACGTCATCGTCACTCTGAATTATAATATATATGTTTGCTCATTAAAAATTTTATCGTGCAATATGGCATCGGTGCTCTTGCTGGAAAGTTACAGAAGTCTTTGCAGTTGTGTTATATAAAAAACTGGTGCTTTTATTTATCGAGCGCTTTGAAAGAGTAATGGTGAAAGGTAGTGAATGAAAAAAAAAAGGAGAAAAAAATCGAAGAGGTTATCATGAGTATGGAGCAAGGGAAACGCGAGAAGGTTCGCTCTTTATTTCGAAACAAAAAGCCCTCTTGAAGGCATTGTATAGCTGCAATGCTGAGTGGGGAAGGTTCTTTGCGCTTGTGACGCCATCTTGAAAACTGTCGACACGACAATCTGGGAATGGGTCAAGATGCTGTTACAATCTTGTAGCATATGACCACACACAACTCAAAAAGGATGAAAGAACAACGTTTGTAGATTTTCTATATAAAGAACAAATATAATAATATAAGAATTGAAAAAACGGCTCTCAATTTTTCTGATAAGAAACAGTAGTTTGGAATTATTCGTCGAAACAATTGGAACAAATACGTTTTATATTGAATTGTAGAGAATGAAAATTCCTACTTTTCAATTTCTCTGCTGTTAATCGACTTTCATTGAATTGGTTTACATTACTTTTCCTCTTCTATCCATGGGAGTGAACAAAAAGCTTGAAATTTGATGAATAATTCCAGAATATATGGATAGGAAATTTTATTTCAAAACAGTGAGTAAAAGTGAGTTCGTATTTTTTTTATTCCCTGCCATTTCACTGTTATTTACTCCGTATTCAATTTTTTTTTTCCACTCAGACATTTGAGTATTATTTACTAAATTCAAGCGTTTGGTTTTTTTTTTTTTCCATATCCTATATTTTTTATATCGGATTTTCGGGTAATCTATATTTCACATAAATCTGGCGTGTTTAACGAACCGTGAGAATCAGGGGAAAGTAAAAAATTGACGAAACTAAATTGGTAAACCAATTGATTTGGAATATATAGAAAACTTTTGTTCTATTTTTCCTACGATTCTGATTCGCATTTCTACATAATCTGCACCGCGTTGATGTAATGATGAAACCCCGACGATATTTTTTAATTAAGAGACGCGTGATCTGTCATCCATACAATCAGATGAAAGTAGATATATACCACTCAACTTCAAGAGATAACTGAAGCAGTAGTTGAAGATTCATAACAGGAGTCTTCGCCCGATGTCATACGTACTTCGTCTTTTCTCCCGAAGAACTTCATTACGTTGTGAAGATATTCTGTGATTATCATACAAAAATTCAAGTACTTCTCCCCTTTCTGTTCATTCCACATCATTTTCGAGTATATTTTCCTTTCAAAAAGAAACTCTTCCAACACTATCTCGCACAAGAATCTTTAAACTGGAGTATTTGTCTTTCCCCCATTCACATCACAAAATTCTCAAGAAATGCTCGACATTGCGGATAAACACTCACTGATAGTACTTCGTGATTCTTTCCTTTACATCCTCAATACTGTGGATGAAGGAGGGAGAACGAGATGAGGAAAAAACCGATGATCTCCGTACATAGAGATTACAGATAAAGGTGGCGGACGTATCGGAAGTCCAGTTGAAAGTCTCGGCCGAGAGTTCGGGATTTCAAACTCTTTTATTCACATACACTCATGTGAAATATATATATATATATATATATAGTGGTATTAACATCCATGAAAGTCGCAAACCAATCCAAAGGAGATGAAAAGATATAAAGGAAAACAGCTAAAAAGTAGAATGTGATTTGCCGAAATTTATGTGTGTCAATTCAAAGTTAAAAGGTTTCCACTTCTATCGATTTCGATTTCAATAAAATTAAATGATAATCAAGCTTTAATTAATGAATTGATGGAGCTTCCGCATTTACAACTGACAGAATGATTGACATTTTCATCCCCCCCTAATGGATTTTCATATAACTGAACTGCTAGAAAAACTTACTGTGATTGGATTCTTTCGGAAATTAGAATTTTCCAAATGAATTATTTGGAATGGATCAATGATGGGTTGAATGCACTTCAATTCTTAAATATATATCAGTTTAACTGTAACAGGCCATCATTAATCTTTGGGAAGCTTCGTGATGAAAATTCAAAAATTAAAATAAAAATCAGTTTTATGTTATTAACGTTTTAATATTCCTGAGAAATTCTGTGCTTCTGTGCGATATTTCGATTCCCACTGTCTCTTTCTTACATTTGTGGTGTCTTACCCATTGTTCCTTTTGTCATTGTGTTTCTCTTTTTCTTATTCTTCTTTTTCGTTTTTTTTTTTACGTTCCCCACGGACTCACTGGCCATCTCGCGCAAGTTTAATTACATTAATTCTGCGCCACGGGCACACGCGGCTTTCTCCCGTTGGTGGTCTCAGAAGTACATTTCAGTTGCGGTATTTAGCGTTACGTTGTTCACCGCCTTCTCTGGACTCTGGTATGACCTTTTGCGTCACAGTCAGGGGTTGGGTATTATATGAACAGAGAAGGAGAGGGGGCGAGAGAACGTCGGAAGTATGGGGTAGCTGTGGATGGCGGTTCTCCATCCAATTATCTGAGGAGTGCGGGTGGTCTATGAGTAAAGTTTGCCCAGTGGTGCGTGCTCTGATGCATTAAGAAATTTCTTCACCATCAAAACTTTCCTGATATTATACACTCGTTCTTCTACATATATAATCATCTTGTGAATGTGCCGCTATTCAAAATGAAAAAACATTACAATAGCCCAAATATTACTACATACACCAAATAAAATTAGTTTTTACATAGGAAAAATATTTTTTTTCGATTTTATTATGCAATTCAGTGCGATGGGAACTTTGAAGTTCGAATTTATATCACGAGATATATTGAAGTAACATCATATTATTTTCGGAGTTTTGAATATATTTTATTAGCACATTGGAATAATTAATGTACAGTATTGAAGAGTTGCATTGTGATGAAGAAATAAAGAAATTACTATTGTTTAATGATATATAAAAGGTCAATCTGCTTTGGTCTCACATGTTATTTGTTTCTATTAACACAAAATCTTTTTTATTTCCCTTGCAAATTCAGTGGAGATATTCATCACAAAATTTGTGTGGACAGTTATTTCTTTGTTTTTCACACATGGAATGTAAATAGAACTCTAAACAATACTACCAACAGTGTAGTTAAATGTTATGTGAAAAGGGAAAAAATTTATTAATCCTAACAAATAAAAGGACTGACATGAAAAAGACCTTTCGGGTATATTTTTCTTAGCCCAAGACTTTTTCATCTTTACGACTACGATACGAACGAATTTCGACTTTTCATCCCCTATGTTATGTATATGTGTGTATGTGTATGTTAGGGTTGTAGGAAGGTGTAACCTGAGAGCTGTCTGCCGGCAAAAATCGGAGATGATAGTCGGGGTTGAAGCTGTATAGTGTATGTGCGCCACTCATCTGCTTCTTCCTTATTTCTTTTTCCATCTCTTGTCCCCTCGTCGCCTACTCTGACGACGTCAAAAGATGCAGGTGTCCGTTACGAGGTGGCGCCAGCCAGATGTGATATTGCCTCAAGGATTATGTGAGCAGCGAGTAGATATACGAAGGATATATAGAAGAGACAGTATCGATCGTATTTGATGCGATGAAAAGCGAACACTTTTTTGGTAACTCTCCCTCAAGTTAGTTTATTACGTTCGACCTGGATTTCTATTTTTAAACTCTTTCATCTGAAAGATTATTTTTAGTTGTTAGTCAAAAGGAATTAACTTTTAAATCAATCGTTCAAATGTTCTTGGGCATTTCTACCCCAATTTTGTGGAGTTTTCAATAGTTGTCATAGTTGATTCATAAATAATTTATACAAATTGCTTATGTATTAATTAATGCACGAAGATCATGGCATTATTTTTCATTTTCTTGTTTTTTTATGATTCTAGAGGAATCGATAATTTTATTATAGCATTTTACCGCATATTATCGATTGACGTTTCGCTTTGATTCTTTCACGTTCGTTTGTTCAGCAGTTTTGAATTGGCTCTTCACATCTCTATGAATTGCAAGAAAAAAATATTTTCCTCCTATACCCTCTTGCCATACCTATTGCTAAAAAAAAACTCAAGATGAAACATATAACCTTTTGGTTTTGTTCTCGTAACACAATATGAGAGTGCATTATATCCATGCTCATTCGAGAATGTATCACAAGGGTCCTTTTATATCGACGCCAATAGTGCTCAGATAAAAATCATATATCCTGAACTTCCTTATAGAATTTTCCTCGGGCACCGAAACCTTACAGGGAGAGAGAATAAAAAAAAAGAAGAAATAATAATAGAAGCAGCAACTCCCCTTTCTCAGCGGTGAATATGTGGTTGTCATCGTAATTTGTTTCTTTTACATGGCGTTGAGCGTTTTATAAAATGATATATGAACATGTGTACACAAAAAATTGGGAAGATCATTTGAATTTGGAACTTGGCACAGCGTTTATTGACTGACTCTCACACTGCATTGCCGTATAAGTCACAGTATTGATTTTATTCTTCATCCAATAAATATTGTATTGTCAACAAGAATTGAAGAATAATTCTTCATTTATAACACAATTTCTCATTTGCATGAAGATTTTGATATGGAGCATCTCAGTTATGATAAATAAAATAAAAAAATGATGAAAGCTCGAAGAGTAACGATCTCGTAACAGCTGATGGCGCCACATACTGTATGTGGGTACTGTGATTCACTTTCGCATACGAAAACTGGTGCGAAAACATGAACATATGGATTCGGTCTCTGGGTTCTTGGAGAAATATCTCTAATTCAACGAGACGGATGGTATTTGAAATTGTAATAACGTCGAGCAATTTATTCTGAAAATACCTCTGTGAAAACCCGTAATAGAGAAAAACAAAGTATGGCATAAATTTTGCTTTTATCTCTTGCACTTAATTACTATATTTTCACATAAAAAATTGTGATGTGTTTTGTGTATTATTAAAACACTATTTTGGTAATATATAATTTGAATATCTATTATATATAGTCGTCCAAGGAAAATTTTGTACTGTTTGAAACAGAGAAAACTATAAAAAATAATTTCCTCCATTAAGATTCATTTCTATTGTTTACTAAAAGTTCAGGTGCACTGAAATTGGTCGATTAAAGTCTCTAGTTACTTTAGTTCTATGTATTCAGTAGCAATGATGCAATCTTCTGAATGCTAAGTATTGAAATTTTATTGTACGGAAATATAGATGGGAGAAGGAGAGAATTCAGCGGATGAACCAATTATGATGCAAATGTAGTAACTTTTTTTTCGTGCGATATATCATAAGTCATGATATATTATTGTCGAAATAGGTCAGTGTTTGAAATAATACTTGAATAAATGTTTAGATAGATTTGTCTTCTATAATAGTGTGCACGTACAAAAAATATTCGAATGTTAAATAAAGTACCAAAAATTTAAACTTGTATGAATAAAATTTATCGAGTTTCAAAAATGCTTTTCTCTCGAAGAAAACTTTTATTCAATGCACAACAGAATGTTACCTGATGAAAAAAATCACGTAAATTTCAAGTATTATATAGTTCAGTTAAAAAGGTTGAAATATTCGATCGAGCTCGCAGTGACATGAATTTATTCGCATTTTATTCGACAATGTTACATAGTTTTCTCTGTAACCTTAATGTATAGTTGCCGTGACTGTTTCTATTTTCCATAGTAGTGTACAAACACATTTGTATGATAATCCTCCACGCGATATTCAATCCGCAAAATCTGTGTAGTTACATTTGTGGATATATTATTTTCACAATGATGCATCTGTCTGAATTACTTTGCGTGCCTGTGATATTTTTTTGTTTACTACGCTTGAAATTATAAACAAACATATGATACTGGTATAAATGGAAGGAGGATCAAGGTAAAGCGGTCTTTGTACATCGCGCCATTAGCGGCGTATGTTTAAGCTGCCGGGGGAGCAAGCCGTCCACAAGACAAAGCTCCGCAAATATCCACAGGAACAAAAGGCTCGCCTCAAAGAGTGCGCGAAGAGGGGTAGTGAAAAAAAGTAGCGAGTGTGGAAGTGCGGGTGGGTGACGTAGTGGCGTAGGGAAGAAGCCATGGGATAGGCCATCAGACGAATATATCCGTACGTGCAAGTATGCACGTGAATTCACCCTACACCACCCGTTTATGTATGCCCGTGTGCCAGCTATAGACGCATTTTTTTTTTTTTTTTTTTTTGTCGTCGCACCCTCTCAGCTTTTCTTGGCCTTGCACTTGACGCTAGGGCGTCAATGCAAGAGGGCGCATGGAAAAAAAATGTTGAGAGCTCGATGAAAAAGAAAAAGACGTGGAAACAAAAAAATTGCAGAGCTCTTATCGGATCGCGCCAATGGTTTGAAATGCACGTGACGCTCAATTAGGTATTGACGATTCAGCGGTTTGAGGGAGGGATTGAGTAGAGGGATTAAAGGGTGGCAAAGATAAATCTCGCAGTAACATTCAAGTGGTTCGGTCACGCAGGATTGTATTACGTGAGTGAAGGAGTGAGCTTGATTAAATTGAATGAGAATCATATTCTACCATTTTTTAATGATCAAATTCTGGAGAACAATATGCCAAAGGAATACTCTTCCACCACTATTGTCAAATTACCACACGGAATGAACATATGAGAGAGAAAATCAACGAAAAGTCGATTTTTTGGACCCAGAACAAGTGACTACCCCCTGAGGTACTTATTTACATACGATGTTATTTGCTTCAAAGTAAATCTTGACTGAGACTATTTGGGCAAAGGCTACCATCTCTGACTATTTCCCCAGAGGATCGTGATGCATTCGAGAAAGATATAGAGGCTCAGACGAATGAAAGGAAGAAAAAAAAATGGTGGGAAAAAAAAGGATTCTCTTCAAGTTGAAGAGAAGAACTGATGAAACTGGATCCAAGGTGCAGTAGGAAGAGTAGTAGAAAATACATATTCAGTCTGGCGATGAATGAGTCAAGGTTTCTTTCCAGAAATAATATTTAAAATGTTTCAAAATGAGGAATTGAGGTGTAAATTTTTATTTTCACTTCACGAATTTCTGAATTGTTCATTCCTTCTTTTTGGCAAAGAGAGTGTAAGAAAGGATTGGTGTTGACTGTTGTAGCAATCTCGTTGAGTTGTTAAATACTACAACTCATGTGAACGAGCGGTCCAAACACAACAAAATAGGAAAAGAAAGAAAAACAAAAAAATAGGGTATGAAACAGAAAAAGTACGAAAAGTAGAAAATAGAGAAAAAAAACAGAGTGTAGCACACAGAGTACAACATATAGTGCAGTCGATCCATCTCGAGACGCCACTTCGTTATCACGCGTCGCTGTATCATGAGAAAGCCTCTTTACTTTCCCGTTATATCAGTGCATGTTGTGGAAATAATATATGGAATTGAAATCGTACTTTCGCATTTTTTTTCCTGTGGTTTCTATCAATATGGTTTCCTTTCTCCCTTTTTTTCTCCATCATTCATTATTTCGTAAACATAGGAGAATTCGGAGTGTGCGTTAATAGAAGAATGTAAAACGAAATTGAAAAACACATGGGAACACGAAACACTGAGTGGATATCACTCGAAAAATTATGTTCGTACAACTCACTTTTCAGATTTCTGAAATAAAGACAGCAATTTCGTTTTTTTCTTCTAACTCTATTGTTTCCATCATCGCAGGTGTGCGGCATGGGCATTTGATTTAGAATGCTATGCAATAACATCTCAGAGCTTGACAATAAAAATTACTGAAAAACAGGTCCAGACGTGAAGTGATACAAACATTGTCACACTTGACAATGGCGAAACTTTCCAGTTTTATTTTTATATAATTGAATTGGGGATTAGGCTTATTTTATCTGTGTATAAATGTTTTATTTTCTTTTTATAAAAAAAGAGAAATCTCTTGAATTATATCTTTCAACATCCTATTCTTCAATTCAGAATAACATTTTCCAATCCCTTCATACTATACTCACAAAAAGTTTCGAAATGAAATATTGTAGGATTAATTTGATACAGGTAATCACCAATTTCTATTTTCGGACTTTAATGTCATTCATCCATCGCCATAAAAAAATAATAATCTCACGAGTTATTTCCTTATAATTATTCCAGAAAGAAATTCTCAACAAAAAGACACTTCAACCTATGAATACGGTAATAAAAATTGTAAATATAGATAAGAGATAAAATTGATTTTTCTTGCAAGTGTAAAAATAACAAGTAAAAAGTGCATCAAAAATAATTTTTTCCCCATTATAAATAATATTGTTTGCCATAATCAAAAGTTGCCCGTTTGAATAATGTGACAAGGGCATCAGGTTCTCTACAGAACCTTTCAGTTTTACTTACGCAATAAATAAATAAATGCAATTCACTTTCAATATGAAGAATCTATCGAAACATTGCACAAATTCACTTGCAAATGTTTCATGTGTCAGTATGTAATAACAAATCCGTGACGAGCGTGCGGGTTTTTCGTGTCTGTTTGATATAAGCATAGCTATATAGGCGACAACATAGAACCACGAGTCGGTACGGCCGCGCGCAAGTATCTATGCACTCACGTTCACTCAATCGTCCCATGTTCCAAACGCGAGATCATATCGCGGAACGAACGAATAGGACTCAGGTCACGAACATCGATGCGCCGGTTACGGGTCGGCTGTAGAAAATATTCGATATGCAAGCGAGCAAAAGTGAGAAAACGAATGGGGGGCAAAACGTTGCGCGAGTTCATCTATCCATTTTGCTGCATATAAAAGATGATAGAAGTTATACGTACGTATATAGGTAAGTTACGGTGAACTCGAGATGCTGACTGAATCTAAAGCAAGGAGAGGAAAAAAATAAGAGAGTTGGCAAAACGTGTCACGGAGGAGTTTCTGTATTCGTTTTTCAATAGTAGACTTTAAAAATGACGTGAGAAAAATTCCGTACAACTTTTAAACTTCAAAATATTAAATTCTCTGCTGTAACTTCATTCAATCTATTCTATTTAGTATTTTTAAATATTCACATATAATTGTTTTTCTAAAATTTATTATTTAGATAAAAGATTAGTAACTATAATGTTGTTCCGGAAATGACAACATCAATCGTGGAATTCGTCATATGTTTCGTATGCTGTTATATCATCCGACTATCTTAGCTATCCGGTGAAGTATTTCCACAGATTTTCGGGAAAACAGAAGCAGCTCTCAAAGCATACATTCCTATGATAGTCATCGCAGTTCCTATTCCCTTTTCAAATGAGTATTTTCTGCCATTATTTACCATACTGCGTGCTCTTCATTTTCTCTTGTATGTAAAACATTGACTATTGGTTTTTGAGAAGTTCCAATGAATATGGAAAGTCTCCACAGCAGTTATGAATCATCCCACATTTCTGCAAAATTACCTGTTATTTAGACGATTTTCGTGTATGGTAAATTTTCGAATCTAAATATCGATCTTAATATGTTAGAAACACGTTCACTCTAGTTATGCAGTCGGATTGATTGTATTTTCATTACATATACAAATGTTAATTTAATTTATCAACAAATGCGGTAAATGAGCCGTCACATTAAATGCATAACCTCAAACAGGTGTTTCATAAGTTTCTGTGTATCATTCTACACTGAGAGTTTGACGTTTCTTTTTATTTATTCCACTGTTTTCTTCTATTTTTTGTTTTTTTTTTTCTTCAATAGTTACTCTTCTGCACTTTTCCCAAGTTGTTGCACACAGTCAGAACGATTAGAGTCAATCATTATTATCGTCATCATCATTATCATAGTATAGTCTTCAAGTGTATGTGCTTGAATGGGGAAGTGCGGTAATGGTTGAAGTAAGTGCTTCGGATAATTGCTCATCGTTCAACTACAATTCTCCCTAGACAGTTATTTGTCCAATTTATTTTTAATTATTACGGGAAATTCCATAGTATAATGTCATTTGAATTTATTGACACATCGCAACGTGATGAAACATCGCTGATAGATTAAGCCAAATTGTTTTGACGTTATTGAAAAAGAGAAATGGAATTTTTCGTATGCTCGCATACACCAATACTCAATTTATTTTCTCCCATATGATGAAATATCCGATGGAATTGCAGTTGAAAATATCGAAATGTCTGAATAAAAAGTCACAGTCGGTATTTGCACAGAAAATGCATCAGAGAATCGTTAATGCGAAATTTCCGGACTCCAACGCTTCCACTTCCCGAGGACTTCCCCTTGTGTATTCGCGCGCGATCACTTTAACCTCTTGCTCTTTCTATACCATTCTGTATATATATCTCATACGAAGCATAGTGCACTGCACACAAGTTCGCTTATGTCGTCGCGACGTCGCTTACAAGAGAAATCGATATGTCACCGCCCACATTCGGTAATCGCAAATGGCCATCATGTGAAATATAAATCTATCATTTCTCGCGTAGTATACCTTCATTTTTTTATCGTTGATTAAAAATAATATATGACACTGTGATTATCCACAGTGCAGTTATATGTTTGAAAGCGAAAATGACCTTTTGAGTGTAATTATTGATAAATAAAAAGTATTCAACGACATTTAATTTGAATATCCATCGTAGAAGCGTCTGCATAACAACGACTGATTCGATAACATTCGCACAATTCTGTAGAAATCTTATAATTATCTTGGGTGTGAGTTCTCATGGGCGTTTTCACTTTGAATTTATACTTATGATGATCGTAAATATGCTTCCGTATGTTTCTCTATCATTCGTATATGGATATACGATGAACGTGAATGCTAAACGTATATTATGTATGAATGATTGTACGTGCATTGAGTTATGTCTATGTTGAATATAGAGGTTAAAGCGGGTGCATTTGCCTCAGGCACACCTGCACGGTGCATCTTGTGATTGAGAATTTCTCCTTTTAACGCAACCAGAATCATTCTTTGATGTATAATTTTCATGTATTTTTAATCGGTGAGAAAGACCAGGGAACATCAGAGGTTATAATCACAACTGAATGGAGCATACAAAATTTTTTAGTTGGTGTTTAATTATATTTTTGCACTAAAAATATAAAGTGAAACGAGACTATAACTCAAATGTGAGAACTTGGTCGGAAATTTGACATTTCTAGAAAGGTTAGCAATGATGAAAAAACAATTTTCTCGATGCGATGATTCCGCTCAGATGCCGCTTTATCATTGTATCATATCAAAAGTTATAGCATAGCATATTGCATGATCTAAATCGCGATTTGTTATTGGTTTCATATTTCATTCCCCTCTTAGAAATTACCGTAGAATTGATTCTGCTCTGTCATGAAGAATTTCCACCACATGAGGAATTTTAAGCTGAAATAAAATCACGAAGGATTGAATATTTAAATTTTTCGATTGTGAATTCTCAAAACCTCTGCAATTGAATGAACAATAAAAACTCATTGTTTTCGTCAATTAAAAGAGGAAACTTTTAAATGGAGATAGGATTTTATTTTGAGTATGATATAAATAAAATTTTATAAAAACTTTGGATGTGAATGCGCGAGCGTATAATAGAAGAGTCTACATTTTTATCTTGGGTATGGCCAATTCAATGATTATTGTTGATGTGTTGGCACGAGTTACAACACATTGAGATAAGTGAAACTAAATCAATCTGTATATATCTGGTGAATATATCTCTTGTGCACTTGCATTTCACTATAGTCAGACCAACTGCCAATATTGCGATTTATCGCGCGTCCATTAATTGCCAGAATTATATGACCACAGACGTAAACGTGTTTATAGTGACGCGATAGCGTCTAAACGTAAAATTCGTGTCTATATACGTTGTCGTGTATATATGTTCGGGTTTTATGTTTACCCGTCTAGCCAGATAGGGTTCCCATTATTTCTTCTGGTCTATACTCTATACATACTCACTTGTTTCTCACTTTTCTTTCTCATATATATTTTCTTTTCTTTTTCTTCCATTTATTGATTTTTTGTTTTTCCAATTCCTCTGACGCTCTTTCGAATATTTTCACATCTTTCCTGACTATATCAACGTACTTTTCACGAAAATCGATATACAAGATTGTTCGTTCGAAATTGAAATTGATATTGATATTGGAAATAGAGAAAAAAAAAATAGAAGTTGTGAATTCAATGATTGTCAACGATTTCACAACTTTCTCCAACTGCTCAACCTTGTCTTTGCTGTATATTTTTCTATTCTTTTTACAATTGTTAACAGTGAGGTCAATAAGTGTAAAATAAATATCACTAAAGTTGCTTTTAATTATTGGAAATTATTGGTCGCAACTACATCCGCAGTATTTCTCAAATCGAAACAAATAAAAATGACAAATTATATCAAAACTGAACAATGAATTAAGAAAAGTTAATTACAAGTTTTTTTCTTCCAAACATTCCAGACATCGATTAATTTCCATTCAAAGACTCAATGTATCCCTTGTATCAACGTCCACTATATTTTGATTGTTTTTATAATTAAAAATCATACTCACGAAAGTTTAATTACAACTAACAGTGACAGAATTCACACCTTTTACCAGATAAATTAAATAATAAATCATTGATAAATATAATCATCAAACTAAACATACAAGAAGGATTATAATAAAACCATGCGGTTTAACTGCATTTTACTTGGCGGCTAAATAAATTTTTCGTGGCAATCAGGATTTCATCACTATATACAGATATATTGGAGGGTTGGAGTGACGCGGAAATGGGAGTGTGCGGTGGGGGCGAGCTTGCGCGACCATTAACAGCGAGGCGTTATTAATGTAACTGCATAGAAGAGAGGAGAAAAAAAAATATATATATGAAACGAGCGTGTCTGGCAGTCACGAAGAGGGTAATCGTCGACGTGGTACTCAGAAAGTAACGGTCACCATGCGGTAATTACAGTCATACCGTCTTCCGATTCATGACTATATGCATATGTGTATATGTGTATATGAAAACACAATGTCAATATATCACCAGGTATTGATTGCGTGACGAGCTTAAAAATTATTATTCCATGTAACGCTCGTCATTTTTCTCACCTAACTTTTTGTATACTCATTGAACAAATGATTTGACTTCGAGACTGATGAATTTGATATAAAGGAATAATATGACTTATTGACATTGTTTCCAAAAGACAATGAGAAGATGATATTGTACAGAACAGCATGGCTGAGATTGTTGTTTACATTGACAATCCAAGCGTATTAAATCTGTGTTTATTTTTCATAGATAGAACTGATTCGGTGCGTGTTTGTTTTTAATATACACTGGAATTTATTTCTACGATTTTTATATACAGATGGGTAATTACGAGAATTCCAATTATTCTGGTGAAGATTCTATCAAATTCAGCGAAAGTTGTATTAGTGTTTGTAATTGGTATGGATATTAGTGTAGGTTCTGCATGCTAGTAATGTCGATGCAAAAAAAATTACAGATCATAATGTTATTTTTATTAGAGAATATTAAAGAATACACCTTTTGGATAATCCGGTTGATACATATGTTTTCATTGCAATTGCATGCAATTGATTGAAAAATTTTTGCTTCTTTGAAGTGATTGTCTAATAAATGTAAAACATAATTTGATATTCAGTGAGTTATCTCCTGTAAAATTAGCAAAAAAAATCAATTGCTCAATCGGTGCTGCAACTGATAAGGTCTATTGACTTATATTTGCATTCTAATCGAACAGAAAATAAGGATAATACTATTTATAGAATTTCATCAAAATTATGTTTCCACAGTTTAAATAATTCTTCTTTTTTCATTTATAATCATAAATAAACACCACTTCACTACGTTATCGCGGCTATATATTATGAGGATAAAAATTAAACATGTTTAATGATATAACAGCGATGTTGAATGGAATAAAATAGCGCCAACTGTAAATGAGAGGAGTGGAATTGAATAAATTAAGAGTTTCATGATTAAACGTTTGGGTGAGAAAGTCATCTCGTGATTTGATGGTCGAACATAAAGCAATCCGATAATGTTTACGTGTGTCGCACGCGCACGCGCGTAAAATATATTTCCTTGTTTCGTTTGTCGTGATGTCGACCACAGTGATTTCTTTCTGCGGTTGCCATGAACAAAACCACAAAGTAAAAACGTGCTGGCGGCCCCCGCGAGCGGTAAAATGCGAACAGTTAGAGACATGGTGTAAACAGGCGCATAGACATATACAAGATAAGGAGCGAAAGAAAGGTACGATGAAAGAGAAGAAGATATGCACAGAGAGTAAGAACGGTTGCTATTCCGTCGTTACGGTACCTCCTGAATATTCATGGCTCGTCGGGCGTCGTCGCTATTCGCTACGCGAGTTTCGCTTGGTAATTACCGATCATTGTTTCTTCGATGTACATCGGTGGATCCCTCGTGATTTCACAGTCCCCGCGGCCTCGTGACAAAAGTAAGTGAGACGTGTCACCGCGATTTATATATACATATAAATGTATGTCTTTATCAAGGAAACAAAATGAGAACTCGACTGTCCGTACTGCTTTGATTATCCACAAGACTTTCATTTATTTATTCATTTATTTGCTTTCCATTTACTTCTCGCAACAGTTTAATAGGCCAAATGAGACCACAAGTTGTAAAACTTAATCTATTCGAAAGCGAAACTATTTTGTCTAATGGATTAATTGATCTATTTTCTGTGCAATTGTTTGAACTTGTGATGTCTTTCACTTGACAGATTCGCAATTAGATTATCTCGGATTTTTATTTTTTCTACAAAACTACTGTGAGGTATAAATTATGAAATAAATTTGGCAGTGATATTGTTTGGTCAATTATCAGAGCTGTGGGAATACTTTAGTATTCTCGAAGTTAGATAGCTGTGAGAGCTTTTGCCAGCAGATAAGAATTAATGGAGGATAATGAAGGATTAATGAAGAAGGATAAAGGATTAATTTGGTATTCGAGTTTACTTGAAACAAATGAAAACTTGTGCATAATTAATGATAGAAGATAAGTGGTTACCAATGTTTTCAAAAACAGCAATCACTCTTCCATGTGAATTCAATAGCTCTCTTTATAGTTGCTTTGGTTATTGATTTAAGTATCAGGCAGAACATTTTATAGTCTAATTCGAGTTGCAGAATAGTATGGCTGCTTCAGAAGTGCTCCTGAATAAAATTGAAGAAAATTACTTCAACCATCAATCTAACTATAGTGATATTTTTCAGAGCAATGTGGGGACTTACTGTTTCTTTCAATGTAAAATTTGTATGGCCACTTTATGGTTTCAGTTATACAGTTCTATAGTACCTTTTGGATGTAATTTATGAGTTTTGTTTCTGTGATTGTATTGAAAAAGTGATTAAATAAATTCTTTTTATTTGTTATTGCGTTTAGTGGCACGTCACGTATTGCAATTTTCTTATTTTCACGGCCTTCACCGGTAATGGAGAATAGATCCAGTTTCTAAATAGATATCGTATGTTTATTTGAAACTATAGCAGCTGCATAAGTAAGAATTCATTTGAATGATGGACAAAGCAGTTATAACGTCATTATTTCATTGTTGGACGCCACTTGTTTTGTGTGTGATCAGTTATCACAAATGTTTTCTATTCATTACATTTATATTCTGGTTTTGTTATACGTTGTTGAAGACAAGTGAACTGCATTCGTCACGTTTCTTCACGATTCTATTCGCTTCTTTTCAGAATTGGAATCGCGTTGAGCTGTGCAAGAAAGTACACACAGTTGTATGGCATCGATTGTAGGGGTTCATAGACTAAAAAAAAACTGGGGATTTCGTTGAATCGGGTATGCCAATAGGGAAGAATGAGCACCAATTCAATTTAGAAAATTCAACTGAATATCTTTTTATAGTGTGTAGTCTTATTGTCATGTATATTTTGTATGTTGTACATTTATATGTTTTGGTAATAGAAAATAGATACTATTAACTATGACGATACTTGTTCAATTCACAACTGTTTGAGTGTTGAACTGCAGAGAAAGAAATGGAAAAAGTGTATACATTGCATTTTTTTTATTATTTATACACGGATTAATACTCTATAAAGAAATAAGATATATGGAACTGATGATTAATGAGAATTGAGGTTTTTACCATTTGTTCATGCATTGTTCTCATACAATTGAATTCCATTGCATGATATTCAAAAGAGTACGACATAGATGGAGAATATATAAGTCTGAAATATCTGGATAGGGGGGACCGACGATTCATAGTTCATGTGCACTTTCAGTATTGTATATAAGTGATGAAAGAGATTTGTGTGGTATAATCATGGTCACTGACTCGTAAATGAAATTATATTGATAATATTACATATTTTATTGTAGGCGACAAAAATTTCAATACAAAGCCAGTAGAAATTGAAATTTTATATGAAAGCGTAGATAACATTACTGTGAGAAAAATGATAAAAGTTTCATATTTATGGTACAGAGGAAAAAAAATTGGAAAGTGATTAATATCTCACTACATGAATTGATATCACTGAATTAAAATTCGCAATGGAATTCACCGAATGAAAATTGCACTCTTTGTGACTGACATATTCAATTTCGGACAGTGGTAAAAGCAGCTTTTTTCATCATCATATACCCGATGGTGTTACTATGCAGTCAAGTTTTAAATCGAATTTTCAATTCGTAAATTTTATTTGGAGTGTTGAAGAACGAAAAAAAAATCAGAGAAGTGTTTGTTCATTATAAAAATAAAGACAGATATCCTTGTCACACACATAGAACAGTCTCAACAAAGTTGTTGAAGATATCGAAGCATTTTCTTTTTCGTGTTCTCGCGGGTGTCAAGATTTGAAAAATTGCTGGTCTTTTATTTTCGTAAAAGTTTACCCTTCTCCCCGCTGTCAGCTATATATACATTCACGGAAGAACTTTTCATCACGAGACTATAAACTCCCAAAAGTACGATAAGAAGAAATAGATCGGTGCCTGGCTGTCACATTTTTCAGTAATTCTTCTTTTTACTTCTCATCTTTCTCTTCAACTTTATCAATCGACAAATTTTTAACGGTCTGTTGAACGCATTTGGACGTGTCAGCAGACGTAATTCTCCTCTATTTTTCTTTCTTCTCCCAATTACAGACCAATTACACTTTTGTCGCGATCTCGGCATTCAATTTGTTTCGATCCTCCCAAGATTTTTCTCCATTTCTTCATTTCTTTCTTTCTATCTATACAACTATTGTGTACACACATACGTCCACAATTTGTTCCCAGGTGTTTTTTCTTCAACGCCATCTGAAAATTACCTTTGTCGCCCTTTAATTGTATTTTCCTCCATCGGTGATTTGTCTTTCTGCTTCATTGGCAATTACTTTTATTTATTTATTAACTTCCCGATAGGAAGTTATTGTTTTTACCCCGAAAATGAAAAGTCGAGTTTTTCATAGATCTCGACGTTTTAAGACCTCCTGA